>JAZDUA010001240.1:0-127500 GCA_038098605.1 Gryllus longicercus | reverse complement strand
GAACATTTTCCCCAGAATGTGAGTATTTAATATGAATTCACAAGTGTATCAAAAGTTTCTCGGGCTAAAATAGCGAAATAGTGACTTAAAGTGAAGCCCTAAAGGGCCTTCAATATTTTGTGATTGTTGTCGCCATGGTTGAAGATATCTTTAGAAATTAATCTTAATAATGTAGTAATAACTTTATGAATTAATATAAATATACTATGTACGAATACGAATTTAGCGTAAGTATTTATTTTTTAGGAGTGACATGTTACTTTGTTCAATGTATGTTTGAAACAGTTCTTACAGTGATTCGGCTATATATTCTGGCCTTTGAGATTACACAATTTGTTCAATGTATTCGCATTACAAAAACGAATAGTTCGAAACGTAATTTATTCCATAATTAATATAATTCCGTAATTAATACAATAATAATTTACTAAAATAATACGCTGGTCCAAACGCACAAAAACGCGATGCACAAATTTGAACATTATTTTTATTTATTGTTTATTTGAAGGAGCCGCAGTGACTCAGTGGTAGGTTGACAACCTGTCACTTCTTGATTTGAAGGACCCACTTTCCAATCCATACATATGTTCCAATTTTTATCTGGTGATTTTCATTAAGAGCGGATCTGAGGTCGATTCAGCCTCCTTTCCAAGTTCGATCATTCCTCGGGGTGGCAGGGGCCCTTTTGCGCCCCACATCACCTCCTGTTTGTACTCACGTCGAAGAATAGATGAAGCCTATTCTTCATTTTGCCTTTGGGCCACATCGGCCTGTGTGCATTTGCACGGGGACGATTTTCCTTCTTTATTTATTACCAACCTGACTATTTTAACCAAACGTTTTATTATTACCTGAGCCTGTTCTGTATGGCCGTATATGGAATGGAAAAGTAAATTTTATAATAACGTTTATGACGTTATATGTTATAATGTTATGAAGATAATGAAAAAGAAATAGAATGAAAGACGAGAGCCAACGAAGAAACCGGAAGAAATTTGCCGCGAACCTGCTTTGTTTACTACGAATTCCAAACGGGCCAAATGATTTTTAAACAGTACAAACGATGGAAGGCAAGTGGTCTGATTGTTGTGGCACGGATCGATCCGATTGGAACATATTGTGACATAACAGAAGGTCACACGAGAGTAATACAATTTAATGAATGCATCTAGAATGTTAAAATCCAAGGAACACGCATAGCATAGCATCAAAACTATAAACATTAGGCGCCATGCTGGATGCTAGACGAGAATTGTATTGTCGAGATACGGCACGGCGTAGTGTCATTAACATAGAATTGACTAAGGGAGGGCGTTTGAAATTTATCTTTAACAAGATGTAACGGTTTCTCAGCTCAATGAATAGCCAAGCACTTCACATGGTATGAACATTATAAAATTGTAATTTTGCAATAATAGATTTGTTTGTGACTAAATGTTAGTTTGATTAATCCACAATAGTGTAGGCTAAGCAGTATTGTTTATTTGAGTTTTAAGTGGGTATTTTTTCTATTGTTTTAATAATAGTTACCTTTGTTGTCGTGTATAAATTTTGTATTTAAAAATATTTAGGCTTCCTGTCCGTGGGTTTATATGAGGTTAGTTCCGTAGTGGGAATTTTAAATTGTTAATTTTAAGGAAATAGACGCAAGTAGAGGTTTCACCGGCGCCTAGAGAGGGAAAGACGCGACGCAATTTTATTAGAGCAGACGTAGGGATTTTTCGAATAGTGGACTGTTTAATTAGCAACAGTCGGGGGACATTGAAAGTTTGCACGGACAGTAGGATCATAAATTACCCTACATTTCATTGAATTCCCATCAATTCAGTAAGTAGTAAATTCCACAGAAGTTCCGGGAATCGTGATTTCTGTACGGAGTGTACACGCGTCCACGAGCAACAAGGTAAGGTGATGTATGTTTTAGGTCGAAATCATGCAAGATCTTAATAAAAAACAGAGTTAGCAAAACTATGAGTAATTAGAGCAGTTGATTTACGAGCATAGCAGGGCCAATTAAATTAGAAGAATAAAAAACGTTACAAACGGTTACCCAGCTTGGGGAATGATAAAATAATTAAAGTTAAAGATAGAAAGGTTTAATTATGTTAAAAAAATGCATGCCGAATGTGGGACAGGTTCATGTTGATTACACTATTTGAAAATTTTATATTCTTCGTAATGATACGGCTGTATTGTTCCTGAGAAAAATATTCAAAAAGTTCATTCAGAACTCTTGTAAATTTAAACAAATTTGAAGTGCGTGGCAGACATTTTTCCTTTTCTTTTGAATATATTTTTTACTGTTACATAATTGATTGCCTTCGATACGGAGTTCAATATATACTGCATTACTTACCTAGATCAAGAAGATCGTGGTAACGAGGGAAATATGAAAACAGTTGAATCTACACGTTCTCTTCTTAGAGGGAATTGCGGGAGGGAATTGCGGGAGGGAATTGCGGGAGGGAATTGCGGGAGGGAATTGCGGGAGGGAATTGCGGGAGGGAATTGCGGGAGGGAATTGCGGGAGGGAATTGCTGGAGGGAATTGCTGGAGGGGATTGCTGGAGGGGATTGCGGGAGGGGATTGCGGGAGGGGATTGCGGGAGGGGATTGCGGGAGGGGATTGCGGGAGGGGATTGCGGGAGGGGATTGCGGGAGGGGATTGCGGGAGGGGATTGCGGGAGGGGATTGCGGGAGGGGATTGCGGGAGGGGATTGCGGGAGGGGATTGCGGGAGGGGATTGCGGGAGGGGATTGCGGGAGGGGATTGCGAGAGGGGATTGCGAGTCACAGTCAAGTTAACAACCAATAATCTTTAGCATTAATTAGTAAATAAATCAATCTGAATCATTAAAAATACGTAAAAATAAAATCACGAATCTTAAGTGGTTCTTATAATCGAGCTGCGACAAAGGCCCGAGAATCTTTGGCCTTCGGCTTTTTGTCGCCGCTCTACCATTACAACCCCCTTTTTCGCTGTAGAACCCTTGATGCATAAATAACTAATGTTTCCATAGAACTCGTATAACTAATAGGTGACTAGTGCTTCAGCACAGAAAAATATAGGAATAATTCAACCCAAGGCTCTTCTTTTTATCTGTATAGCGGTGTTCCCCGGCCGGGGCCCTGTATTCATTTATCCACACATGATAGAGCATGTGACGAGCAGGACGGATTCCCATCACCGTACCTATCTTACTTTTTCTTTCGTCACACAGCTATAAAAACTGAGGCGATTTGTATTAGAAGGCTACAGCATTTTTGCCCCGGCCGGGAATCAACCCTGGAACCGCCTCACAGAAAGCTAGCACACTGTCGAGAAGCTCCAAAACATATTAATATTTTTTATTTATTCTAACAGTTAGAATCAATATTACTACTATTTATTTGAGGGAACGCCGTTGAAGAAGATAGAGCTCGTAAAAGTTATGATCAACGCATCCCATCTTTGAGTATTAATATTCAATTAACATCGTGAAGGACGAAATTACAGTTTACATTAACTTTCAAAAGAACGTCGTTACTAAAGCTCTTCAAAAATCCAGCTTGCAAGAACAACGCCCTCAATTTTTGCCGTGAGACGAGGACATTATCGGACCTAATTATCGCTGGTCCACCACAGAGCGGCCTAATTGGACAGCCGCCGCTTCAAAGGCCGAAGGCGCCCCAGTGATGGAGAGGCGTCTAATTAGACGGAAGAGAATTATAGTTGTTCCGGAAAAATTCTAGGCGGCGTCCCATTGGCTTCGAAAGGGAAAGAAGGAGAGAAGCATTCTCTGTTCTAATTGTTTGCACATCCACGAAAAGGAGCTGCGATTCAGATTGGCTCTGCCCTCCCCCCCCCCCCGTCGGCTTTCGTATTGCCCTCCCTGCATTAATCTTACATTCGCGACTAATTTCTTCGCGAGGTTTGAATTCAAATTCTGCGAATTGCGCTTCAATGGAGATTAATACGCGGGTGGTGCTGACAGATTTCGCTGTCGCTGCCTGACGCTGTGTGGTGCAGCGGTACCGCGACCTAATGAATCTGCGCCGACCCAAGGGCTGTTATCTCCTCGTTTATCTTATATTCCTCCATATGAACAGAGAGAAAAAGATGGGAAATACTTATCGATTCGAGAGAAATATTGTTTTAAATCGACGATTACGCCAACAGCCAATGTACCCTATCCCAAAATTGCTCATTTGTGAGGTAAAAAATATACACCTACTGATCGCAAATATTACATTAATATTTTTGTAATATAAAAGATTTAAAGATGTAAAGGATGCCTTCTCACGTGTAAGATCTTGATATTACTTGTAGTAAATTTCTATAATTTTGCCTTTCTATTCGATTTAAAATTGTTTATCGGGTTTAAATTTTGTTTCATTATCGTTTAATGGTTTGTGTTGACGGATCGCAATACTCAACAGTAATTGACAATGAAAACTTATTGTTCTATTATCGTCATCATCCCAGTGTTGGTATTATTATAGTTTTCTTCATTTAATTATTTCCTCGTTTGTTCCACCTTTCTTCTATGAATTCTCTTTCCTTTCCTTTTCGTTTCGTTGTCCTGTTCCTTTCACTGTTTGACCCAGTTAGTTTCCTTTCGTGCACCATTTGATTAAGTCTTTTCCCTTCTATGTCTTTTAACACATTTTTACATTATCTCATCTCTTTACCGTCATCTTTCGCCATACGCAAGGATTGAGTGATTCAATTTTGTCCAACTTTGTCGAACCATCCACTCGTCACGCGAATAAAACGGTATGCTCCCCACACATGACTTCGCGAATGTGATTCTCTTATCTAAATCGACTCTAACACTTCACTGTCTCTTTCTTGATGAAAGCTTCTTTTCTCATAATTAATCTCTTGATTTCCGTTGTGAAATTGAAGATGTTCATTACGGTGGTTCCCAAGTATCTGTAATTATTATTTATTGTTTATAAGCATTTATTAAGTTTCTTTTATTAGTAGTGATAGTAGACTTAAGAACTTGGAATTTTAAAAAATCACTGTTTGAAAACAAATCTAGCATTTTATAGCATTATAAAAAAAGATTTAGCATTTTTAACATTTGTTCAGAAAATTATTATTTAGGGAAGGGGGATAAAATATTTTCATGCTTTTTAGATTTGCCCATTACAATCAGAAAATAAGCAAAACTAAATTAAAACTTTGACGTTTGTTAACTTCAACAAATATTTAAAGAAATAATTTTGAAACCATCGTGACTTGTATAGAACTAAAGGATTCTGTATAACACTATTCAAAGGAGTGCAAGAAATTGTCTTGAAATTTGTAAATACTTTTTTAAACAACACAACACTTTTAAAAAGTAATATATTTTTATAAATGAAATGAATTTACATAAATATCTATTATAAATAAGTATCACGAATAGTGGAAAATTAAATAAGAGCATACTTCAGTGTTGGTTTCCTTTAACATATTTCTTTTGTAATTTGTAACATTTTAACTATATTCATTGAAAAATCGACCAACTTCTACACTGTTGGACACTGTCAGACCGAATGTTTTCAATATATTGTATTGTAGTCGATGTCTCTCATATCTTCTTAGAGAGCAAACAAAAAGGAAACCATATAATGCATTTTAGCAATTATATCGCCGAATCATGACTGTTTCCTTCGTTGTACGTGAGTTTGCTGTTTGTGATCGATTTCGCATTTTATGGTAGATTGAAAATCTTAACAAATACACTTCACTGACTGACAAACATACAAGTACTAACTGTTTTCGACATTTGGTAACATTTTGCATTTGCAGCAATTGCTAAAATCTGCCATCTCTAATTATACAGGCATACAAAAAAGTTGTCAGCTCCACAGACTTGACACATGTTTCTATGTGTGTTTCGATGGGCTGACTCCGAATATGAAGCCAGAATTGCGCCACCACCTCCAGTGTTTTAAATCGTGTTAAACCAGTGTAAAATTGTAAATTTCACAGTGGTTTCAGATATATAGATAGAAGCTTTATTCTACAATTGGGCATATGTTGTCCGGTGCCAGAATGAAAAAAAAACATAAAAGAATAATTACAATTATAAAAAACAATATATAAAATTACAATATTTAAAAAATATCTGTGTCACTACCTATCACATGCAGATGGCATTTAGATTCATATACTATCCATCCAAATACATTTACACAATTAAAAAAAACAGTAATGTGTGGCGCAATTCTGACATTTGATTCGGATTCAGCGCGTTGACAATGCAAGAACTTTTCAAAAATATTTTCTGGTTTTAATTACCTGCAAATACAAGCGCCGAAGAAAAATAAAACTATTTTCGCTCAGATGAGTTCAAATAATGAAATGAGTCTGCGTTCTGGATTTATACTGTAATTATGACAGTAAATAACACGACGGCTTCCAGGAATTCAAAGGCACGCGTTGAAATTCCTGGGAATTTCCTACATTTCAAAGTTATTGAATGCGAGCCCTAGGAAGGGAAGTTGTTCGTCGAACGTTCGTCGTCTACCTCTGCAAATTGGCTGTTAGCAGCGGAGAGAAGAAGCGGTTGGCAAATATAGTCCTAGAGTGCATTTTTAACGACGCATATCGAGAGGTTTCCCCGAGTTGAGAAGCATTCGGTCTTTCCTCCACAATGGATTGGTATATCTGACCAAAGCCTATTCGATTCTTGAGCGCACCGTTGGATTCCGTGAAAACACCTCACTACAAGCGTAGCCTACATACGTGACTTCAATGTGCAGAATGATCTTAAATTACCGCACAGATGACAAAAACTTCCCTGGATTCGATTTTCATGAGTAGATAGAATAAAATCCATAATATTAATTTAAACAGAACTAAATATTATCATATAACATAATATATCATTCAATCTCTTAGGGAAACGTCTGCATCCTCATCTGTCTAGTTGATGCTAGTATTATGTAAATTATTATACAAGGTAATTGAAATTAGAATGTAAAATACATAGCATGTATTTTACACAGTATACATTTTGCACATGCATATAATACACAGTATGTATTATATGTATGTGTGTCCGCATATTGAACTTCTGGGATCAATATGATGATAGCATTATTTTTTTCATTCTAGTTGAAAAGTTTTTCTTTCATTTCTCAAATATATCTTTACGCTTTTTTCCTTTTAACCAAACGCAAAGATTTACGAATGAAGAAAAAAACTACGTGCGAATGTTGTCGTTTGCGCAAAAAATTCGTAGTTTGGAGAGGACTACACTGAAGTACATGGTCTCGTATAATATATTTTAACCAAAATCTTGAGTACTTGTGCAAAAGTGAACTACTTTAAGGAAACTGCAAGAGAATTTGTCTCTTATCATCCACATGAATTAAAAATGCAAAGAACAAGAAAAACTACTGCTTAGGTAACTACTATTATGGTTTAGTAAATTCATTCATAAGAATTTGAAGTATAATTTGTTTCGTTTTAACATTTTACGCATGTAGTATCTGTCATCTCATTAACTCTTCCGAGGATTAGCGTAACCACTGCTTAGGTCGTTTCTTTAGTTATTTCATGCACTTAGTGCTACACTGCATTTCATGCACTCTAAATTTTTCCTTCTAGAGGCTGAGACTGGCATACTCCATCCGCGTCCACTACAGCTCTTACCTTGTTTCCCTAGCTCTAGTGTCCCATAGGCCCGTGTTTATTTTTAGATTCTCGCCTTACTAGGTTTACATAGTGAAGAGAAAGTATAGTTTACAGCCGCCGCGAAAATAAGCGATTTTGGACAGAATAAGAGATGTTGTCGACCCAGTAACTAAAAAGTGAATAAATGTTCCTATATGTATTAAATTACTTCCTAGCACTAGGTTGTACTGCCAGAATCCAAGGTTTGTGCTCCGTTATACTGAAAGATCTATTGTCTGTTCGTCCGTGCGTCAGTCATTGTTTATGGTCCGTTTCAGCACTTTAACCGTTTAGATGGTGTTCTTCAAAGTTGATATTCCCCGATCAATATAAACTAACGCCCTTGCAAGTTTCAAACGGATAACTGAAATAATTATAGGAGTTTAAATGCCAACGATAACTCATCGCAAGGACAATATTCAAACGGATACTTTGATTTTTGGGGGCACCATGCATAACGCCGAACCAAAATTTTCAATAAAAAAAATGGCCGAATGAATTTTCTGATTAAACTTTGTTCTCTGATAGCGCAAAACGGCTTAAAATTGCGCATATTTTACAATTTTATAATTCTTAATTAAAGTGTACATGAAAATGGCATTGAAGACATTTTGTTTAGTCTCTGTTAATCTGTTCAAAAATATTTAAAGAAAAATGTGGAGTAGTTTTTGAGATAATTTTGAGAATGTCCTTGGAACTTCATGTAAATTACGCCCAAAAATTAATGAACATTTCTCAAAATCTCAGGGCTTTGAGTAAGACTAAGTTGACTGGGGAGTATTCAGGTTGGAAAAAAATCCTATTCATAATTTAGGCACTAGTGTTGTTCATACACGACGGAAGGTCAGACAGACAGACGGACCAACAGACAGACGCACTGACGTAAAATAAACACTTTTTAGGTATCAGGAGACCCCAAAACGAGTATTTCCGATGAAACCTGGAAATCGATTTTCCGCACCATTACTTAACTTCATCTATAATACGTTTATTACTCCGTACATGCGTAAGGAAACTAGAAAGTAAGAACAAAACAAAAATCACACATTTTATGAAAATTACTCCATTTTTTGCGGAATAAAGGATGCTTGAGAAAAGGCACTGGCCTCATTTTCGTTGAAATCTGTAAATTTTCGAATTTTGCATAAGTTAGAAACAATGCGAGAACTCACAAGTTCTTTTAAGCGTGCTGAGGAATGGTAGTAGTGGTAACGTCCTTGGCGAGTTGACATGATTCCAAGCACGGCGATACATTTTTTGGAAACAATTTTAAAAGTTCTCGTGGTAGTGTAATATTGCTTAACTGTTACATATTATGCAAGGAAGAATGTGCTGTTTAGCTTCAGTAATTTATTTACGTTGTGTACTTACTGAACCTTGGTAGCGTAGCTCCATGTCGCGCTTAGGTAGCGCCCTGATGTGCTATAGATATGACAACTTATGTGATATTTAGTCCCTTTAGTGTAGTGATTGATTTTTATGCCTGGAGGTTACAATGTTCCACCCCGCTGGGTACTGAGGTATGGGGCCGACCTACATGTCCACTTGCGAAGGATTTCCCTCCCCGGGTGTCTACCCCAAAGAGGTGTCAACCTAGCTTAAACAAGCTTTAAGCAAATTAGTGGTTTCTTGATAAGTGTGGTAGTGTAGTGAATATGTCTTTAATTAAGAAGATGCTAGGGCTGGAAGGAGACGGAAGATCACGCTGTCCATTTACTACGGTACTGCTCCGACACTAATCGGACAAATCACAGAAAACTACGGATCAAATCTTCCAGACGCTGGAATTCTACTTTAGAGGGCAGGACATTGGACCCTGCTAGATAGCTATTGCAAAAAAAAAGTTCTAGTAATTGAAATACTTCTAGCATTAATGCGATCGGAATTAGTTTCTTCTGGTTTAAAATTTCTTCTGTTGTCAAGAATAAATTTTAGTTTTTGAATGTATTTAAACGATTGTGAAATAACTTAATTACTGATTTAAATTTCTATTTGCAATAAATTTTCATGGAAATAATTATTTGCTGTATGCAACTCTCTGTACAACAGTTATCTCAGTTAAACGCGTTGGGTGGATTGTGATCCAACGCATGCGAAACAAATCTATTCATAGGCTGGGTTTTGGAATGCAACGCAACGCCATTTATTTACGAACGATCCACGTGATTGCGTCGGCCGGCGACGCTCCTGGAATGTCAGCGAAACCTGCACGTTGAATGGCACAGCACCACGAAGGAACCGGACGCTTCCCTTCAATTTCACAGGCGCCCCACTCTAAAATAGGCTTATTGATTTTATAATCAGCGACTTATGGGGCTTTCAACACAAAACATAGCACGCGCGACCCCATGGAGGGCAAGCAGAGCGCCTTCCGCGCCGCCCCCGCGCCGCCTCCCCCCACCGCACCCCGCTTCTCTCCGCTCCACCCCGCCCTTCCCCACTCCCTTCCCACCCCCTCCCCTCATCCACCCCGCCCCGCATCCTCTTCACTTCTTTGACCCTCATCCGCGCCTCCCCGCCCTCCCTGAATACCCCGTCCTACCCGCCCCTCCCATCCCCTCCTCTCCCCTCCCCTGCTCTGCCCTCCCCTGCTCTGCCCTCCCTTGCCCTGCCCTCCTCTAGTCTCCCCCCTAGCCTTTCGTGTTCCCTTCTCCCCGCATCCTTTCCGCTTCTTCCACCCCTCTTCCCCTCCTCTTCAACCCCCGCCCTCCCCACCCTCCCAGACCTCCCCGACCTCCCCGCCCTACCTGCCCTACCTTCCCCCTCCCCGCCCTACCTGCCCCTCCCCGCCCTACCTGCCCCTCCCCTGCCCTCCCCGCCCTACCCGCCCCTCCCAGCCCCTCCTCTGCCCTCCCCTGCCCTGTCTTTCCCTCCTCTCCCCTCCTAGCCCTTCCTGGCCCCTTCTGACTCCACCCCGTCTCTCATCGCACCTCCTGGCGCCGTTCTTCTTTCCCGTCTCTCCTCACCCTCTCCCCGCCCCCATCACCACGTCGCTGCTCGGCATGCCGAAGACGAGGCGGGGCCGGGTGAAGACGGACGGGCAGGGGGAGAGGGAGTGTAAGCCCGTGGGCAGGGCCGCTTTTTTTCCTGGAATGAAGCCAATTTCTTATTTATGGCGAAACTTAGTGGAGGCTACTAACGAGCTTCTAGATTGGAATTTTACATACCCGAAGAAGTCTCTGAAAGAATTTGCGCGCTTCCATCATTACCGTAAATTTGCTTATAACCGGATGAAAAAGAGATCGTCAGTGAATGAAGAGGAAAGGAAGAAAAATAAGAAGCAATGTTTGGATGCCATGGGTTTTTCTCTCGTAGGCTGAGATGGAGAAACCCGAGATGCTATTGGTTTTTAGGGAGCAAATGACTTACCATGACAATGGAGAAGATCAAAGCCACAATTTAAAATCATACTTTTCAGTGATTAAGGGCTGGATAATGAGAAAAGAAGGTATTTTTCACCATAGTACATTCCATAGCTGCTAGTCGCAGAGCAAATTCGCACCAATTAAATATTGAACCACGCATAGCAGTCACAATCGTGTGGGTACGGGCGCATACATTGGTTGTTAATTCCGTGCTGCTGGCTTGGTCCTCTCTCAGTGGTAGACGCAACGACCTCTACGGCAAAGAGTTCCAAATACAATCGACTATTTTAATTCAAATTTTAAGAGGACGCGACGCTGTTATTGAAATTCAAATAAAAAAGCGTGCGTTATTTAAAAATGAACATAACCGAAATATGAACAAAAATGTTGAACACTTACAAATGTTGAATCTTTTTTGTCCTTTTACGTTACCGTCACGTTAAAGAAGAAGCACAGAACAATCACGACTATCAGAATGCTCGTATATTTTTACAGAATTTAGATTCGCAAGTGATACATCTCTCTCTTATTTCAGCTTCTGGGGTTTCTGTCTCTAGATATCTCCCACAGTGTAATCCCCCTCCCACGCGGGGACAAGCTGTATGCTCCCGACTGGTCTCCCAGCATATGTGGTGCATGATGCATGCATGTTGTGCATGACATATGTATGTTAGTAAAGGGTGAGGATAGGACTAGGAAGAGGAAGGAAAAATAGCGCGAGACCGAGGTAGTACGCAGATCCTCCAACAGCTCTTTCGAACTTGAGGTAGTACGTCATTAAAATGTTCATAAATCTTAGTTTTAATTTCCTTTGTTTACTTTTAATTGTGACCTGCACCCTAAAAAATGCGGTTGGCAGTGTATTATGTATTAATTTTGGTGCGTTCAAAAAATACTAATCTACATCACTTAACAAACAAAATTATTGACTAAATATTTGATAAAAATACGGTTTGGAGACAAGTTGACAAAATTCTAAAATACATTGCGGAATTATCTTTTTATAAGTGAAATTGAATGATTTAGATAATAGGAACATTAATTAACACAGAACATGCCGCAATAAACATATTCAATTTCATCGGCTATATTAAACTCATTTATAAATTAGTCAGGTATTAAATTCAGTGAAAGTGTATTGATAAAAAAACTTGTATAGCAGGAATAATTATACTTCGCATTCAAAACGATTCTGATATGTAATAACGTAAAAACATAATTGATTCAAATGCTTCAGTATCCGTTCATGCCTGCGTCCATGTGATTAACAATATATGGACAGAGTAATTGAACAGCATCAAAATATGGTAATACAAATTTTTACCCTTTTCGAAAATATTTTTTTAAAAATATTGATTCAATTAATGGTCAGTAATATATTAAGTGAATTTTACGTTTTGAAAGAAAATTTCTAAAATACTGAAATTGGTTTTGATGAATATAATTAACAAAATTATATATTAAAAGTAACAAATGTCAAATACGTACCTTTCAAAACTCAAAAATGGAGACTAACAAATTTCAGGAAGTATAGAGCACTGCAGAAATTGTAAAACTATATTCCCGCATTCTCCAGTCATTAACAGTCAGTAGTAATTGTCATGAGGTATAATAATATTATTAACAGTTTGAAAAAAAAATTCTGTTGAGATTTTTTTTACCTGAAGGGACACCATAGTGGAGATATCTCGCATCATTTGTAATTTCCTTCTACCTGGAGATGGGAGAACGCAAGGTTCACAGTGCCACAAAAGATAGAAGCCATGGAACAAACATCTACCAAGGAAGGGACTCAAACCCATCATCTATCGCATTGATTCGGTAGGCGCTATGCGTACCTTGGATTTTGTTGGTAATTAACAGAAAATAATAGCTTTATCAGAACTTGCAAATCCCAAGACAACCCGTTCTGAACATGCACGCTATGGGTGTTAAGCTTTTCTTATTTACATATTCGACTGCAATTTGTACATCGCCAAGCAGCGGCTCCAGCGCTTTCCATCCGCGAGAAGGGGGTCCACTGGAAGCCTTCTCTTTAAAGCCCCAGCGGGCGGAGGGGAGACCGGGGGGGCGGGGGAAGGACGGAGGGAGGCAGGCAGGCACCGCTTCGCGCCTGCTCGCACACACGAAGGCGGCGGAACAATATCAAACTCGCCTGTCCAGACATCCCTCTCTCCTCTTTCAATTTAATAATTTCCAGTTCGCGAGCGATTCGCCGCGACTGGCCGGCTGGGTGCCGGCGGAAGGGGCCGCCGCCGCCGCTGTGAGGCAGTTGGGGCGACCGACGCGGAGGGCGACGCGGGAGGCGGGGGAGGCAGGGAAAGGACACGGCCTTCCCGCCTTTGCCGCAGATACGTTTGAGTATCGCCGATTCCGAGGCAGTCGCTTCCGACGTTGCCTTTGTGACACTTGAAGCTCTGGCCAAGTCCCAGAAGGGTAGATCGGGTGAGGTGGATCGAGGCATCGACTGATGTCACTGCAGGGCCTCTGCCTGGGAGGTCCTAGGGTTCGGATCCCGGATTTTCGACACTATCTAGGTTGATTTGAGTCGTTCAGTCTGGAGAAGAATTTTAGCGGCGGGCTGCTCTGTTAGGTAGTTTTCTAAGGTTTCTCCAATTAATTCCAGGCGAATGCCATAGCAGTACCCAAACAAATGGGTTTAAGGTGAAAGAAAAATGTCCCCACACAATCAACTGTATGACTGCGATAGTTTGGGCGTCGTCGTCTTTTACCTGGTGATGGAATATATCCGTGATGGTGAAAGCGAACACGTCAGTAGGAGCAGAATCAACGGCGGAAATGACAGAAGAATTCACAGACCTGCCTCTGTAGTTCATGGCAGCAATTGATGTCACTACAGTGCCTCTGTCTGGGAGGTCCTAGGGTTCGGGTCCCGACGGTGGCAGTATTTTCGGCACCAGCTAGACCGAATTGAGCCACTCTTTGGAGCAGAATTCTAGCGGACAGCTGTTCTGGTTGGTAGTCTTCGTTGTTTGTCCGATCCAGGCGAATGCCGGAGCAGTACCCTAGAAACGGGCCACGCTCTGCACGTGAATTTTCCTACCTTTTTCTTGTCCTACTCTCACGCCTTACGTACATCCACTTACACTTCCAATCACTACACTGCTACACTTACCGGGAGATAAATCTGGACCTTACAGCTTGTGCTGGCTAGCGCGGTGCCCCACTGGTGGGAGACACCAGATTAAGGAAAATTTCACTAACCGACGTATAAGCCGAAACTCCCCATCCAGCGAAGCAAGATCACTGTCACTTCTCGCAATTAAAACAACATTCACTACACTTACGGAGCTACTAACCGTAGCAGTTGACCGCCCGGAACCTAAAGATCCAATCAATCAGTGAAGAACCCACAGCGTAGGTACGCAGTTAAGGATGAAGCTGTGGCCAGGAGGGGGCGGGGCGGTGGGGCCGGGTGGGTGCGACGGGAGGCAGTGGCAGCGACGGCTGTAGGGAAGCGGGCTCCCTCGTGCGAGTAGCGTCCAGAGCCTTTGAACTCTCCAACAAAACCGGGGACAAAGCTCGCGGGTGCTACTCTAGAAGGCGCTAGTGTCGCCTGGTACAGCTGCAGGTTAGGTTTATCAACTTCCGCACATAACAAATTGGCTAATTTGTGAGAAATAAGAACTGTTTTTTAAATGTTAAATTATTCCTAGTTTACACTTACAAGAAACCGCTGAAGAAAGCGTAAATGTCGGCGCTATCTTTTGTAACGTAATGAACCTGCTTGCACCCCGTAAACTCACGCAGCAGCCACGCAGGTTGTAAGTATCGTAGGCAGCAGTTCCTGTTTTAGTTTCTGTAAGAAAAAGCTACAGGAGAGCGCGCCACCGTAATGGTTTCCACCACGTTATATGGGGAGTTGAAAGGCCCTGGTCCCAGCAGGTCGAGCAGTCGCCTCCTCGGTGACCGTCGCCGCTGCCCCGTGCGCCTGCGCGAGCGCCTTGCCACAGGGGGAGCGAATAAATTCATTACGGGGTTGCGAACTGCGCGGAGATGCTCGCACGCACACGCTGGGAGTGAAATTGGCCTTCTCCCCTTCTCGTGGGGACCCTACTATACACGCAGGACAAAGGCGAGAGGATTTGTATTTGAAACAGCAGTTGAGTAATTGCACTAAATTGTGTTATTGTTGAGAGGTAAATAATAAAATTGCCTGTGTGAAATTCAACATAAATAGTTTTGCGTGATTTTAGTAATTTATGCTTTCATCCTCTTCTTTCATTACTAAATTATGTAGCCTAAAATTTCTGTAATAATTTTACAAATTTGTTGTTTTATGTTTCGTGCATTATTTATTTTTGTGAAATATTGGCCCGTTTGTTAAGGTACCGCTCCGCCATCTGCCTGGTATAGATAGGAGAAATCACTGAAGTTATCGACGATAGAAGCCGACCGCTTGTATTCTCTTCCAGATAACGGTTGAATTCGATCTAGCTATTCATGGTGGAATGAATGGGCTTCCAGCTGTGTATGGTGAGTTCTTGCGCTTCGTATCCGACTTCAGCCAATGAGTTTCAGGCACCAATTTTCGTCACAATATGCGTAGGAGTATTAAATGCCAAAATTGAAGGACTCCGTAGAACAAGGAGCTATCTATATTTTGTTGTGAAATTGAGGTATTATCATTTTACAAAACTTCAAATAGTATTATTTTAGTGTAATATGTTATTTAAATCCAGTATGGTCTTGTATGTAAGTGCACTGGGTTTAAAAGTGTGTTGAGTTACGTCAGAAACAGTTCAAGGAAAATCCCCATTATCTCAGAACTATGTCTTTGTGAGTTAGCCCCTTGTTCTACTGAGCCATTCAATTATCACCTTGTAACAATACATTAAATATGATGCACATGTTTTTAAATATTGAATCTTTTATTTCAATAACAACTTCATTGTATTATTTTTGGTAGGTCACCATTGAAACTGTCACTTGATGCCATTTTCAAAATGTTTCTCAACGCCTCTCTCCCTCTCTCTCTCTCTCTTTGCGACATGGAGGCCGTCTGGTCTGGCTTTTCAAACGATGTGCCCATGTTACGATCACATGGTTAGTGACGAAAACTGGTGCTGCACAGAATGAACAAAAATCGGTACACCGGAGCTCACCCACCCTTTTTCCATCATACTGTTATGAATCTAGTGTTAAACGTCCGCTACCGTCGAAACTGTTACCCCAGGACCTCCCTTTCAATCAAGCTGCAGATGAGTGTTGCCTTTCCCGTCGCCTTGTAGAACACAATTACGCTCGGAGATATGTTCCTCGGTTGAAAAGTAATCCAAATTGTCACCGTATCTGAGAAATAATGCATTTAAATTAATCAAATTTCCCGTGACCAATTCTTTAAAAAAAAATTAATTATTAACAAGCTGCCGATGCCGTGATGTTACCGCCGAGCCAACGCAGCCGCTTAATGAAAGGTAGCCTGACGCGTGGCCTTTAAGCGCGTGCCGCGGCGGCCACTGGTGGCGGTGGGGGTGGCCGCGGTGGAGGGCGCTGGCGGCGGGCAGGAGGGGGAGGGGGGCGGGATGGGGCAGCTCGTATGGAAAATGACGCCCCGCGGACCGCCGCACGCGAGGGGCGCGCCGCGCCACGCCACGCCACGCCACGCCACGCCACGCCACGCCACACCGCACCGCACCGCGGAGGGCGGCCCCTGTTCCGGGCTCTATCTGTCCCCAGCCGCCGTTAGAGATACCCGCGCCCCTCGCACGGCAGCGGCCCATCCTCCCGGCTCCCCCTTCCCCTTCCTCTCGGTCCACGGGCTGGGGCGGCCGCCGCCAGCTCCTAGCGGTGCACGAAGCCTCTTCATTGCACTGCTCGTCAATCGCCCTCTGCTGCGGGGCGCTTCGTTGAATGATTGATTCATTAATTAGTGGTTCCGGGCACAGTGGGTGTGGTCAGTGGTCCCGTAAGTGTAGTGCCTGTTTTTATGACGGAAGCTGGCGGTGATCTTCTTCCGGTGGATGGTGAAATTCGGCGCTGATCTTAACATCGGCTTGAGAGGTTTTTCGCCATTCGGGTGTCTACCACCAGTAGGGTACTTCCCCAGCCAGAACAAACGCCAAGCGCCCGACTGGTCTCCGGCTATGAGTGGTAGTGTAGAGATTGTACGTGTCAGTAAGGGAGTGAGGACAGAACAAAGAAGACGAAGGAGACATCATGCCCGGTGCGTGCTCTTTCCGCCCGGTGCGTTTATTAGGATACTCCTCCGGCATTCGTCTCGTGTTGATCGGAGAAGCTACGGAAACTACCTATCAGAGCAGCCGCGCGCAACAATTCTCCTCCAGGCAGCGAATGAATTCGATTTTGCGAGCAAGCTAATGTCGAAAGCCATGCTACCGTCGGGAGTGGAACCCGAGAACTTCGCAGTCAGAAGCAGTGCAGTGACATCAATTGATGACCTGAACCACCTAAACCGACGGGGTTTCTTCGTGAGAAAAGAAGTATTCATTGTTTTCGAGAGTGAAAACTACTTTGCTGCATTGTACCGTGAGTGTGTTGAATGTTGTAGCCGCGATGTGTTTATGCTCTGCCTCCGCTGGAACGTGAGATAAGAAGCAGACATACACATCGGCTCACATGGTTTCTTCCTCCATGGGTCTCTGCCTCCTCAACTAAAACAAACTTTTTTACGTCGAAAAGTGTAGTAATGTAATGCATGTAAGTGAAAGTGACCTTATGTAAGGGGAGGACGAGGTAAAGATGGGCGAAAGAAAGATATGTGATTCGTTTGATAACGAACTGCTTCGGCTTTCGCCTAAAATTCATTGGAGAAACAACCAACTGATCAGAGAAGCCGCCCGTTAGAAGTCGCTATCAGACAGGGACTGATTCCCGTCAATACCTTTTCACCTTCAAACAATTTCGAATTGGGACCAAACAAAGTCAAGTTGGGACCAAACAAAGTCAAGTTGGGACCAAACAAAGTCAAGTTGGGACCAAACAAAGTCAAGTTGGGACCAAACAAAGTCAAGTTGGGACCAAACAAAGTCAAGTTGGGACCAAACAAAGTCAAGTGGGGACCAAACAAAGTCAAGTGGGGACCAAACAAAGTCAAGTGGGGACCAAACAAAGTCAAGTGGGGACCAAACAAAGTCAAGTGGGGACCAAACAAAGTCAAGTGGGGACCAAACAAAGTCAAGTGGGGACCAAACAAAGTCAAGTGGGGACCAAACAAAGTCAAGTGACCAAACAAAGTCAAGTGGGGACCAAACAAAGTCAAGTGGGGACCAAACAAAGTCAAGTGGGGACCAAACAAAGTCAAGTGGGGACCAAACAAAGTCAAGTGGGGACCAAACAAAGTCAAGTGGGGACCAAACAAAGTCAAGTGGGGACCAAACAAAGTCAAGTGGGGACCAAACAAAGTCAAGTGGGGACCAAACAAAGTCAAGTGGGGACCAAACAAAGTCAAGTGGGGACCAAACAAAGTCAAGTGGGGACCAAACAAAGTCAAGTGGGGACCAAACAAAGTCAAGTGGGGACCAAACAAAGTCAAGTGGGGACCAAACAAAGTCAAGTGGGGACCAAACAAAGTCAAGTGGGGACCAAACAAAGTCAAGTGGGGACCAAACAAAGTCAAGGTGGGACCAAACAAAGTCAAGTGGGGACCAAACAAAGTCAAGTGGGGACCAAACAAAGTCAAGGTGGGACCAAACAAAGTCAAGGTGGGACCAAACAAAGTCAAGTGGGGACCAAACAAAGTCAAGTGGGGACCAAACAAAGTCAAGTGGGGACCAAACAAAGTCAAGGTGGGACCAAACAAAGTCAAGGTGGGACCAAACAAAGTCAAGGTGGGACCAAACAACGTCAAGGTGGGACCAAACAATTTCAAGTTGGGAATAAACACATTCAAATCGAGACCAATCACTTTCATATTGAGACTTAAGAGGCTGAAACAGGAGTGTGAATAAAAACCAGGTTACAACTATTTAAACATAAAAATGTATAAAACACAAAATTAAGGAACAATAAATACAAATTACATTTGGAACATTTGGAATAAATGCTTCTGTTAACGACTACAGCCATATATACTCTTTTTCTCAGATTTTTTTCAAAGTAGTTTTTAGCACAATTTTAGAGCAATAAATTCACCAAATAATGTAATGTCCCTTTAAAAGTGCAGCTGGTTTCATCTTTCATTGGTTCATGAACTTACGTACATACGTAATACTTCACCTCAAAAACTGTAGTATTGAGAAACATGAATTTTCATAACGAAGATTAATATTTTTGTCAGAAATAAAATGTCATTTTTACTCACTTTTGCAATTCTGTACTGATTCAGTTATACATTGGCGGAAGAAAGTATTGCAACACTCCGATTGCGTTATAAAATTTATTAGAAAGTTGTTCGTATTCTCCATTCGGAAAGTGCTTCTTCTTATTTCGAATCAGTCCCACATTACTTATACATCCAATGACATGAATATTAGCCCCGCGGGCACCTGCTGCAATATAACTGCATCGATTTCCTTTCTTTAAACGTCTTTTTGTTCTTCAAAGAAATAACTTGAAGCCGTTTTTATCCAATAATATTATAGGGATATTATCTGTCTGATAATTTAAGAGGTGTAGCACATATTCGTATAGGTTTCTTTTATTTACATCGTTGTTCATTTTCTCACGGTCCCTACGAATGTCTTTTATCGTAAACATGAAGCCATCTAATTTTTTTGACACAAACAATCGGTAGAAACAATAACTTGATATTGGTATTCAAATTTATGATAAATAAATAAAGATGTTGTCTGGTATCAATACTTTTTATTCAGCTTATGATCGTTTCGATCGCATAGCGATCATAAGCTGAATAAAAAGTATTGATACCAGACAACACCCTTTTATTATGATAAATAAATAAAGATATCTACCTCATCAACGATCTAATTAATTAACTTCAAATTTATGTTTTAGTTGTTTTAATCTAGTTCTGGGATTTAACTCTATGTACTGAATCATCAAATCCCTGTGTTTCTCAGTAATTTTCACTCGTTTTCGTCCACCGTGTTGTCGGGGTATTTTGTCGTGCCTTTTTACCCACCGATTTTAATCCCACTTTGAGTATGGTAGTGCCGGGTTTGAAATTGTTTGGTCTCATTTTGAAGTTGAAATGGGATAGTAGTCTAGTGTTAAAAATTGGCCACCGCCTGCAGTCGAATCTGAGAATCTCCCAGTCAGAGGCATTACAGCGGCAGCAAACGATGCCACTGAGCCATCTCAGGCGGGCGGTGCTGCGTCCGTCAGTCGGAGCGCCCACGCCTCGTCGCTCGCGCGCTCGCCGCTGCTTGTGGCGCAGAGTTCATCAAGCGTCACACGTTGCCCGTCACGTTTGTTCATTTCACGTCGCTGTTCCGCACGCGGTCTGTCACCCCCGTTCTCTCGCCCTTCACGCTGCCTCCTACGTCTGTCTTCGTCCACTCGCTCACGCCTCATAAACGGATTTGCTTCGCCTGCTGACTGCAACCCGCGAGACATGACCGTCATTCATTCATTTTTTTATTTGTTCCTGCGCCATCCAGTTTTGTAAGTTGTAGTTTGCTGTTTAATAATTTGTTGGTGTAAGTACAGTGTTCAAATTGTAAATATATGTACACGATTATTGTGAATTATGCACTATTCATAAAAAAATGACTACACTGTGTTGTATATACCATTTCTAGTTTGCTAGTTTCTAAACAAGGTCATTTATCACACTTTATGTGTTTCAGTCTATTTTTAGGGGCAATTATTTTACGATGAAATTTTGATATTTTCCAAAATTTCAGAGAAGAAATCAAATATTTTGCTATAAATTATTTATATTACAATGTAAAAAGTATTCATTATTTATAGTTTTATTATACCTCTTTAGAAACATTGAGAATATAATTTTTTTAGCATTTTAACATTTTCTGGCATTTTTGTCATTGCTTTCTGCGCGAATGCCACGAGATTCCATTAATCTTGCACAAGATGCTTCACACCTTCTTTCACCCACCACCACGGGCAATTCACTCGTACCTTTATCGCTAACTTTCCAACACAGTACCGTGCTTCTTGTTCGGCCATATCTTTTGGCGTTCGTCCAGTGCCGGTTCGTGCATATTTCTTGGAAGGAGTCAATACCAGAAACTGATTCAAATGAACCGTACAACATATTTGATAACACGCGACGGGATGTCCCCGCAGGGGGCCAGACGGCTCGCAAGGCCTCAGGCTCGAGGTGGAGGCGGAGAAATCCACCCGGTCCTAAGTCTCCAGGTGCACGTCTTTAGGGTTGAGGCAGTAAAAAGGGGTTCGTCACCGATTTTTGGACGGATTGGGCGTGGGGTCCGTTAGCCGGCATACTCTGTGCACACGTAGGCTTCCGCGGCTCGAGTTCATGACTTCTAGCTGACCGGGTGACGCCGCGTCGTTGGCAGATAGGCCGACGTTTCGCCTGTCATGTCGCAGGATTCTTCAGGGTAGTGACACAGTAAAGCTCCGCCTCCGGTGTTATATCTTTTTCAGCCTGTGCCACTATGTCACTGTGTCACTACCCTGAAGAAGCCTGCGACATGACAGGCAAAACGTCGGCCTATCTGCCAACGACGCGGCGTCACCCGGACAGCCTAGAAGTCATACTCTGTGCAACTGGCGGTGAATCTCAATTCAAACATAAAAGTCCAGACGGGAGGATGAACCACCATTTCAGATTTACCTAGGTTCCGGCGGCAGTACCCTTACAAACGGGCCACGGACCGCACGCGATCTTCCCTTCGTCTTTCTTGTCCTATCTCCACTCCTTACTTACACGCACTTACACTTACACGTAGTACACTACGACATATATCGGGAGACCAGTGTGTGTCTTAGAGTTTATCCTGGCTGGGTCGGTGACTCATTGACCGGAGATATTTGGAGGGTGATACCCTCCTCCAGCCGAGGGGTAGATATTTATTAAGCTGATTTTCATTATTAAGCTGAAGAAAAACACCACAAACTCCAAGAACAAAACATTCTCTATATTAACGCGATCAGTGACCGTAGCAATAGGAGTGTCCGGAAGCGTCAATCAAATAAACAAGCCGCAAATAATGGAGATGCCGGTCCCATCTCGACTCTCTCCTAGCGGAGTAGGTGGCTCAGGGCATTAACTGCTGTCACTGCTGTGCCTCTGACCGGGAGGTCGTAGCTTCGAGTCCCTACGGTGACGATGTTTTCGACACTAGCTACGTCTATACCAATTTCAACGTAGTGGAACTTCAAGGTCACGCGTTAGATGGAGGGATGGGATACTGTCATCCAATCGGGAGCTTCGATATGACTTAAATTGTTGGTATTGGAGCTTCTGATTGGATAACAATGCGGCGGCGGCGGCGATGGTGTAACGGTTAGCGTAGCGGACTTCGCGGGATCAAACCCGATCGAAGCCGTGGATTTTTAAGGGCAAAAAAATCCTTCGTACGCCTTCCTTCGGAGGGGAAGTAAATCCAGCTGTCCCATGTTAGTAGATTTACTTGCATGTAAAAGATCCTCAAGCCTAAATGACGCCTCTGAGCTAAATTCAAATCGCCTGTTTCTCGCCCATGAAATACCTCCTTTCTCCGCTAGTTGGTGAAAGGAGCGTAGCGAAATTTGCGTGGTCAGACGGAAGAGCGGGCCTGATGGCCTGAGTCTCGCCACGTAAAATAAGGCAAATTCAATTCAATTCAATTCAATAACAATACCTCCTCTCCCTCCAGCTCGTGAACTTGAAGCGCCACTACGTTTAAATGGGAGCAGACGTCGCTAGTATTGAAAATCCTTCCAACGTCGGGAGTGGAACCCAAGGACTTCTCGATCAGAGGCACTGCAGTGACATCAGTTAATGGCTTGAGCCTTCTACACTGGTAGAAGAGAGCCGAGGTGGGACCGGCATCTGGATCATTTGTGGCTTGTTTGTTTGATTGACCCTTTTGGACACGCCTATTGCTACGGCCACTGGGTGCGTTAGTGCTATATTTAAATTCGAGTACAGCTAGGTTGAATTCTACGCTGATTCTCTCGCTGCATCGTCTTGTGCGGCGCTGCGGCCGACGCCTGTCCTCCGCCAGCCACCGCCTTCTCGCCCTGCCCTTCCTCGGCTGCCGGCGCGCGGGGCGTTTGTTTCCCCGCAAACATTTACATATTGGCTTAAGGGAGGGAGTCTGCGCTGCGCCGACGCAGCCACCCCCTCCCCCTCCCCTCTCCCCCACTCCCCCTCGCTTTCTCTCTAGCGGTGCGACACGTGACGATCGTATCTCTCGAGGCGCGCGGTCATTACGGGGGCGCGGGAGTGACTGCGCAGGGGTGGCGGTGGTGGAGGCAGCTGGCCCCAGAGGAGTAGGACTTGCCGGAAGGGTTGGGATGACAGTGACGTTCAGTGGATCGGGGTAGGAAAGTCTCGTTTACTTATTAGCCCATCACATTAGCATAGAATAATTCTGTCACGCTTTTAGTGTAAAATGATCTCCAGGGAATGTGTTTATTTTTATGCGGTAATTCAGGGGAAGAATGTATACAAATATGTATTAAAAACAATACTAGTGTATTTGTCCACATAGTAGTTGCCGAATGAATTTAATGAAGAACACTAATTGATTGATCACTGTTATGAAGCACGTCAACGGCTGAGGTAATTAGTCACATATTTTATCGCTGGTGCTGGCGGTGATCTTCCCCTGCTGAATGACGAGATCCTGTGCCGGCCTGCAAATTGCATAGCGGCGTTTCCTCCACCAAGTATCTTCCAACAGCGGGTCACCACTCCTGCCAGAAGAAGCTCTAAGCTCCCGACAGGTCTCTCGACTTGTAATACACAAGCATACTTCATGTAAGTATGCTTGTGCGTGTGTAAGGGGGTGAGGATAGGACACGGAAGAGGAAGGAAACATCGCGGGCGATCCGTGGCCCGTTTGTTAGGGTACTGCTTGAGCATACGCTTGGTGTTGATTGGAGAGACCACCGAAAACTACTAACCAGAACAGCTGGTAGCTAGAATTCTTCTCCGAATAGGAGCTGAATTCGACCTAGCTATTTAGCTAGTGTCGAAAATCCTACCATCCGTGAGGAATCGAACCGTAGGACTCCCAGGTCAGAGGCACTGCAGTGACGTCAATTGATGCCGTGAGACATCTGAGCCTGTAATGAAATTCAGATATATTTCAGAAGATAATTCACTTTACTGAATCAGTTGTATATTAGAAGTAATTTGTTTTCGTTATTTAAGATTTCATAAACATCTAGGTCATTAGCGACCACTATTACATTCAACGGTATGGTAACTGTGAAGATGACATATTATGGTGATAATAGGGGTGAAAGGACGAACACAAATACGACCATGTCTTAGGCGAGACTCGTACACGCGATCCTTCGGTCCGAGATCGCTTCAGGCATACTGCCTTAACGATCTCGGACATTCGGACCGGCTAAAAAATCTTCTGTTGCTTCAATTCCAATCTATATTATCTTTTCCTCCTGCAGTAATATGTTCGCAAATTCAAATAAAATAACGTCAAAATATTCTGATTTGGAACCGAAATATATAAAATGAATGCGTTTTATTCCATTTAGTTACCATGGAATTGTGCTCACAATTTTGAACTTTTGTTCAACTTCGGAATACAATTCAGTGACCCCAAAAATTTGATTGTGTAAATCATATTCAAAGGATTTAAATAGACAACAAATAATTATTATCAGATTTCTAATGTTTCTCGCGAATTGACTGACTAGGACAAGTAGTAGGACAGACTGTAGACTATGAATCTCTCGCCCAGCTGGGAGCTTCATGTGTGAGGTAGTAATTTCCCGCTCAGTTTATTCCACGATCGATCCGAATGAACTCGAGAATTTGGGAATTTGAAATGGAGATATTGATTTCTGGGGATAATTAACTTGAAGCTAAAATTTACGTTTTTAAGCGTCGGCCTGAGTTGGACCCATACGACGCTTCTGTGGTATAACGGTATGAGTGACGATGAATTAACACTGCAGATCTGAGTTCCTGTCTCAGAGCGGAAAAACAAATTGCTGGTTGAAAACCCTTTTATCTGTTTATGAAGACGTACAATACGGCGAAATAATCCGAAAAAGTATGTGCTATGGTAGTTCCACCAGTTACTTCTTTTTTTCAAGAATTCAACCACCAGGTGATTGCTCATTTTGGTGCACTCGGCGGCAACGCGGATGTGCGAGGGGAAGAGGTAGGGGGCGATGGCGGAGAGAGATCGCAGGAAGTGAAGCGGTCCACGTGCCGCGCGTGCGGGGGATGTGCTAAAGCAGGGGTGTGTGGGGGTGGGGGTGGAAGGGGTGGCAGCGAGCGCGGTTCCTCCGCTGAGGGGCGGAAAGTGCAGGAAATGGCGAAGCAAAATGCTCACTGCACCGCTGAAAAACCCACTGCTGCTGGGAAGGGGTTGGGGAAATTGCACTAGCAAAGAACCACCTGACGCTTTAAAAGGTAACGGAAATACGTTCTGAAATTAGGGTTCGTATCTAATGCCACGTGGGTAAATTGCGAGGAACAGCAACGTTCTACACAGCCAGGGACTGCAGGAATTTTATTCTCTACGATCTTCAATTTCTTTACTTTCTTATATTGTACTACCGTAACGTTCTTGCCCGGGCACTCAATAAAACGGAATGATCTAAACAACTACGTTCATAAATAAATTACTTGCAGCAATAATATTTGTCATAAATGTATCCTTAGTAATTGAAAACATTGACAACACTAGCTAAAAATGGGTCTTCTCAGAATGAAAATAATTTTAAAAATTGTCTCAATGCGAATAGAACATTATATCGGCAGAGCAGATGACAAAAAGTTGAATTTTCTTTCGACAACGCCAGGAGAAAAACAATATCTTACTGACAGAATGTACTGCAAACGATTTTTATTTTACCTTGCAAATGTTGAGGTAATATTTTATTTTCTATTTTGTTTCTATCCAGAAAACCGTAGCAAATTTGAGACTTTTTAGTTTTTGTGAATTAACTTTTTAATGATTGATCTTAGTACAAATTGGTATTGAATAGAAGGTAATAAAATCCTGTATCTAGTAATGAAAGCTGTGATTTCTCGGCTGGAAGTCTAAAGGCGGACTGAAAGAGACTCGACGTTATTGCGAACCGTTGGGCACTCCTGACAAGAGTGGAATGCTGCTGCAATTTGCACTTTACTGATTCGAACGCGCCCGCGGGGCTCTTTTACCCTTACTGATTTGACCACAGTGGTCATAAATATAATGGTTTGTACTTTAGAAGAAACAATAAGCTCTGATACTTAATACGAGAGTATCATATTATACCTGGTCAACTCCTGGCACTGACATACGGAACGATGATGAGTGATCGTTATCTATTAGTTATATGAGTCATGATTGATAACGTATACAATTTTAATGAAATTATTTGCAATTTAACATTAGATATCTTACTCTTTGAGACTTTAAACGTAAATGTCTAATTTCCCATTCATTTTTAGCGGCTACCTATATGAACCCGTATATATTTATATATAAAATTATATATAAATAAACTTGGCTTGTACGAACATTTCCGCTCAGAGCAGCCGGCTGTTAGAATTCTTCTCCAGACAGCGAATGAATTCCACATAGCTACCCAGTGAAACTGATGTAGAAAATCCTAATGCTGTTGGGACTAGAACCCTAGGACCTCCCAGACTGGTCAGAGACTCTGCAGTGTCATCAGTTGAATTGAATTGAATTAATGCCTTATTTTTACGTGGCGAGACTCAGGCCATTAGGCCTGCTCTTCCGTCTGACCACGCAAATTTCGCTACGCTCCTTTCACCAACTAGCAGAGAAAGGAGGTATTTCTTGGGCGAGAAACAGGCGATTTGAATTTGGCTCAGAGGCGTCATTTAGGCTTGAGGATCTTTTACATGCAAGTAAATCTACTAACATGGGACAGCCGGCTTTACTTCCATCCGAAGGAAGGCGTACGAAGGATTTTTTCGCCTTAAAGTTGATGCTCTGAGCGGCCTGTTTCTGTCGCCACCCCTGGAGCGCAGCGACCACGTCGGTAGCTGCGAGGCGAGTCGCAGGTAAGACGTTGCCGCCACTATTACAAAAGAGGGCTGCATGCGCCGGCCAGCAGAGAGTAGAGACTTGACAGCGGTAGTGCGTGCCATGTGAAGCGCCGTCGTTAACGCCATTATGAGTTTAAGTCCCAGGGCTTTCTATTGGCGATGTTGGGATTCTGGTTACGGGTTGGATCTTTTCTAGTGAATGGCAACCATCAAGTGAACTTAACATTCTCTCTCTCACTCTCTCTCTCTTTCCCTCTCCCACTCTCTCTGTCGCTCTCTCTCTCTGTCGCTCTCTCTCTCTCGCTCTCTCTGTCGCTCTCTCTCTCTCGCTCTCTCTGTCGCTCGTTCTCTCTCTCTCTCTCACTCTCTCTCGCTCTCTCGCTCTCTCTCTCTCACTCTCTCTCGCTCTCTCTCGCTCTCTCGCTCTCTCTCACTCTCTCTCACTCTCTCTCGCTCTCTCTCGCTCTCTCCATTATATATAATTGTCACCACCCGTCACTTGTTGAACGCAATTACGCTCGGATAATATATTAGGCAATCGTAAAGGGATCCAAATTATGACCACGTCACAGAGTAACAATGCATTTTTAATAACTAAATGTTTTCAAAGAATTGGTTGCCCCAGGGTCTCGGTCGGGGTAACCAATTCTTTGAACAAATTTAATCAATAGCATTTTATACTATTTTTCTGGTGACAAGTAGCAGAATTGGCTGTACAAGTTCGGATACTGGAAAACTTGTACCTTTCGAAAACAAAGAATCTATTGTTAATTATACTTGTATGTTCCCATTTCCCTGTATACTTCAGTAATACCCTCAAAATTAATTCTCCAACGTTTCAATACTTCTTTGCCCCCCCCCCCAAAAAAAATAGAACTCACCGTAATGAACTGCGAACGCATCGTCCAATATGTCTTTGTAGTAAACGCCTATGTATACATAAGGAGAATAAAAAACGAACGGAATATTTTAAAATGACGTAGAAAAAATGCGTTATGGAACAATTTCAAGATGCATACATTTACATAATACTTATAAAAAAGGACTATGATAATGATAAATCGAATAAATGAATTAACTGGAAAATATGCAAGAAGGGAGTATGGGAAAGTGACGTAGAGAATTAATAAATCTTTTTCCTCCAAAATCCCTTGCTACATGACACTACCTCTAAGAGTAGTTAACTAAACGGCCACAGTCTCTTTATCCCCTCCTCCCGGAGTCATTACAAAACACATCACATTTATTCAAATTTTCTATTAGCACATCGTGGCTAAATCTGAGTCGAAATGAAGATTGTTTCAGTGTCAGTTATCTCCCACCACCCCCCGCTATTCTTTTACGTTTCGCATTAAGTAGTTGAGGCGGAACGAGAAGCCTGACTTTGAATATTACCTCCCCGTTGTGTATCCAAAGTGAAGTTGGCCAGCAACATTCCCTTGCTGCTCACCGGCCCTCAGCGTGAGGGGCGTAATGGATTTTAATGAGTCCCTCGGGGACGGAACGAAGGCGGGACAGGCTGCTTTCGGTGGGGCGTTGCTGTTTGCAGTGTTTTCATACATAAAATTGAGGGGAAAACAGCTCTGCGAATGGCGATGATAACTGCAAGTAAAACATTTATGAAATACCCCAACAAGACTCGTAATGTACGCTTAATGCTTAGGGACAATGTCTACCAACTTTTCCTTTTTCGTGAATCCTTTTATTCGCTAAATAGGCTATGATTCAAAATTTGCATAAAGTAATATATTTAACCGTAAGCTTCATGTAATTATAAATGAAATTAAATGTAATAATGAAGACTTTCAAAAAAATAAATTTTAATTTTATAAAGTCGATCATTAAACCTTTGTTCGGTGCTTGGTAGCAGAAGCATCACAAAAACTGAATTTGAGAAAAGCCAATGTAATGCAGCTCTCTATGAACAAGAGATGTGTATTTGCGTTGTATGTTTGGAATAGGAAATGAAAGTATGCAAGTTGTATGTGATCTAAAAGTGAGGAATTATAAGAAAATGGAATACAGTGTTTTAAAGTGTTCTAAAAATACGCATTTAACTTTTTGGAACCTTTGTTCCTGCATTCAATACTTATTATAATTTTTAACAGACTATTCTTGAATAAAAATCACGTGATTCATTAGTATTACGTTTACGAAACTAGTTCAAGTAGATTCCACAATTTTATTATATGTTCCACAATTGCAATTAGTTATAAAATTATAATTATACAATATATTTGTAACATCGTACATTTGTATTTAAAACGCCACTGATTTTATAATTTTGTACAGATCCTCTTGGATCGTAAACTACTAAATATATAGTTAATACAATGTAGAATATAGTCCAAGGGACTGTAATTGTAGTGCAATTATATTCATGTAGATAATGTCTACTTGTGCTATATTACTACTAGTTATATACAAGTGGATTATATCTCCTTTTACAATATTTCGTGCATTATATTTTAGTACACGCGTACTAAAGGGCGCAGCTGTGTCCTTACCGCTTTCTGATGCGAGAGCAGTTATTGTCAACATTGTCTCATGTAATGCAAGTGTCTACAATAATGATGAAACAAAAATATCAGAAATATTATGAATGATAAATACAGCAAATATTTCAAGCGTCACTTCTAAATCTCCCTTCATCACCGCACTTAAATAGCTTGCGTGCAATGTACAATACCTAACACATTAGCCGTTGGAAATGCCATTTTGCGAGGAAATTGCACATTTTGCTGGATATATCGCCAATAATTTGTGATCAACACAGTTAAATGTAAACAAATGAGTAACATGATACAAAATTAGCTGACATGACAATTCCCAGAGGCTTTTTGTACATTAAATACTCCAATCCTACCTTTCTCACACCCATTTTTTTACATAATTTTTTTGAACAATACTGAGTGTGTTCACTCAATTAAGTAAGCTCATTTGTTTAATTGTGAAGGTTGTAATATTGAAGGATATTACGTTTGGTTGATACAGAAGTATTTTATCGTATTTTTTTTAATTAAGGAAACTCTAGTTTTCTAATATACGTCACATAAAATATTAGAGACGTTTAACGTTTTGAAGGACAAATTGGAGACGCTTTGTAGGAAGTGTAACGTAATAAATGTTGAAAGTGTAACACGTAATAAATGTTTAATTTGACTTAACAGTTTGAGAACACAATTTCAGTTGAACGAAATATATATCCAACATTCACCTTAAGGTCATGTAAAATCATCATTTTTCTGAATTAATTAAAACAATAATAGACATTGAGAGCGTATAGCAGGTTCAAAAATATAATATTCTTCAGTAAAAAACAGAAATTTTGAAAATTCAATCCTTTAAAAATTATTTTAATCTTGTACGGCGTTATTATGCGGCAGTTGATCTGGTCTTATAAAATAAAGTGAAACCATTTCTCAGAATGTTAAGAAATATATTTTGATATTTTTGAATCGTTCCCTGGAAAGCAAAATATTACACATATGCTAGGCATAAAGTTCGAATCGGTAGTTACTTATCAACCTCGAGAAGCGTCACGTCAGGAATTCCACAAGGAAGTGTAATCGGACCACTCATGTTTCTGGCCTTAGTGAATGAATTTCCGACTAATTTAGCTTCAAATGTACGACTCTTTGCAGATGACTGCGTAATCTATAGGATTATCAACTCGGAGAAAGACGAGGATATTTTGCAGCGAGACTTAGACAAATTACATATCTGGGCAGAAACAAACGGCATGGAAATAAACAGTTCAAAGAGCAAGTCCATCACGTTTGGTAGGGGTCGAAGTTACAATGAATTTGTGTACAAACTGAACAATAATGTTGTACCTCGAGTCACATCTTGCAAATACTTAGGAATACAGCTAGACAGTAAATTGAGATGGGAAAATCAAGTCAATTTCGTTGTAGGGAAAGCCTGGAAATCTTTACATTTTGTTATGCGGATACTGAAAAAGAGTACAGTGAGAGCCAAAGAACTAGCATATATGTCATTAGTGCGACCTATATTAGAATATGGCGCTGTATGTTGGGACCCATACAGAATTTTGCAACAAAGAAATCTAGAAAAAGTCCAGCGTAGAGCATCAAAATTTACTTTCAGGGGTACCAAGAATAAAGGGGTATGGGAGTCACTCGAAAGAAGTTTAAAGTCACGTCTCTATGCAATGTATAAAGCGTACACAGGCCTTCGAGCGTGGAAAGAAATTCAAAGTCGATTAGGGAAACCTACATATTTCGGCAGAGCGGATCACATGTACAAAATTCAGACAAGAATTCAGAAAACGGACGTTGGTAAATATTCATTCGCGAATCGCACTATTAGGGACTGGAACAGTTTGCCTGTGACAATCTTCGATCCCTTTCCTCAAAGCCTGAGCAAATTTAAAAATAAATTAGTTTCTTGAATGTGGATATGTTATAAATATATTTAATAAAATTCAGTGCAATTACCTATGTCTTCTTTGTAATTAAGTATTATTATTATTATTATTATTATTATTATTATTATTATTATTATTATTATTATTATTATTATTATTAATGTTATTATGATTATTAGCATTATTATTATTGTTATTATTATCATTATTATTATTATCATTATTATTATTATTATTACTATTATTATGTGAAGTGCAGTGACGTTGTGCAACTGAGAGAAACGAGTGAGCAAGAAAGACATTACAGCTCGCTGTATCGCAGTGCGGTGAAGTGTGGTGAAGTGAAGTTTGGTGAAGTGGAGTTCTATGAAAGATTGCACGGTGAAATGTTCATGAGATTTGTAACGTTTGTAGAGTTTGTATAGTAGTTAAGTTCTGTAATGTTAAGTTAGTGTATTCTGCCACCAAGTTCTCACACTGAATTGAAGAATTATTAATAAATCTAATATCATACAGTTCTGTCCAGATGGCAGAATACGAATTTGGAATTTAAACTAGTGGTGCAACATCAGCACGTAATTTTTCGCACAGAGTAATAGATATGTGATGATATAATACCGCTATTACTGTCCATATTAACACATGTCAGTCATCATTTGTAAAACTCATTAGAACTCGTAGTATAATAAGCGCGAGAACTAATTTGTTTAGAGATAATATATCAACGCAAAGTCAACGTTTAAATACGTATTTTAGTCTTAAATATTTAGAAATCAATTACCCGATTCGACGGTGGTAGTCTTGGCTGTCTTCCACTCGTTGTTGCTGGCTGTTATTATTAATTATTTTCTAATTGATTACCTGCAACGAATTAATCATTGTAAATTAAAGAAGTGACTTATTATTCTAGAAATATAATCTATTCTAATTAGTTAATTACAACTAAATAATTGCCATAAACCAAACTAAAATAATTAAACTCGAATATAAAAATACTAGAAATACAAAATTTAAATCTACTATTTATATCCACGATGTCCCCATAGAAGATACACCCATCTTTTACAACATTATTAACAAGAAACACTCATCTAGACACACCGCCAGGAAATGAAAAATTATTCTGTACATTTTATTTCTTATCGCGGCGTTTGTATTGTTAAATTGCAACTTTATTACCAGGGCGGTAAGAAGCTAAAAAAATATCAACAAAACATGGATTCACACTACACAATTTAGAGGAAGTCGCTACTTATACATAGTCAATTACAAGATTTATCCACTTTTGCATGACTAGGACCCGGCTATATATGTTTCTCTGTCAAATATTGGGCGTGTGAGCCCACAGAATTTCAATACTTTCTCTATGCTGCTTAAGCAAAAGCGAGAAAGTAAAAAGAATTCAGATACTTGAGTTGTTTTTCTCAGATATCTGATTACTCAGACATAATTCGACGCATCGAGTACGGCGAAAATGGGTTCAGTCCGTTTGAGCACGATTTTTACACTATTTTAATATCTCTATTTTGTGACTTCTGGACATAAGTGATGGAGTATTTCTAATGATTACGAAGATTTAAGAATGAAATATATGCTTTAATAATGCTGTTTATTATTATACTATATAAGAGAGCATGCCATATTCAAAATTCAATTCATATTTTGTCAAAGCCAAAGTTATATTCATAAATACATATTTATTACAGAGGTCACAGGTCAGAAATAATCTCGCATAAAAAAATCCAAACCAAACGCTCAAGCGTTGTATATCCATTCTCCTGAATCCATAATCCACCCCACCTGACCAGAAGTGTTTCAATCCGAAGGAAACGCACAGATCCATTCGTTTGTCAAACCCGCTTGCCTCGTCACGCAACCCATTATCCGCCGGCAACTCCACGCGAAGTTTCCGAATTAATTAGGGCATGTTCCGATTAATTCGGTGTCTCCGAGAATTATACTGTTCCGCGACCTGCGAGAACTGTCGCCATCCATAATTCCGCGTCCAGAGGTAGGGAGGGGGGGGGGGTGCGAGGGACACGCCCCCTCCCACGCGGTGCGCGGATCCTGCGCGGAATCGGAAATATGTCCTAGCGCGGTCGCCCCCGCCCGCACCCCCGCCCCCCCCCTGCCCCGCACTCTTCTCCGCCCCGCCCACCCGCCCTCTTCTCCGCCCCGCCCACCCGCCCTCTTCTCCGCCCCGCCCACCCACCCTCTCCCCCGCCCTCTACCCCGCCTCACACGCACACCCTCTCCCCCGCCCCGCAACGCTTGCCCGATCTCTCCCCCGCCTTGCCCGCCCAGCCTCTCCCCCGCACCGCCCGCCCGCAATCTCCGCCGCCCCGCTCACCCAATCTCCCCCCCCCCGTTCGCCAGCCATTCCCACCCCGCACGCCATCCTGTCCGTCTTCCCCGATCTCCCCTCCCTCCCTGCCGTGCTCGCCCTCCCTCCCTGCCTTCCGCACTCTCCCTGCCCGCCGCGCCTCATCAGGCCCAGCCCCACCCGCTCCACCCCGCCCCGCCAGCAACGCCCGCGCTGCCCCCGCCTGCTTCGCTCGCCCTGCCCGCCACTCCCCCCTGCCCGCGTTCCTCTTCGCCCCCCTACCCCGCCCGCCACTCCCGCTCAGACTCACTCACTCTAGTCTCCCCGCCCCGTTCGTCGCACCCGCCACGCCGACCCGCCCACCTTACTTGTCCACCTTGCTTTTGCCCACCCTGCTCGCCGCCTCCCTTCCCTGCCCCTTCCCTGCTCACTTTGCGTGCCGCGTCCCGCCAGCCCCGCCCAGCCCCGCCCAGCCCCGCCCAGCCCCGCCCAGCCCTGCACCGCCCCGCCACACCCCGCCCCGCCGGCTCCTCCGCTTTGCTCGCTCCGTCTCACCCACTCCACCCTGCCTCGCCCCGCACCACCCACCCCGCTCCGCTTCTGCAGCCCCTCCCTGCACATCCCGCCACGTCCACCAAGGCCGCTCCGCACACTCATCCCGCCCCGCCCGCCGCCCCCGCCCCCGCCCCCGCCCCCGCCCCGCGCGTCCGCGAGCGCGCGTGCGGAGCGCCCGGCAGGCGGCCGCACCCCCGCCGGCGTGTTTGTAATTTCTGCCCGCCCTCGGACCCGCAGATAAATAAACCGTCTAATTAAAGGCCCGAAGCGGGGGTTGAGCGCGTGGCGAGCGCGGGGGGGGGGGGGCGGTGCCCGGGAGAGAGCATGCGTGGGAGCGTGGAATACCGGGCCGGACCGGAGTCGGGCGAGCGCGCTCTATTCAATTAACGCGAGCGTGCGGGGGGCCGTTCTTGCCCAGGCCCCATCGACGGGAGCGCCGTAATCTCGGTTTTGTCTCGCCTCCGCCGCGCCGCGCCGCGCCGTTTCGACCCGCTGCTCGCGCCCTCTAGTCGAATCTCGTTAAATCGACGAAACGAATCTGGCGAATTCAAGTTTCTATTTCGAAATATGAGAAAATGAGAGAAAGGCTCTTAAAGTTGCGAGACATATGGAATTAATATTTGGTTGTTGTGGCAATGTGCCACCTGAAATTCGAAATTTACGGAACGAGACCTTTATAACTTGGGACAACTTGACAGAAATGCTCACAACGTGAAAGTCTGCGTAGAATTAACACAAACTCTTGCATGTTATGTAATGTTATCACTTCGAATAACTGCTTCTGCGCTGAAATACTTCCCTCCATCCCCCTTTCTTGTTTCCACTTCTGGGAAAACTTATTACTTATATTCTTTGTACTTTGGTTTTTAAGTTTGTAGTAGGTGTAGATTTTAGGAATGATAAGTCGATAATATCATGCCATTAGAATTAAAACAAAAGTAATTATATCTAAATATTAATTATAAAATGAGACATTATTTGTTTTTTTTCCAATGGGTCAAATCTAATTACACGAAGAAATGCTTAGTTTTCAATATTTGAAAATATTCAAGGAAATTCGTATGTACCATATACGTGTTTATTTTCGTTTATTACATTGACGAAAATTTTCAGATAATTCTATTCATTGATCTACATTTGTACAAATAATTTATATATTTAACAACATTTAATAACAACATTTTATTAAATGTTCAGAGAAAAGCATAAAAGTAATCTGAAATCAAATATCTCAATAATATATGCATTATTTTCAAAGTCGAAACTTTATTGAACTTGTACTGTACTATTGATCAATGTCATTTAATATATCTGTCGTTACAATCTTCTTCTCCGAAATTTCTTGAAACGCTTGAAGTGTTAAAGGTAATAGTAGTCTAAGCTTCATTTTAAGAAAACGGAGCAGATTCAAATTACATAGGTATCGTAAAAAAGTGCTGTAAAAGGGGAAAATGAATCTTCATTCTTAACTCTTCAAAGGAAAACTGGTCAAACCAACAATGCACATAGGTAGTTAACCGTCTTAAATCACAAATTTTGTCAATAAAGATTTTATTTTATTTTGGGGCAGTTACACCACTATTACGTTCAGTTCTTCAGTTTTATGTATACTAAATATTTTAGGAAAGAAGTAATTGATTACTCTCTTCACCACTTCGTCCTTCTGTTTTTACATTCACTCTTCAGGGTTCAGGCCGACCTTTTCTTCCCCGCCGCTACCCAGAGCTAGGTCGAATTCACTCGCTGTCTGGAGATGAATTCAAGCGGCTGGCTGCTCTGATCGGTAGTTTTCCGTGGTTTCTCCGATCAACACTAGGCAAATGCCGGAGCAGTACCCTAACAAACGGGCCACGGACCGCACGCGATCTTTCTTTCGCCTTCCTCGTCCTATCGTCACTTCTTTCTTACAAACACTTACACTTATATGCACTACATTACCACACATATAGGGATACCAGTCGGGAGATTACAGCTGGTGCCTATTGGGGCGGTGCCCCTCTGTTGGGAGAGATCTGGTTGGCAGCTGGCGAGCAGGTCGGCGCTGGATCTCATTATCCAGCGAGGGAAGATCAACACCACCTCCCAGATGTACAGGTCTAATGACTTCACCAATTGAAGCGTCCGGAATTACCCGTCAATCAATGAACCGCCGCCACCGCTAGCCCCCCTTCCGGAGCCCTTCGCACAGCACGTGCGCCCTCTATGACGCGGAGGCGCTTCTCGGGATCGCGGTGAGCCACGCCCCCCTCCGCTTAATCGAATCTCTCTTGATCAAGGCCGTTGCCCGAACTTGGATCGGTGAGTGTTCGCGGTGTGCGTTAACGGTCTGAGTTACCTCAGAGCCACCGCAACCGTGTCTCTGCAGCGACTCTGGAAGGTCCTAGTGCTCGACTCTCGATGGTGGCGGATTCTCGACACCAGCTGTATAGCAAAGTGGAATTAAGCCGCTGTAGAAGAATTGTAGTTGATGTCACTCATCTTAATTTTTCGTGATTTCTCCAATAAATACCAGGTAAATGCTGGAGCAGTTCCCTAATAAACGGTCTACCGACCCGCGGCGAACAGTGCTTCCTCGTCCTTGCCCTGTACTCTGCCCTTGCGCACCCCCCCAAAATTACCTGTGCTACACTATCACACATGTCAGGAGACCAGTTGAGAGTTTTTAGCTGGGGTGGTGTGCCCTTTGGGAAGATACACGGAAAAGAAATTCTTTGCAAGTGGACTTAGTAGATCGTTGGCGGAACTCACCATCCACTGGGCAAGGAACACTATAACCTACCGGCATAAAACATGCACTACACTAATTGGACTGATGACCAAAGCAGCTCACGTGCTCGGAAATGTCAATCAATCAAGCGGTGTGCCCTTGGGGGATATACATGGAAAAGAAATCATCTGCAAGCTGAATTAGTAGATCGTTGACGGAACTCACTACCCACTGGGCAAGAAACACCATAACCTACCGGAATAAAACATGCACTACACTAATTGGACTGATGACCAAAGCAGCTCACGTGCTCGGGAATCTTAATAAATCAATAATCAATCAACAATCAATCAATAAATCAAGCAATAAATCAAGCAATCAATAAATCAAGCAATCAATCAAGCGTGCTTTAATCTGACGGGCACGGCGGAGACGTGGCTCTGCCGCTCCCGGCTGTCATATGTTTGCCGTTTTCCAGCTCAGGTCGAGAGAAACGCTGGCGTAGTGCGAGATTTTCTGCATCTCATTATTTAGCAATTATGTGAAGTACTGCTGTGGGGATTTTTGGGATTTGGTGGCCGGAGCGGTTTTCAATTAAAAGCTCTCCTCGCAACTAGAATAGTATCTCATTTTGTGATTACTGAAAAAGTAAACTAAAACCAACGTTCAAATGATACATAAATGAGAATATAATGAAGGGATGAGAGTAATGCAACATTACAACAAATAAACGCGTTGCTGAAGAAAATAATTCAAATTTGTCATTGTAATGAGTACATTTTGTGAGATAAAATACTTATATTTAAATTTTTCACAGTTCAGCATTTCATTTAAAGCCGTGACTTCAGTCATTTATATACAATTTATATACAAAATAAACCGTGAATTTTGAAATTTTGAGTAACACGTTGACGGCAAACGCTCCTTTTAATGATTGTCAAATGTACTAATGAAGGCGATGTGCACTCATAATTTCAATTCGTATGTTAAACTAGCTGAAGAACTTAGCGTTGCTCCTGTTTTAGATTATTTCATTTCTCCAGGAAAAAGAATGACTTCAGTCTATGGTGTACACCCTATCTGCTCTACCTTGTTCTGTTCCGCTCTGTCCAAACCCATCCTGTTCCGTTCCACCCACCTAGCCCCTCCGTGACCCTTCTCACTCTGCTCTGCTGTGAGCTCCCTCACCTTGCCCTGCCCAAGCTCGGCCTACCCGATTTTATCTCCGTTGCTACCACCATCGACTGTAGAGGCATTTGTAAACAGATGCACTGTTGCATACTCTCGGGAAACTTTCAGACACAATTTTGACCCTTAATTACTCAGAACCTAATCAATCAGCTGGAATGAATTAAAAAGCTTGTAGAAGAAAGTTCGATGAAGAAAAGTTGAAAAGTTTAATTTAAATGGCAGATACTCCAATCAAAAGTGCCGGAAAGCTACGAAATTTTTCAAAAAGCGCACATAATGTTAATGAAAGAAATAATTCTGAAGAAAACATTTATTTCGAAAAACTCGTTATCACTATTGTAGTTGTAGGAAGATGCAGAAAAATTCACTTTCAAAATTTTCGAAAATTGAGGGTTAACAGTAAAATTTGGATCTATATCATCATCATCAGGTATATTTAACTGTATTATTGCACGAATTTTTAAAAAATAATTTGGAACAATTTTTGAGAAAGTTTAAAAAATGTCATGGGTCTTTGTGTAAAGTACCCACAATATTTAAAGAAGATTTTTCAAAATTGCTGATCTTTGAGTAGGGCCACATCGGTAGGGGAATATCCATTTTTGGAAAGTTCTATAAATAGTTTAGGCATTAGTGTTGTTCAAAGATGGACGTCCTAACAATATTTTTTTTCCGTGACAGGAGTTCCCAAAACGCGCCTCCTTCGAAATCTCGAAATCGATTTTCCGCAACATTACATAACTTTCTCTATATCACGTACATTACTCCGTATAATACGTACATATACGAGGAAATAAAGGTGCAATGGAGTGAGCCTGCACGAGTTGAGCCTTCAATTACACGACGCTAAGGATATTCCAAACTAGAAAATGTTTAAGATTTAATAGAGTAATCCCATTCATAAGTTAAATGCTCCTATACCATAATTCGTTTGAGACGCGTTTTATCAAACATTTCATAGCACCTCTAAAAGAAGTAAAGATGAATATTTTCTGTGAGACAAATATTTTTTACCACAAGTTTGCCAAATATTGTCACGCTTTTAAAGTTGTCTCAATTACGTCTACCAAAGCTTGTTCCACCAAATAATAGGTTGCATTGAAATTTAATGTGGCAAACCATCTGCTGGACTAATGCTTAAGATATTTCAATAAAATGTCGACATACTTCTATAAGGTAAAAACCAATGGTATGAAATGTATATCAAGGTAAATAAAAATTCAAACAATTGAAAATCGTAGATTGAAGACGGTTTTGATCATTTTAATATTCTGCTTTTTAGATACGAAACTTTTATGAACAGTACCATAAAACCACAAAAATTCCACAATCGGTAGATTTGATGATGACCCAGAGATTATAGGTGCCAGGTGATTAAAGAAACTTGTCAAGTGCCAAAATAGTGCTTTGTCTTTGAACCACGAAAAACACACCTGTATCTACTGTGAAATCTGATATTTTACAAAACAGCAATGCGTAATAAAATCAATCAAGTTCATCCATTTGCATTAGGTAGCTCATTAAGCCCGTTGCTCTCCAAAGAAGGGATAACATTTCCGCCCATTGGAATTCCCTTGGCAGATTGCACTTTGTTCGCGTGGCCTCGATTGCTACTCGCGCCTTCCGCGGCTTCGCAAACACGCCGCCATCGCTATCCAGCGGCGTGTGCCTGGGGAATCAAAATATTTGCTTCGCCGGCGAAGGTATCGGCTTATACGCCCCATCCCCGCTCAGCTCCGCCCAGTTCTTGCCGCAGAGCTCGCTCCCGCTCTTTGTGGCATCCCACGAAACACGTGACGTAATTCGTGATACGTGTGGTCCTTGTATTTCTCTTTCGGATTAAAAAACAAAAGAGGTGAAATATGGACGTGCGACAGGATAAGAAAAATATAATATATAGGCTTTTAAAAGGTAATGAATATGGATGTATAACCTCCCCCTTACCGTCCCTCGTACGCATTCGAAATACGAGGGCGTCCCATTTTTTTTAATAAATGAAAGTAGTTCCTGAAGCTGTTTGTTGGATAGAAAGGGATATATCCACGTGTTCGTTTCCAGTGAAATATGTTGGTCCATATTAAAAGCGGAATCATTCACGGGAGCAGGTAAATGCACATTAAAAGAGATTTATACAAGATTTTAGAGCTAACTTTGTAATTAAATAATGTAATTACACTACAGTGTCCTATTAGTTTTGACATGATAGGAAGTTATAAAACCTTGATTTAATTAATCAAGTGGTATAATGGCGAGAGTGTTTGAGTTTAATTATATACTTTGAATTATTGGAAGAACGCCATGTGTGTTTTTTCATGGAATTGTGTGAACACTCATGTTTTCATCGAAGTATTAGAACTAATAAAAATATATTCTAGTTTCTTCTACTTCACTTGTTGTTGTTGTCATTATCATTATCTTTATTAATATTATTATTATTATTATTACTATTGTTTTTACTTCTCAGAAGACCTCCTATTTCAAAATTGTTACACGTATTGAACCACCAACTCCTGGCATTGAAAACAGCGTCTTCCCTTACGTGAATTTCGCTCCCACGTGTCTAGTAGGTGGTAGACCAGCAACTTAAAACTATGTAGATCCAATTATTCTTCGTCGCCTTTAAGTAGACATGTAATATTGCCTTTTGAATCTGTCAATCTTTATTTTATCCATTCGCGAGTTTGAGTACACTCACACCTAAACACTCTTGTGTCCCTTCGAAACATGAACATATGTTTCATATCAGCATAATGGGTTAGTTGGTCACAAGGGAGTGATTTTCTGGAATTGAAGCTTAGATCTCCAGCCATTTTATATCCGAAGTTCTTATCAAAATTATATTTTTTCTTACTAATAGACATTTAAAAGAAAAGTTATTTTTTCCTTAATATATAATACAGTCTCTATTTGAAGTCACTGTATGATGGCCTCGGAAAACTGACATTGAAATTGAATTGAATTATTTAGCATCCAGTACTTGAACGAATATCATTTGCAAAATCTGATGTGATTTAAATATTGCCTTCTATTTTCTAACGCTTCACATCCAATAATATTTAATTAAATTTAGTATTAAATAACAATTGAGTGGCATCATTGATTATATACAATTTTCGTGCAAGGGAATGAGTGAAACGTTGAAAAATAAATTTCAAGAAGATAATTTATAGTAATATTTCATATATGAACTACTTGTGATATAATGGCACATACTTCTAACTTTTGAAATTTTCAAAAATTCAGAGAGTTCCACTAAAATGAGATCTCTACATTCCTTGTTCTATTGATGAAATAATTAAAGAAAAACGTGTGGGGTATTAAAAAATCAATTTGCATTAACTTTCAGCAGAAAGGACACTAAAACTAGTAGGTTTTTCCAAAAATTGTATATGACCTTTTCTTTAATATGATTTTTTAGGAAAGATTTCATTTAAGACAAAATTATCTATCTTCAACATTGTACTTTTGAAATATTAACTTCGAAGATTTAAAGATTTTGCCAGAAAAGGGACTAGCACACTTTATTACTGTTATTTGATACGAGGAGAAAATTTAAAGAACAAAGATAAATACATTTTTAGAAAATAATTATTTAAAATATTGCCTAAATTTCACACAAAATTACGCCAAAAGTAGTCACCTTCGAAAAATTTTAGACGATCTTATTTCAAAAACGATCTTAACAATATTTTCATTCTTTCTCAAAAAAATCTGTATCTTTAATACTGTCTTCGTAAGAAGATCCTAAACAATCAGAACTTCTGCAATTTTTGTCCATCATGTTCCATGAAAATGTTCCATGTATCATGTTCCATGAAAATGAAAACTTCGCCATTCCTTTTAGTTTGATTTAAACTATACGAGGGCACATTTTAATAAAAAATAGGAACATTTTTGGGAATATTTAGAAAATGTAATTGATGTAAACTACTTCAAAAAAATTCTTTACAAACTCGTAGGGCCCCGAGTTTCTTTAAATTGGCCAGGAAGTATCAATTTTGGAAGAAATCGGCAGAACGGTTTAGGCTCAAAGACAGACAAGGCAGTTGTTTTAACGTCAATTGTTTTTTTTTTTTTGATATCAAGAACCCACAAAACTTCACGTGTTAGATAATGTAATTTACTACATGTAGGAATACGATTTATCCACTTTTTGTTACCAGGGCACGTCAATAAGTTTTTCTGTGAAACAATCGCCGTTTTTCAGCGAACAATTAAAATCCTTTCTCTTCTTAGGATGTAATGCGAATAAATTTTTCTTTGAGTAAATTGATGTCATACTCGCAGTTTCACGTCTCTATCTACAGTAGTGATTATTACGAACAGTTACTTGTTGATTATTGCTGCACGAGTTTGTTCTACTTGTAGTAGAAGTCAAGATAGGACTTTACCCCATTAACATGTAATTTTTAACTTTCTGTAACTTTAACTCGATTTTGTCAGTTGGAAACTTTTCAATGTGTGTAACAACTTTCAATGGGTGTTTTGGTCATTTCAATGGGTCTAACTTCCTTGTAAGAAATTTCCGAATACATATTCATATAATTTTGTAACACTTATTCTGTTTATCTTCACGTAGTGCCTGGAATTACCGTAGCCCCTCCGCCCTGCGTTTGACCGACGCGACGCCACCACTTCATCCGAGAGCGCGAGCGCGCGGCGCCGCGGGCGACGGCTGGTCTTTTCACGAGGGCTCTGTTTTTACCTCAGCGGCCGCGGGCGGACAAAAAAGCCCTCGAGTTCAAGTGAAAAGCTTCGGTCCGCGGCGCGGCACAGCGCAGACTCCGCCGCGACAAAGGCGTCGAACTCGCCCGCTCCGCGCCGCGCGGCTCCCAGCAGCCTGGTCACGCTGTTAATGACGGACGCGCTGGCTCACGCCCTGCCCCCTCCGCGCCCGCCGCCCGGCTCACCTGCCCCGTCCACCCGCCCGGTCCACCCGCCCGGTGCACCCGCCCGGTGCACCCGCCCGGTGCACCCGCCCGGTGCACCCGCCCGGTCCACCCGCCCGGTCCACCCGCCCGGTCCACCCGCCCGGTCCACCCGCCCGGTCCACCCGCCCGGTCCACCCGCCCAGCCATCTCCCGGACCTTACGTAACCACGCCCCACCCCCTCCAATCCTTCCCCTTTTCCCAGTCTCTCCCCCTCCTTACCCCTGACCCTTTCGCCCCACTTCCGGGCCGACCTGACACTCCAAGCGCCCCTCCTCCTCCCACGCCTTCCTCCCCTCTTCCGTCACATCTCCCCCTCCGCGCTCCACCACTCCCCCTTCAACCCCCTTCACCCCACCCGTCCCCCTCCTCCCAGCCCCCTGCCTGTTCCCCGCCCGGCACTGCCCTCCCCACCCCCTCCTCCCCTTCCCCCGTCTTTCCACTCTCCGCCACACATCCCCCCGCCCTCCCACTCAGCGCTTTAAACCCACCCCACGGCCCGGCCCCTGTCCGGCACCCCGCCACCTAACACTACCATTCGAACCTCCCCATCCCTCTCGCCCCATCCCCCCACTCCCCTCATCCCCTTCATCCGACCTTCCTCCTCCACCACACATCCCCCTCCACCTCTCCACTCGGCGCCCCAACCCCACCCCCTCGGCCCGATCCCTCACTCGGCTCCTTCCCGTCCCGCCATCCCCTCCCCTTTCACCCCTCCTGATCCATTCCACTATGCCACCTCACCTTCCAATTCCCCACGCTCGGCCCACCCTCTCACCGGCGGCTCGGACCGGGTTCCTGCCCGCCCCACGCCCGGCCGCTGCCCCCCTTCCCCCGTCTTCTGCTGGCTCTCTCGCTCTTTCTCGCCGCTGAAATGTAAGAGGATTATAGTCTTGCTCAAAAATTATTCGTACATCCCGAAGGGCCCTTGTTTAAACCTGGGGGTCCCGTAATCTTCTTACGCGCGGTTCGTGGTTGGGTGTGATTTTTAACGCTACTCGCCTCTTTCTAAACGTCGGCGCTCGACGCAACAATTGTCTGCGGGCGCCAGGGAGGGGAGGCACACGAAAGCGCCAATGCAGCAAAGAATTGCAAGCGAACGCCGTTGTGAAGTGCTCTCGGTTTTCATTTGATCACTTTGCAAATGAATGCTTGTGACCATTCATGTTCTACATACCAACATTCAATATCTAAAACGATTGTCCAATCCATCAAGAGAAAACCTTTAGTATTTATGAAATATGGACTGAAATCTATCGTAGAATAGATTTTGAATGGAATTAAACATTCAAACGCAGGTAAATTTAGACGTAAAATAAAAGAAGAGAAACATGGTGTAAGCCATTTGAGGGTTCCAAAACAAGAATTGATGCAAGCAAAACTTTGGTAGAAAAAGAAATGTGATTTTTTGCCGTATAAATACAGCAGTTAAATATCAGTTTCAGACAAATATTCAGTTAAATATATATGATGTTGAAATTTACTAGAAAGATAAAACGAACAATCAAAGAATCGGAATATTTGAAAATGAGAATTTAATGAAACTAATACTGAGATAATAATACTTAATAGATAAAAGATAATGGGGAATGAATGAGAAAAAGCATGACGGTGATAGGAAGATGCAAAAATGTTAAAGTCACAGTTTTTTTAAGTGTTAACGTCGGGCAGAAGTAATATTACTTTATTAAAGACCATTTACAGATGTGTACACATAGTTGCTGTGCACACCGGGGTACTGTCTCGGCGGGCCTATTTTGCCATAAAACCAAACAGCGCAGCATCGAACATAGCGCCGGCGTAGGTAGAACTCCCGACTGGCCGCTCATAGACCAGCATAGTTAATAGTATCACCCGGAGCTCATTGCAGTTGGCAGGTAGGTGTGAGAACGTAATGGGAAAGTGGTGACAGCGATATTTTGGCAACGATCCGGTTTCCTCTCTTGGGATTTCGGATCTCTATTATGCCAGATCTGCCTCATGACGACACTGCTTCGACAACTACGACATATTTTATCCTGGACCACGGGCCTATGACCCAGTTGCAGCGCGGACTAGGTACATGGCTTCCGCCATCGCTCCCTGAAGGGCGGGTTCGTTTATGCGTCATGGCTTCCGGCTGCCCTTTTGTACGTTTTCCCTCGGCTCGACCACTGGCGGTCCCTTTGCGTATATTATGTTGTGTATTGAATTAATGTGTATTTTGTATGACCTGCCTAATTCACTTAACCAAATACGCAACACCTTCTGTACATATGGTCTGTAGTAAGTCGTTGGTCGTTAATCAAATAATAAAATATTATTTAGTTTTTGAAAGATGGCACTATATTTGTTTAAGTGAATGTTAGATTTTTATTTACGCCTCATATTGAATACAAATAAGTGGTTTTTTTGGGATAAGTGTATGTGTATATTAAAACATATAGAAGCAAATCTTAGGAAGCAAAGATACATAGAGATGAGACAAATTTTTAACTCTGTAAGTTCCAATGAAAACACGGTGACTAGGAAGCTGAAGAGAAAACATTTCTACTAAATGAGTCAATTAATTCTCTAAGGAAATTTAAAATATATCAACTTCTTTACTTCATTATTTCACTATTAATTAATATACTGGAAATTAATTCAACTGCAGTTTAATGAAGATTGTTTCTATTAACATTAATATCAAGTTCGATATCTCATCAATACTACATTTTTATCATATTACTGTTCACATAAAATTCCTCGACTTAAAAACTTTTCCCTAATGCATTTCGGTAATAAAATGTGTATAATAACATGTCCAATAGTTTGAACAGTTTCCCGTTATATTGTTCATTATACATTCCCGAGGGGAGGAAACAAGTTACAGTTAATAAACAACTTGACGCGATAATAAATAAAAACGAACTTGTATGCTTTAATAAAAGGAAGTAGAACACATGCGTGGCATTCCTTTCTTATGCTCACCAGTAACCCACATTCCACCGACAATAACCATAATTCGAGCGCTGTGTCGCGGATACACACTTCGGTAATGCACCGCAACGCCCCAACACCGTCCGCACCGCTCATCCGGAACGCGATAATTGTTCGGGAGGGTCATCTCCAGCGGTACGAATATATTTAACGGCAAGCCAAAGGCCCAGAGACGGATATTGCTCGCAACAGAATGCAATGAGCCGCGTAAATCTCTTTTAATTCAAGAACGCCCGTGCGGCGCGCGATCGGCCAACGATCTCGGGGCGTTTCACATCGCGCGCTAAATGCGGCGTTCTAAACCCGCCGCGCCAGTAACAGGGCTCGGGCCGCGCCCGCGGTCGGCACGTGCCATCATCAGGTACCGAGTCTGCAAATTGCCTCGTTCGACGCCGTTGGAAATTGACCCTCCAGTCAGTGGCGTTGCGTACTCGCCGTGGTATTCCTCTTTCCGTCGCTACCCGACCGGATCAAATCCCCGGACGGCAGCGGCGCTGCTAGTCGTAACTGTTTCATCCGCTGCGGCGTTAGGCTTACCTCATTCTACACCGGAGGTGGGGGAGAAGGGGTGGGGGTGGGGGAGACGGTGAAACTTCATTTTCATTCAGGTTTTATCTTTTCATTTTTTTGTGGTGGCTTCGTGAGCGGGGGCAGCCATTTATAAAACGTGCTGGATTAGAACGCGCTGAAACCAGGGGTTACGCTGAGTTCAGGTTCAGAATGCCGCAGTCAGTCTCTCAAAAACGGCAGCGGAGGCGGTGGCGGATAATGTAGGGGAGGGGAGGAGGCGATGGCAGCGCCGAGGGTGGATGTGGTGGCGGGGGTGGCTACCGGTGTAGGGATTTTGCACACTGTCGAGGTTGGGTACTAATGTGTTGCTGATTCTGTCGGGTTGGGATTTGCGGACGGCAGTTCTCGCGGAAAAATCCTCTTCCATTGGATTCGAGGAACAGCTTTTTTTTCCCGGCGTTCATACAGCAAGTGTGCGTCCCTTGCCACTTTTCTACTGTTTTATCAGGTCTCGCCAGATACTGCGTGGATTTTCGTAGAGAACAGTAGGATTTCGTTCACAGCTGAATCGCAGCAAAAGTGATTTTAATACCTATTTCTTCTTAAGTGCCCTGAATATCTACTTTGTTAGCTCATGTAACTGAATATGAGCCTGAGAAAGAAATTTACTGTATGTTTTTGCAGAGATAATTTCGTTTACATGCAATGACAAAATAAATAAATGCGTTGGGATATCTGAAAACAAGCCTGGATTTGCGAACTCATGTCGGCAAGATAACGACTGAGCATGTCCGTGAATAGAAATAATTATTTAAAAAACCAATTAACGAATAATGAATTGAAAAAGGAGAGCATATAATGAGGGAATGACTAATTGAAAACATGACCATTTATTGAGTTTAAGGATAAAATTAGAAAACATTCAAGAAGAAGATGTGATTATTTTTTTGTTACAAATTACAAAGTATTCTAATGTAAGCTCATATCAATATGGTAACTATATCCTCTTCGTCTTTATACAAATTCCATTACAATGTTATTAAACATTGTAACATAAAATTACTGCGCAATAAGATATAACTGTTGACAGTAAAATGTAATCTTGTTAATCAAAGAAGAACAAAATGTCAGTAGAGTCGAATCTGCGGAACAAGAATTGATAGACAAATGAGCTGTAAAATATTCTTCATTAATTTTTTTCTTCATTTATCTGAGTGCAACTTTGAAGTTGTTGTAACATTTTTATCACATTTTACTGATTATTGTTTAGCATTCACAGGGAGAATACTAGAAAAACATTGGAATTGGAGTAAAAGATGTACGTAGAATAAAAAAAACTCTCTTAATAATGAACACCTAAAATTTTATTCATGTGATGTTCTATTTAGAAAAGACATTATGATCATGACCTCAAGAAACAAACTAATAAACTCGTACAGTCAAAAACAATTTTGGAAGGCGCCAATTACTTGCTTATTTTCAAAATTTTTGAAGAAACTCGTCTTATTTCTTAACATGAAAAACAAAGCATCTGCGTGGCATCGATAATCTCTAACCCGTAAACTTCATTACAATGCTCAGCGAACTAGAATTGATCAAACGGGATACCTGCTGTTCTTCTTTAATTTCTTGCTCCACTGCGGTGCTCTTTCGCAAAACCGATAGTAGAATCGCGAATATCTGGAATAAACGCCTCCATCAGAAATTCAATCGATCGCGAAATATTCGCGAAGACCAGAGCTAATTTCTCGGCGATTTTTGCAGCAGCGACTTGCAAAGAACCCGACGGCGACGCAACAGCTGCGCACACGCCTTCGAGAACATTCCAGAAGTCCTCGGAGAACGGTACAGCAATTGACTTGAGTCCCCATCCATATTCATAAGCGGAGGCCCAATGCCCCCCTCCCCCCCGCTCGGCATTGCTCTCGCCACGCTTTCGCTTGGCCCCCGCCTTCCCCCCGCCCAGCCCTTCCTCACACTATCCCTCACCCCGCCCTTGCCCCGCCATCGCCCCTCCAGCGCCCTCGCCCTGCTCTCGTTCCCCCTCTCCCAGCCCTCCCTCACCCTTTCCTAACCCTCTCCCCTCCCTCACCCTGCACCCCTCTCGCCCCGCTTTTTCGAACCCTCTCCCCACCCTCACCTTGCCCCCAGCCCGCCCTGGCCCTTCACCCGCCTCCGCCCTGCCCCTCTGTCGCCACGTCGTCACCCCGCCCGCGCCCTCTCCCCCTCTCGCCACTCTTTCGCCACCCTGTCCCCACGCTCTTCTCGCCCGCGCTCCGCCCCGCCCCCTCCTCCTGACCTCACCCTCCCCTCTTTTCCCTCTCGCCCCGCCCTCCCCCATCCAGATTCTGCCCACGCCTTAACCTAAACTTTCACTCCGTTCTTGTCCGTCCTCACCCGGTCTTCACCCTGCCCCGCCCTCTCTGTGCTCTTGCCCTTCCCCCGCCCCCTCATCGCCCTGCCCTTCCCAACCCACCCTCTCCCGAACCCTCAATTCATTCTAGCCTCGTCCACGCCACGACCTCACCTCGTCCCGGCCCGCTCTCTCCCCTCTCTAGTTCTACCCTCTCCCCCTTGCCCCGCCCGCCCTCACCCATGCCCCGTCCACCCACGCCCTCATCGGCACTTCCCACGTTCCCCATCGCCCTCAGACGCCCTCCCCTACCTTCCCCGCCCTAACCCATTCCGGTCGCGCCCTTGCCCCGCTGTGATCCCACCCTCTCCTCGCCTCTTCAACACCCTCACCCTGCCTTCGCTGCCCCCTGCTCCGCCTCAGATCCATGCATTAGCATTTTCAAGACAGAAGGGCTCTCGGCGGTTCCCTCCAGAAGGCGGGCCCGTCTTACAAGATCTTCAACTTGAAGGACTAATTAGACGAGAAAATATGCCCGGGCCCAAGGGGCCATCGCGTTATTGAAACTCAAATTTCGTATACATTTTCATGCTCCTAATCAGGCATTTTATGAGAAACTTCACACGTATTCTCACTCTATGGTCGTGAAGCAACGTAAGCTTAAGGTAAATTGGTGAAGAAATGACTGCTTCAAGTAGGCGGTGAAAGTTTGTTTCAAATTATTGCTTCATTTGTATGTTTGCTAAGTTCAAAAGTATTAAAAGAGTTATAGCTTGCGAATATTTAACATTCGAAGAATTTGCAATTTGTTCTTAGCGAAAATATAAATAAACAGGAAAAAGAATACAACGAATGAAACGGATGTCATTTGAGAAATGTAATAATTAAGCTATATAATTACAGTTGATCTGTAAGCGATTTACTTATTAAGCTCGTAAAATTAATATATTATGAACTAAGCGTTTAATCTTTGAACCCTGTTGTGTAGCACTCTGATCTCCGAAAGGTAGTTGGCGCCCTGAGCCATCTTTGTAGGTTTTAATAGACGAATTGCTCGCAGTCAATGACATTCAACTCTCAGCTTTTGCAAAGATGTACGGACACTTTCGAGAATTATTTTCTAACAATCAGATCTTTAGAAATAGTCATGTACTATTTTTTAAAGAGAACGAGTTGTTTTCGCGTAATTTACGCTTGACTTTAATGCATTTGGTAGAATTTTTTCTCAAAAAAAACCGATCCAAATTTTTATTTTCCCCCCAGATAAATCAAGGGATCTGGCGCAGGTCTCATTTGCGTTGAAAACTCTAAATTTTCAAAAATAACTAAAGTTAGAAAAAACGCGACAAAATATCTGCTGTTGTCGCACTGCTTGTTTTAGTTTTCCACACGTTCAACGCCTTCCCCTTTTATGAAATTAGTAATACATGTTAATTACTTCCTACTAATATGCGCGAGTTCCGTAAGGAAGACAGAACAGTGACACACAACGTCGTCTGATAATAAAAATAAATTGTGGGTTCGTCGTACTATTTGTCAATTAATACGTTGGTAGAATTGGTATCATAATTTCTATTAACAACATTTTTAAGATTAAGCCAGCCATATTTTTTTAGATCTGGTCATAACGTTTTCGAAAAGTGCAAGAGGAATAAGGCGCTTTTGATTCTACACCAGGGAGTCCTTCATTTATCAAGCTTCACAACCTAGTACAAAATGAAAAAGGTTTACCGCATACTTCAAATTGTTGCCCGGGAGTTGTACGTTTGTACTACTCATAAAATATCTTTTATTTAATATCTGAATATACATAAACGAAAGAGTCACAGCTATAGTATTATATATAATATTGTGATATGTGATTTTAGTGAAATAGACCATATGTTAACTACAGTTGTTGATTGCGATGTATTAGACCACGTTTCCTTGAAACAAACGCAAACGCTGAATTTTGAAAAGTTTGATATTGAGAATCTTTGTTTCAATTTTCTTTCTTTGTCTTCTTTTGTTTCTTCTAGGAAAAGGTTAAAATTTTAACGGTAAGTACTTGCAGCTCAATAATGACTACATACTGCAGTAGACAAAACAAAACGCATTTTTGAATTGTGCTCAGCTAAAAGCGATCTTTAGCGGGAAATGCGTTCTAGTCCGTCCTCAGTGGGCAGGCGCGTGTCGAAAAACTGCAGCGTTCGTATAAGCACCGCGGCGGGCAGCGAGCAAGAAGCGCCGTTGAGAGCGGCCTCCATCAACCCCAAGGAACGGGGGGGGCGGAGGACGGCGGGCGGCGGGCGGCGGGCGGCGGGCGGCGGGCGGCGGGGCGGCGGGCGGCGGGCGGCGGGCGGCGGGGCGGCGGGGCGGCGGGGCGGCGGGGCGGCGGGGCGGCGGGGCGGCGGGGCGGCGGGGCGGCGGGGCGGCGGGGCGGCGGGGCGGCGGGGCGGCGGGGCGGCGGGGCGGCGGGGCGGCGGGGCGGCGGGGCGGCGGGGCGGCGGGGCGGCGGGGCGGCGGGGCGGCGGTCGGCGGGCGGTGGGGGCGGCGGGCGGTGGGGGCGGCGGGCGGCGGGCGGCGGGCAGTCGCGGGACCGAACTCGGAGACACAGTGAAGCAGCCCTCCGAAGAACATGGCGAAAATTGTAATGAATTTACACTACGTTCAAACGATTTGAAGACTCATTGTACAGAAGTTACATGCAGAAGACGCATGAACCATGCAGACATACATATCCCACAATACATTCTACAAATCATTACGAACAAGGTGTCTTTTCCCAATAAGGTGTCTATTTGTTTCTCTACAGTTCTTTAAGAGATTAAATGTGCCTTTTTCGAAACATCCAGAAACTGATTGTGTGTATCACGTGCGAATGAGATAGTAGAAGAGAAAAGGATAAGTTAGATTTCATTCTCATTTGTATTCGTGGTGCATGACGATTTTCAATAACATATAACCTAAAAAGTGATAATTTAACTGTAATGTATGTTTTTATTATTACTGGAAATGTTAATATTACAATAATTCAAATACACCGCAAGAGTTTTGGTTAGTGAAGATTCGATGAGCTCTTCTTGTACATTGTTTTCCACTTTAATAAAAGGTCTTTATTTTGCTTGTTCTGGAAAGATCTCGCTTGCTTCACTTTCAGCGAGTTTTCCTCGAAAAAACTCTTTATTTTCCCTCATTCCTTCCATATTGTTGAAATTGTTGAATGTGATATACCTAATTCGTTTATTTCATTCGCTTTGTTTTTATTTATACCTTCATTTTCTAATATTCATGTCATGTGAAACGTTTTTTAAATCGTACAGACTTATCTTATCCAACATTGATCAGTTCGCTGATGTTTCGAAACTTGCCAACAACCGCTTTGATTTGGAATAACTAACACATCACACTTTCTCGAGTTCATTAATCCTCGTCCATCAATAAGAAGCACAGACAATTGGTCGTTATAACCTATGAATCTCAAGTAATACTGCACTGAAAAGCAATGCATCTTCAAAAACAAAATAATAAAACAGCATTTCAGGAAAGACAATATGATTGCGGGATTTCGCCGGGATTCAACATTTCAGTCCTTACACCAGGAAAGCGTACAAATCAATGTCGTTATAAACAGTTTTCACAGCATTACTAAAATATTAACTTTGTGGAACACATTTCAGATTGATAGATGGATTCATTGGCGATTCCGGGTACGTCAACTACTAAGGGCATTAGTCCCGTAAATGTAGTGTATGCTATTTGTTCGGGAGGTTGCCGTGAACTTGCCCCGCCGGATGCCAAGATCCGACGCCAGCCTATCCGTCGGCTTGCGTGGTTTTCCCTAACCAGGTACCTCCCTTCAGCGGGGCACCTCTTCAGCCGAGACATGCTCTAAGCTCCAGACCGTTCTCCTCGAGACCGGCATGTAAGGTAGTGTAGTGCATGTAAGGTTAAGTGTGTTGAAGTAAGGGGAGATAATAGGAAAAGGATGAGGAAGGATGGATCGTGCGTGGTCCGTGGCCCGTTTGTTAGGGTACTGCTCTGGCATTCGACTGGTACTGATCGGAGAAACCACCTATCAGAGCTGCCAGCTTCTAGAATTCTCCTCCAGAAGGCGCTATAACTCGACCTAGATATCTGAATAATGTCGAAAATCCTCGTTTCAGTGTGAGTGAGTGGTTAAGAAAAAAAATTCTCGAAGCAACGGTTTGGAGTAAAAGTGCCCCACTGTGGCAGGGCTGGAGGAGGGGTGGGGAAGGGCAGCGGGAGTCCGTAAAAACATTTTTCCCGGGCGCGCGCGGCGGAGGCGTGGGCATGCGGGCGGGGACGGGGGCGGCGGACGGCAGGAAATGGAAACACGCCCCCCTTCGCCACCTCGGCGGACACGCAGACGCCTCTCTCTGCCGCGTCCGCGGCCATCGCCCAGGCGCTGCCTGCCCTCTGCTCTTGTCGCCTCTTCCATCAGCTGTGGGCGCCGCGCAGGAGCCTTTGTGCTCCGTCTTGTCGCCTCTCATTCTCTGCGGTTGATGCGTTCTCGTGGCGCCGTTCTTAAGTGCTATTTTTTGCTCTGCGAAGTGCTCACGGTTGTGGTTTAAGTTTTTACATCGTTTTGAGTTTTTGTATCGGCTATGATTTTGTGTCTGTTTTAGAGGAACCTTCTACTCACATTTACTACCGTCTCTAATTTTGCCCTAATACGATTTTGAAATCTTCAAAAGTTTGTTTCAGTTACCATAATTTTCTGAATACTGTATTTTCTTTATTTTTCTGGCGCATTTTTTGGGGTCAGCTTCTTTTTTTAAATTTGAAAACTATGGATCCATCATCTAATCGAACTTTAAATTAATATTATCACCAGTTTTATCACTCTTATATTTACAGCTTACGTCTAAAACAACTTCAAAATCATCAGAATTATCGAATTTATTATCATTCTTTTTAATTCTAAGCCGTTATTCCCGTTTCTACGAGATTGGCGCTAATGGGGGCGGGCTCGTTTTTATTACTTTTCCGCCCACTCCATTTTTATACTGATTTGTCGATGCTTTTACGGCCGGATGCCCTTCCTGACGTTAACCACACGAGAACATAACACATACACAACACACACAATCTCAAAACACACACAACCATGCCAGAAACGGGACACGAACCCACGATCCTACACCGCTTCAGCACTACTGCTTGAGCGATCTCGGCTGCCCACATCTAATTATTATGAATAGTAATAAAAATGACAACCACTTGTGGAACTAACTCTTGATAATTCCGTCAGAAAATGTACCTGTCAGTATGACATTGCATGAGCATCCTGTAATGTTCCCCTTCATCCCCGTAAATGTGGACATCGTTTCCGCAGGTCTCAAGCGCGCCTCCCTCTTTGAATCGTCTCCTTTTTCCTGTCGCCGCCGCCGCTACCGCCGCCGCCGCCGCCGCCGCCGCCGCCACCGCCACCGCCACCGCCGCCGCCGCCGCCGCCGCTACCGCCCCCGCCCCCGCCCCGCCCCCACCCCCCGCCGCCCCCGCCCCCACCCCCCGCCCCCGCCCCGCCGCCCCCGCCGCCCCCGCCGCCCCCGCCGACCTCGCCGCCCCCGCTCCCACCCCCGCCCCCGCCCCCGCCACCGCCCCCGCCACCGCCCCCGCCCCCGCCCCCGCCGCACGCGGTACCCCTGACCTCGTTCCCATCGGCGGCCGCGGCTCCCGTGCTTCCGCAGAAGCGGCGCTCCTTATGTCGGCGCCGTCGACTTGAGTATCTCTCGACCGCCGGCTTCCTTCTGGAGCTCGCTCACGCGCCCCGCCTTATGGCCACCGATATGTCAAGGGAGAGGGCTTCGGGACGCCTCCCGACCGGAACATAACTCCGTTGTTACGCGCCGAGAATATGGAAGAGCTTCGTCGAAGAAATCTTCTTTCGACCTTGGGGAAATGCAAACTGATGCCTTCGCAAGTGGTCGAGACAATTGCAATGTATTTTGTGGTTTCCAAGAACAGTTTTATTGATTTCTTTATGTATCGTTATTATTCATAGAATGTTATTTTAATAGACTCACTGAAACCGGGGATGCAAAATTATAAAAAATTGATGTAATATTATTAATTACATTTTATTTATTTTTAACGTGTGCATCGAGAATCATAATATACCTCAGTGTCTTAGGGCAAGATTGAGATTTTTTGAAAAAAATACATTATTCTAGTATTCCACTTGAACTTACTGCAAAGTTTCAGACAATGTGACGTATCTCAAACTACTAGGGCTACAAAAGCTATTAGATGTGTATTTCTGTGTATTTATTAGATGTGTATAGAAATGTATTTTCTGGAGAATAATTAAAATTGTATCAATCAATTTTTAATATACAATGCCAGTTGATGTTATTTTCAACTGATGATGTTTATTAAGTTCTCCTTGACTGACGATCGAGAGAAGCTCTAATACTGAGAAAAGGAAAGGATGTTTGTCGACGTCAAAAATTCCTGCCCGCATTCGCATCAGTAACAAACAATTGAATTGCGCGAGCGCCCGAAGGTTAAGAACAAAAATTTATCGTCAACATTGTTTTTAGCAATGTCAGTTTTTGAAAACGCAGAGCGTTTGACGAATATGAGACTAGGCTTATTTTTAAATGTCTAATAAATTTATTTTATCTAGAAATAATTGAAATAATGAATTAGAACCGTTTTTGAGAAAATAATTGTTTAAATATTCCTTATCTTTCACGCAAACTACTAATATTTTTGAAACATTAGATTTGAACTTATTGTAAGATATATGTTTGATGATCAGATTTTATTACGGAAAATAATATATTTTTCTTCAATATTATGGACAACACCTAAAAATTTTTGAACCTTTGCAATTTCTAAAAATTGATGTATTTTAATGAAATTGATAACAGTGCTCTTTGAAAACATCCATTACGCATAAGCTACTTGTATCCGAATAAAAGTTTATTAAAATCTGGAGCCATTTTTAAGAAATTTTTGAAAACATTGTTGATAATATATGCAAGGTATTCCCAAAAATTAAAATATTCGTTTCAAATAATCTGGGTCTCGAGTTCTCTCAGATCGATCAGGGAATCTCAATTTTGGAAAAATTCGTCTGAACGGTTAGGCGTTAGCTTTGACCACATACGAAATTATGGATGGACGGAGAGACGTTTTACCGTTAACCAATTTTTCGGTATCAAGATCCCGCAAATCATGTTAAAGAAAGTAATATACTTGATATGGGAACAATATTCATCCACGTTTTCACGATACCAGGACACTTATTTCATTTTTTTTTCTATTGAAATGGCGTCGCTTTATGCCGATGGAAAACTGACAGGTCTCAGTAGAAAACGTGATCATTCCACCATTTTATTACTAACTGTTAACTTATTAACTTATTAATAACTGTTAACAATTTCTAGGGCAAGTAGTGGCGTCGAAAATGATAACTTTTTACCAACGACAACCCATCTTCCACTAGTGTTTCGCAGGAGATCCGCTGAACATCTGACGTGCGGGGTTGCCTAACAATCAGGGGCAAATGTGATGTGTATTGTATCGAGACGAAATTAGAAATGATATTTTGTCCACATTTGGCGTCAAGATGTGCATATACATGTTCTACTGACATAAAACACAGATTGGCAATGTTTTCGATGTCATGAAGACGGTAGGCTTAAGACGACGGACGGAATCAGCGACCAGCAAGAGAAACTGGAGGTTCTGGAATGAGGACGTGAATTCTTAATAGAGCATTTCAGTCGGAGATCGTAGTTCAGTAGATAATTTATATGTAAGGAATGCAATCCATTATTGGTGGTATATTTTAATTGAGGACAATATTACGGAAGAGTAAATGGACTAGAATATTCGGGATAGTCGATGAAGTGAAATGGAATTGGACATAAACGAAGAACATTTGTTATTTGAAAATTGATGAAGGTAAACCTAGGTACTGTTCTTAAAATTGTTACATTAATTAATTGTTGTTTTGTTTCTTTAAGTTTACAAACAATATCGTGAAAAGTTTTTGTTACTATTACGAATAAGTGTTCTGTTTTAATTTGAAATTTAAAGAATTTTTATTTAATATTTCAGTAAGTTACCATATCAAAATCCATGGTGAATGCCATAGTACAGTCGACTCGAAAAAATAGTGAAATAGATATTTTTATTTTCCCCCATTAAGTAAATTTATCAATGTAAAAGTAAAAACAATCTAAGTATGAACGCATATAACGTGGTAGTAAGGTATCACTTTATGTTCATTGACTAAACAATTTCCAACCCGTGTATATGCTCTAAAAATATGTAACACTTATTATGAGACATTCCAGATAGAGAATAGTAAGTCAAAAGTGTGAAGGCATGAGAACAAACAGAAATTTGCATGCTCTGCAACTAGAAAGTCGCTTATGAAGTAGCTGATCCTTAGACACATCGATTTTTTACTAAACTAAGAGTTACCGATTTTAATAATTCATTCAACTAAGATATATTTAAAACATTTATCATGCCAATTTTAATTTTTTAATATTGGTAATTTTTGTCGAAACAAATGTAAACAACTATTGAACATCGTCTCGAACCATGATTTGAAGACAGTAAAATACATTATCCAACTACACAGAATGTGTTATGAAATCTTTGTTATCAGTTGCATGATATTTTATAATACGTGTACAAAAGTTTCTGTTTATACCCAATCTGTTCATTCTTACGTGCTTAAAATTAATAATATTTTATATGGCGTATACTATCTCTTCTCTAATATAAAGTGTTCATATTTTTTAAAACGGCGAAATTATTTCACCATATCACGCAGTGGGTACTGTTTCTTTATTTTCTTTTCTAAATAATAGAGCATGATTAATTTAGATCATAATTCGCACACATATCATCATTTCATTTAGAACCAAACAATGGAAAATGCAAAACAATCCTGCAAAACACTGAAACACATATTCTCACAAAAGTTCCTTTGCAGCAGATCGCAACGGATGCGATCGGAGCGGTTCAGAAATTTGCGGTCCTTGGGGATCTGGGACACACCAGCTCATTACTATTCAAATTATATCCCTTCGCACAGAGAATCGGCAAGTGCCCGTTAGTGCCGAACGAGGGGTACACACTGGTCGCCAAAGCGATTTCCATTTGCAGCGGCGCGGGGGCGGCAGGGAGGGGAAGGGAGGGAGGGAGGGGGGAGTTTGCAGTGCGAGCGTCGCGTGCATTGCGAACCAGGAGATGACCACGCGCGAAACAAGTGAACGCGACAACGTAGGTGACCAGGGGGCGTTGATGCAGGAGACCCTGTGTTGGCACGTTGACCGCCAAATTGCTTGAAATTTGACGCCTAGTTTTTAATAAGGTGCTTTTGGTGTTCTTTGAAGGAGTTTGAGAGGAAAGGATCATACATTTCAAACTTGGCGCTCTGAAGATAAAAAAAAAACCGCGCGGATTTCTTCCCAGTTACCAAATATCCACTTCTTTCATACAGAGTTCCTTGAAGTAGATTGTCAACAGTTTCCTGTTAGTTCGGTACGTCACCGACATGTCGCATCAGCTTCTGGGCAGCCCGGCGTAAAATATACCATTTTTAAAATTTCGCGGAATCTAGTCATTTCCACGGCAGACGCCACGACGCGTGACCAGTTCACATTGTCATCAGAGGCATTGGATGCAGTCGTAACGTGAAGTAAAATTACGAAATTCGTAAAGAAACATTTGATTTCATCTGGACAGAGGTACCGTGATAATCTACTTCAATACTCGTTGATTATATCTCTAAGTAACAATATTTGACAATTGTGTGTCATTTCTTTTCCAGAACACTCTTGTCTGATAAAAAAACTGCTGATAAGAGGCGATGTTTTGTTGCAGCTTCCACTAATTGCTCTCTCAACTTATCTTACGAGTATTTCGTAGCCTCAACACTCGACCGTACATTAACACTTAACCGTACATTAACTTTTTTTGTTATTTAATGTTGCATGGACTTCTAGATCATTAGCGACCACTATTGGATTTAACGTTATGGTAACTATGAAGATGACATGATGTGGTGATGATAGGGGGTGAAAGGACGAACACAAATACAACCATGCCCGAGGCGAGATTCGAAACTGCAAATCTGCAAATTTGTTTTTCGCGAGTTCCGAATTTTTGCGATTAAAGAAAGGCAACGATTTTAACATTTCCGAATGCGTCATTTGGTCATCCTACATTTTTATTGGAAGTGAATAATTCATTTTATTGAAGACTGTCTTGAAAGTAGCTTATCGTTGTACTGTTTTACAGCAAGAAATTTTTCATTACAGAATGATTATGTAGAAAGCGTTCTGTAATGAATTTTATCCACTTTTCTTAGGTGAAGGCAATAATCGGTTTGATAATGACGTACGTTACGATACAAAGTAATGGCATATTTCGCCACTTTTCTTTAGAAAATATTTTGGACTTCTTTGTATCCTTCACTTTTCCCCTTTTAAATCGCTAATAAGTGGGTAAACATACTGATATCAATATTGTCATTAATTTATATTGTACTCTTTAACATTGAGTAGTGGGTTCAAAGACTACTTGGTTTCTTCTTCTCTGACTTGCCAGAGAAGTAAGCAATCAAAACTTCTTCCGATATGGAATTAACTTTTTTCACACCAATATTTGAAAATTGAATACTCACTTTCATATTACTTTCTTGATTTGTAGGACAGCATTTGCTGATATTTCTATTTTCGAATTAGAACTTCAGATATCAGATACTCACCTATGTCAAAAAGAATACACCAAGTATGTTTCAATAAAGTTTTCAAAATGTTCGACGAAGTCTGGCACGAAGGATTTCTATATAAGATCAAATACATGCTGTCACATCCTTTTTACCTTCTCTTCCAACCATACATACGCGATCACTTTTTCCAAGTGAAATACCAAGATGCCCTCTCAGGATTCAAACGTATGCACGCAGGTGTACCCCAGGTCAGTGTCCTTGGTCATTTCCAATACCTAATATCCACTTCTGACTAGCCAATACCTGACTGCTCTACTATTGCTACATTTGCCGATGATACAGCTATTCTGCCGCAGGTGAAGAACCTTGTAGCGCCTTTCAACATTAACAAACACGCTTAGACGAAATAAAAGAATTGAACAACAAATGGCGGGTAACTATAAATACAACGAAATCAAAACATATCAACTTTTCATTAAGAACACAGTAGTGTCCGAAAGTTAGTTTAAATAATGCAGAACTTTCTGAGGTTAGCACTGTCAAATATCTCGGATTGCACTTGGACAACCAGTTGGCATGGAAAACTCTCATCATTACAAAACGAAAAGAAGCGCAAGTGAAAGAACGAAAATTGTCATGTCTCCTCAACAGAAGATCATAGCTGACTCAATAAAACGCTGCTCAACCAAATGCTGTTATACAAAACTGTTATAAAACCTACATGGGCGTACGGCATAGAACTATGAGGTTCTGCAAGTTAATCGAACATTGAGATTATTCTCATAAGATTAGAAACAAGAACATTAGAAAGTTATTTGGAACCCCGCTATAACGACCTAAACCACTCTAAATGTAACCAGTAAGTACACATAGTAGATACGTAATGTTATTTGTGTAAATTCATATCATGTTCTAAATGTTCTTCAAGAACAGATTGTAAATTGGGCAGATGTGAAATTTAAAATAAAAGTTAAACAGAGGAAATCAAAAATGATTGTCTTGTAATTCAACATTTTTAAACAGTGGAGTGGTATCCATCTATTATTAACGATAATCAAAATAGACAAGATAATAAGTATATATAACTTAAAAAAGAATTGTTTTGACTGTCGTTATTAATATATGGATACCCCGGTACACAAATATAAAAGTGTATTTCAATTGTTCTCCTTGTTGAGAAGTGTCGGAGAAAACAAATATGAATACTAAAAGAAGACGTAGGACGGAACAACATTAAATTTTAAAATTAAAAAAAAATGAAAAAAAAACTTGCACTACTAATGTTATAACATCGGGTTACAATACTCAATTGGTTACCAAACTCGACCTAACTGCCTCGTTTGTCTAGTTTTTAATCTCGTATTGTAATCAAATGCTCTACGACACTATCGAAAATAACTTGATGGTGAACTCTCCAGTCTCATCATGAAATAGTCTACTTTTTTGCATTATGATTTAATTACTATTTCTTCAACAGCGTCATCTGGGAATCCAACTCGGAAGACACTGAAGCTCAAAGCACCTCACTTTGGAAAAATGTTAATTTGAAAGTTAATTCAGATTAATAAAATAAACACAATTTTCATGTAGCCGGTCCGGATGGCCGAGATCGATAGGCAGTAATGCCATAGCCATCTCGGACCGAAGGATCCCGGGCTCGAGTCCTGCCTGGGGTATGGTTGTATTTGAGTTCATTATTTTAACCCCTTATCATCACCCTATCATGTCATCTTCACAGTTACCATACCTTTAAATGCAAGAGTGGTCCTAATTACCTAGATGTCGATGCGACCTTAAATATAAAAAACACAAAAAATAAACAACAACAAAGAAAACGAAAAATTAAGTAATTGACATCAATTATGTCAAAATAGCGCTATATCGTCAAAACAGAAAAATAAGACACATTCAGGATCTTTATACTGTCATGACAGTATTTTAATCGTTCAATTTCATCTGAAAAAAATAATAAAATAATTACAAAATACATTGTGCCGATCAGATGGCCGAGATCGCTAAGGCAGTAGTGCCGGAGTGGTTTCGGACCAGAAGATCGCGGGTTCGAGTCCCGCCTCGGGCATGGATGTATTTGTGTATGTCTGTATGTGTTGTCCTTTCACCTCCATCATCATCATATCATCATTTCATCTTCCATACCCCCAGGGCTAACAACCGTGGGGGATAAAAATCGGATCCAGCTAAAATGCTGGTCCCCCCAAAGAATTGTTGCAAGCACCTGCCACCGTGATAATAAATAAAAACTGAGCCACGGTAAATGCAGGATGCTTGCTTGCGTGGTCCTAGTTGGCTGATTAACGAAAAAAAAATACATTGTAATACTTTGTAAAATAATGTACGTATTATTTACCCTACTGGTGATTTTCTTGCAGTGAACTGCTGGTACTGGCACTTAATGTTATTACCATCTCAAAATTTGTAGTTAAGTCTCATCATTATTGACTGGAAATATGTTCGCCACCCTCGGATATGTTGTTTTGGACAAATTCCCTAATTCTTAAATTAAGAGACAAGGCAATGGTAGAATTGCTAGCTTAATAAAGAGAGTCTTACGAGAATTGTACATGGGTAGGATTTGCTTATAATTCACACAATAATTTTCTAAAATGTAAAAGTCTGGAATATGCATGTTTCCCCAGAATATTATGCCATTTCTCAGTGGAGAATGAACATTCGCGACTTATACACAATGAGAAATGTATTCTAATGAGTATTATATTCCAATTCTCAAATATGGACTTTAATACGCAATCAAAATTAACAAATTTCATTTCCTGCATAACGATTTTGTGATAAAATTTAGCAGAAGTATGCTTAGAATGAAAATATATATTTTCGTACAGACAGAGTATAATCTGTCTTACATCGTGGGAGAAATAATTAAAGTATATATCCATCTTAGTGAAGTACATTGTTGTATCAAGTACTTAGTGAAGTATCTTGTTGAACTTTTTATGCCTTGTTTAAAAATATATCAAGAAATTTTATACATATACATAAGTATTTTTTCAACTTTAAAAGAGAAAAAAAAGCGCAAACTGTGACCAACACTTTGTAGTCGATGAATGCTCACAAATAAATAGAAGAAAAGTTACATTATAGATATAAGTCTCTATTTTAACGAAATATGCAAAATATGCCCATATAATTGTACGAATATGCAGCAACAGGAAAAATCGTCCAAATATGCACAAATATGCGCTAACGTATTAATCTATATAGCATCCAATTCTAACCAAATGTCAAGATAATTCACTTCGCTATGTCGCAAAGTAACGTACAAAAATTTGAAAAATCTTAGAAATCCGCTTCCTACTGATCAGTATAAGTATTACTGGCTATGATCCTGTCTTTTGCTTGTATGTTTCTCTCTTAAAGTGTTGAGAGAGAGAGAGAGAGAGAGAGAGAGAGGGGGGGGGCAGAGAAACAGAGACAGAAACAGAGAGAGAGAACAAGGGAGACAGAGAGAGAGTCTGAGAGAGAGTGAGTCTGAGAGAGAGTGAGTCTGAGAGAGAGAGAGTCTGAGAGAGAGAGTCTGAGAGAGAGAGTCTGAGAGAGAGAGTCTGAGAGAGAGAGTCTGAGAGAGAGAGTCTGAGAGAGAGAGTGAGAGAGAGAGTGAGAGAGAGTGAGAGAGAGAGTGAGAGAGAGAGTGAGAGAGAGTGAGAGAGAGAGAGTGAGAGAGAGTCTGAGACAGCCAGAGAGACAGACAAAGAGACAGACAGAGAGACACAAGTCGTAAAGAGCTTCGCATAAATCACATTCACTTCAGCGGACGTGTGTATTTGCGTGTGTGAGGCTAATGCAATAGTCTAATGGACTTTGCTTCGAAATGTTGAGAAACATCGCCGATTAAAAAATAACTTTTACTAATGTATAATCCTGTCACTTTAAAGTAATATCGAAATTTCATTATATGAAGCATTGATATGACATTCTCACAGAAACTAGCTTTAAAATTTCAAGAAACATCTACGATCTAAGAGCAATTTTGCTTGTGACCTCCATAGACTGGCTTGGTCAGATAGCAAACGTCGAACGAACTGCGAAGGGTTGCCTCAGGCCTCCAGGAATTCCTCGGAGTTTTTTTTACGCATTTAGACTTCCTGTGAGAGTACGATTGAAATATCTGCAAATTAGAGAAATGCTTACTTCCCCGTGGGCATATCTCTCTTTAAACTGAAACCTATTCTACTTCCTCTCTCAAAATTAATTTTCAAAACACACTGAATCCAACGCCGCAAAGACTGACATGTCCGTCACTGTCGGTTATTTCTCTTTCTGGAGATAAATAAGAGGAAATATTTTTGAAATTTGAACATTTGTTCTCTTCTACCACAGTTGGATGTATAAAAAAGTAATGTTGCAGGCATAATCTGCTTTTCGGAGAATTGCGCTATTTTAATTTCCTCTCAAATTGTTCTGCTATTGAAATACTAACCTCGTTATTTTGACGCGCACTAGAGTATTATTGTATTATCATTTTCAGTGAGTATAATTCAGGTGAATCTTTGAACACTTTTGCTTAATTTTTTTTTAAATTTATTTCTTCTCGTTCGACCTGAAGGTCTGTCGAGGGTTTTCGGTTTTACATACTGACATTTTGGGATTTGGGCATTCCTGACAAATTGAGATTAGATTTCTCTGCCTCGTTTAATTCCTTGTTTGCTTCTAGGAGCTGCTGGGATTTATTTTTTTTGGGGGGGGGAGGGGGGGGAAGCTGTTATGGATAGCCCTAGCGGGCAATAGGAAGGGAACGTGCTAGGTTATATTTAGATGCGGGATGATATTTGTTTAGGGGGGTTTAAGCATGTCTTTGGGAAATTTGGATTTGAATCGGCTTGGGATATTTACTGTTCGACCTAATTGGAATATCAGAGTGGCATGAGATGAGGGAAGGGAAGAATAGAAGTTATTTGCTAATTTTTTAATGTGTTCGAGCACAGTTTCCATTTGGAGTTCTCTATGAGTTTGGTGGTTAGGTATAAACCATGGAGCTTTAATTGACTTTCTGAGGACTTTATTTTGGACAATTTGCATTTTTCGTATGGTGGTGGAAGCAGCGTTTCCCCAAACCGGGCATGCGTAAGTTAGCGTGGGTAGGATAATAGATTTATATAATAGAATCTGGCATTTGGTATTGAGTGTTGAATGTTGATTTAAGAGAGGGTATAGTTTTAAAATTTTGGCATTGGATTTGTTGATAGCTGCGTGAATATGAGGTTTCCAGGTGAGTTTTTTGTCTAACAATACTCCTAGGTATTTTATTGGTTCGCTTTTCCAAGGTATTTCGTTGTCATCTATTTTCAGATTGGGGGGATTTGAGGTCTCCTAAGGGTAAATATTTTAGTGTGGCATTTTTGAGAATTGATTGCTATTCTCCATTTCTTTGTCCATTGTATTAGGGTGTTAAGGTTATTCTGAACTCTATTAAATGCTAGGTTAATATCTGCGCTTGCTGAAAACAGTGCCGTATCGTCGGCAAAAAGAGCAGTTTCCACGTTGGAATACTTAGGTATGTCACTCATGAAAATATTAAATAAAATAGGTGAGAGAACTGAACCCTGTGGAACTCCGGCTGTGATATTACGTAGAGTAGAAAAGGAGTGATTAATTTTGACCTTAAATTTTCTATCAGAGATAAAACCTTTAATAATATTCTGTATGTACTCAGGGACTCCAAGTTGTCTTATTTTAAATAGCAGACCGGTATGCCAGACTCTGTCATACGCTTGAGCTATATCCAAAAATGCAGCCAGAGTATGTTTTTTTTTCTTGGAAGCTCTGTGCAATGTACTCAGTAAGCCTTAGTAGCTGGTGAGTGCAGGAGTGGTTTGCTCTGAAACCAAATTGAATATCTGGTATTGCATCCGTGTCTTTCAGGTACTTGTTAAGTCTCTTTAGTAGGAGTCTTTCAAAAATCTTGGAAATTGAGGGAAGGAGGCTTATTGGTCTGTAGTGTTCAGGGCGTCGAGGGTCTTTTCCTGGCTTGCGAAAAGGTAGAACAATTGCAGTCTTCCAGGCAGTTGGGAAATAATTAAAGCGTAAGATAGCATTAAATATTGCAGTTAGTCCTGCTACAGAGTTTTTATTAAGATTTTTGAGCATCTTATTACTGATTCCATCTATACCGGGTGTTTTTCGTTGTTTTAGATGTTTAATGATGTTAGCTGTTTCAGACGGTGAAATAAACTTTATTTTGGTTTCAGCTGTAGTTAGTGGTTGTTTCATAAAATTTTCAATTTCTTTGTTGTGTTGTATCATTGTTGGCGGGTGTGGTCTAAATATATTTTGTAAATGATCTGCAATCGCTTTGACCTTTTCGTCATCTGAAAGCAGTAGCTTATTGTTTACTTTTAATTCGGATATTTCGTTTTTATCTCTGGTGATTCTTATTGTTGTTGTCCAAAGATGAGCTGAATTTGGATCAATCTTGTTTATAAACTGACGGAATGAAGTGTAGCGGTGATTATCTAATCTATTTTTGACTACTCTAGATAGTTTATTTAGTTTTGCTTTAATATCTGGTCTTCGAGTTATTTGCCAGAGCCTTCTTAAGTTATGTTTTGATTTAATTAAATTAATAATTTTCCATGGAATTTGGGAGGAAAATAGTTTATTTTTTGTATTATACATACGGGGGGATATCTTTGTTGTTGTTGAATGATCTAGAGAATTAAGAATAGCTGCATTAAACTTTTCTAGTTCGGAGTCGATATTTGCAATCGACCTAATAGGGAGTGGATATTTATAGTTATTATTCATTAGGTAAGCGAATTTAGTCCAATTAATATGTTTTCCTAATGGGTTATTTCCTGATGTAATTTCTTTAAAATTTCCTTTGTGTGATATTAGGATCGGATTATGATCTGAATCTAGTTCAGCTACAACTTTTTGAAGCAGAGGGAAGTTAATATTTTTGGTCATGACTATGTCGAGAATGTCTGGGATTATATTACAATTATAGGGAACATGTGTAGGTTCAGTTGGTGCATGAATATTAAGGTTATTATTATTTGCAAATTCCAGTAATTTTTTGCCTTGTAAAGTTATTGTGTTGCAGCCCCAAGCTCTGTGTTTACTGTTTAAATCTCCTAGGAGAATTATACGATTATATGTGTTAAATATTTTTCTATAAGCCTTTTCAGGGAAGCTTTTATTGGGAGGTTTATAGGCTGCAATAATTATTACTTGTTTGTCATTGTTAGGGTTATTATTAATATTATTACTATTAGTAATACCGTCACTATTTCCACCAATACTAATGTCCGTTCTAGCATTAGCAACAATACCAGCGTTATCATCAGCTGTAGTAGCAATAGCTGCTGCTGAGGTACCAATAGTGTTAGTGATATTATTACTGATAATACTACTCTTCACTGCTATTCCTATTGACTCGAGGTTTGGGGAAGAGGGCGTAGTTACGTGGCTGCACTCGACGTTTTTATTTACTATTATTGCTACGCCACCTGACGCTTTGTGGGCGATTCTGTCCTCTCTAAAAATTTTAAACCCTGGAATGTGGAATTTTTCACCCGGAATTAAATGGGTTTCGGTTACGCAAGCTATTTCAATTTCATTTTTCTTTAGAAAATATCTGAATTCATTTTCCTGGCGTTTTAATCCGTTGGCGTTCCAGTTTAAAAGTTTAATATTGGCTATTTTATTTGTCATAATTTAAATTTGTCAGAACAGATTTAACTGTGTTTTCAATTAAGGGAGTAAGCGCTATCGTGACTTGTTGTACAATGTTTGAGATTAAATTTGATTGCTCCTGCTTAAATAATGAAGAATATGACCTCGATTGGTTACTATGGTATGGATTAGGATGGTGGGTAGGATGTGGTGGTGCCTGTCTAGTGGTAACAAGGTTAGGGTGACTAGTGGTTAGGTGGGGCATGTTAGAAGGTGGGTGCAAGTTTTTCGAGTTTTTCATTGACTCTGCTGCCTTTTTGTATATGCTGCAGCCTTTATAATTAGCTGTGTGGTCGAGACCACAGTTAATGCACTTAGGGGGGTAGATTTAATTTTAGTACACTCAGAGTAGTGATGTTGGCCAGTACATTTGACGCAGCGAGGCTGCAGGCCACAATTTGCCTGGGAATGCCCAAATCTCTGACAACGTTTGCATTGGATTACATGAGACTTGAATCTTTTTTGAATTCTAATTACACTGTACAAAAATCGGTTTAGTTTAAATATTTCTTTACTTTGATATGTGTTTTCTAGATCTATTGCACAAACAGGTATGGGGCATTTGTCTTTATTATATAGTCTTGCGACTTTAATTGCTGGGAATTTTAGCCTTATCAGTTCCTGCAGTATTTCACTTTCCGTGTAGGTAGTAGGAATGTCCTTCATAACTATAGCTAAAGTTTTTACAGTTGGGTCTTTGAAAGAATGGAACTCAATTTTTTCAGATTCACAGAATTTCCTAAAGCTTCTATAATCACTTATTGAAGTGAATGAAATTTTAATAGCGTCCTTTTCTTGTTTAGTTGTGAAGTCGTCCTTAACGTTCTTTTTAATATCATCTAACAAAAGTTGAAAATTGCTTGCATTGTGCACTATGATTGGGGGGATTTTAATAATTGGATCGATTTCGGGTTCTTCATTAGTTTCTAATGTTCCAAGAAGCTTATACCTATTAGAAACAGGAATATTGTACCTGGATATATCCTCTTCTGGCGAGCGTGACCTCTTACGTTTAAGTTCATTACCATGTTCCTGCGTGCCTTGCTGCTGCGGTTGCTGTGAATATGATTGCTGTGGCAGAGGCGGTTGTGTCGGCACGTGATAATGATTTTGAAGCTGGGAAAGTTGCAGTTCTATCATTTGTTGCTGATGTTGGAGATGTTGCAATTGTTGTTGAAGGATTTCTTGGTGTTGTAGTATTGTTTGGTCGGGGGGGGGGCTGAACAGGTTCACTGGTATGCAGGTTTTCACCATCACTTTCACTAAATGTGGCGTCCATTGCGCGTCGAATTAGTTGCCCCGTAACAGAGCAACTATTTGTGGCCATTCATTGGTTTTAAAGATTTGTTGGCTTTAACTAAAACTAAAATCACACTTTTCTATGCGAGGCACTGTTCAAACCGTTCACACGAAAGACGACTCGCTTTCTGGTTTTGCTTAATGAAAACAAAATTAAAATAAGGGTATAATCTGAAATATTCCTTAGGAAGTACTTTCTTTTAGAATCCTGAATTACGACAGGATGAGCGACGTGGCTATTGAATATAAACTATGACTGAACATGAAATATTAACTTTGAATTCCAAACTTATAACGGGAAAGTACAAGGAATCTTTTTCTGACAATTTCCGATTACGGACTAATAAATGAAACTTCAATAGAAAAGACTGCTCCGCATATAGAGAATCGCTGTCAGTAAGACAAAAAAGATGGATAAATGGATAATAAACAATAAAACCATTGAAAAATATGTCAATTCATTCTGAAAAAATATTAGCGCATTGGTAATGACCTTTTGTTCTGTGAGAGATCTAATATACAAGGGCATGCAAGAGATAATAAGATCTGAATAAAAAATAAAATCAACAGAAAATGCGAAAAATTAAAAAAAAGTCTCAGTTTCGAAATGTTTTCCGACCTTGTAAGAAAACTAGTAAATTATTACAAGCAAAGTTTCTTAAAAACAATATTGACAGGCAACGCCATTGCACAATTATTTATATACTGTGATGAGAACTGGGTAGAAAAGTCACTTTTTAGCTTTTATAACTACATTGAAACGTCTGTGTTAAAAAAAAATCAGTCACTATGAGTGTAGTTTTAACCTATAATATTTGAGAGATAAAATTCGTCATAAATTCTTGATACTTTACGCAATATTTATTTTATTTATTTAGTAGAACATTTATTACAAACGTAAACTATATTTCCCGATACTAAGTGATCAGGCCAAAAGTCCTGAAGCCATAACAAAACCTCCAGGCTATGAAACATGCTATGGCCTTTCATATAGTGGTATTTACCCAGATGGTATCTCCATCGCTTCAATGTCGTGAAACAACTCAGGAAAAACAAACTGAAAAAAAAACTGGTGGAAGACAATGGGGAAAATCGTGATGCCAGAAGTCACTGGAATCTTGGAAATCCTTTATAAACTGATTGTTTCAAGCATCATCATCAAAATTTTCCTCTTTCCAGACTTCAATATCTTTACTACCTGAAATGAAAAAACGCCCCAGAAATTATTTCGCAAAACCGCTTGAACCCTTACTACAGGTACAGACGTAGGCCTAAATATACCCCATAAAGTTCTCATTTATTTATTTGCTCACAGGGCCAGGCCCACTGTATGCTATTTTAATCTATAACTGTTTATTAACAGTTGAGGAGAATTAATTTATTGCGAACTCAATAGTGAAGAGTGGACTTAATACATAAGATTTAATGGATTCATAACTGCACTTTTCTTGGACAAGAGAACTTAATGGATATTCGTTGCGATATTATTACAAATAATGTGGTTGGAAATCAACTGTGAATGAACAAATGACGAAATAACAGAAAAAATAAAACACAAAAGGAAGTATTTATAACGAATGCAATTTAAAATTCTATGGAGACAACGGAAAAATATACATAAAAAATCAGGATTGCAGAAGTAAGGAAGTTCTGGTGCTTAATATATTTATTCCAATGAATGAGTCAATACGGCCTATATTAATCTGTTTGTTGCTTCACTGATTAAGAGAACAGTAACACAAAGTACCACATCGTTATATTACAAAAGCAGAATAACTTTCTTTGTCCACGTCCTCCTTCCTCCTCCCTTAATGTATATACATAACCGTGCGACTGAGTTCGTAGAAGTTCCTTGTAACACAGCTCCTCGCAGTTGCGAGTTGGTTCGCAACTTTAGCGAACAAAGATAATGTAGCCTGTTTATCGAGGCGCCACGACGCCGTACTGCATCCAGGATATAAATCCAACATCTCTGGGCCGAGCGAGCGTGTAGCACGCGCTCGCACAACGCACCCGGGTCGATACACGCATGTGCGTGCACTGCAGGCAGCAGGTATAAGTGATAAAACAAATATTATGTCACGCCGCAAAATAACCGGTTAATTGAACGGAAAACCGCTCGTAGGCCGGCCGATTATACGGCATAATAGCCGCTCGCGTAACCGCCGGCCGACGCGTTGTGTCACCGGTAAAACGGCCACTTGCGCTCACCCACACAGCGTCCCACGCGCAAACGGCGCGCCCATTTTCTCTCGTTTCCCCACTCGTTTATGTATTTACAGGTGAAACTTGATCAGCGAGCTTTTTTTTTTTTTCGGGTTGTCCTTTAGCGCTCTCGCGTGCCATTGTGAAGGTCCGATTTCCGAAGCGGCTGTAGTGACGGTGGTACTCTCTTTGTGGTGGTGGTAGGGGTAGCTGGTGACGGTAGGGGGAGGGGGTGGCCAATTTGGAAAACGTGAGGCGGAACCCGCCGTTCCCGCCGCAGCGGCGGCGGCAGGGATATTGAGTTAAAGCGAGGGAAGCCCATGAAAAGAGCTTCTCCGTATTGTGGCGGCGAAATACATAGAAGGCTATAAGAGTAACAGGAGATTGCCTCCGTCGGTCAGATCGCAGCGAAGCGGCTGCACAGGAAGGAGTGAGGGGTAGGGGAGGAGAGGGGAGGGGCAGAGGAGGGGGAGGGGCGCTGGAAGGGAACAGGAAGCGCCTTTCGCACAAGAAGGGACGGCCCTGTCACTCGAGAAGCGGATGAATGGGGAATCGTTAGCGACGGCGCGGCGCGGCGGGCAGTGGGGGAGGGGGCGGAGTGGGCGAGGAGACGGGAGTAGGGTGGGGCGAGGCGAGGCGAGGCAGAGCGGAGCGGAGCGGGGCAGGGTGGAGCGGATAGGGGAGGAGGGGGCAGGGCGAGGCGAGGCGAGGAGAGGCGAGGCGAGGCGAGACAGAGCGGAGCGAAGCAGGGCAGGGTGGAGCGGATAGGAGAGGGCGGGGCAGGGCGGGGCGGGGCGGGGCGGGACGAGGCGAGGCGAGGCGAGGCGAGGCGAGGCGAGGCGAGGCAAGGCAAGGCGAGGCGAGGCGAGGCGAGGAGAAGCGAGGCGAGACAGAGCGGAGCGGGGCAGCGTGGAGCGGATAGGAGAAGGCGGGGCAGAGCGGGGCCGGGCGGGACGAGGCGAGGCGAGGCGAGGCGAGGTGAGGCGAGGTGAGGCGAGGTGAGGCGAGGCGAGGCGAGGCGAGGCGAGGCGAGGCGAGGAGAGGCAAGGCGAGGCGAGGCGAGGCGAGGCGAGGCGAGGCGAGGCGAGGCGAGGCGAGGCGAGACAGAGCGGAGCGGAGCGGGGCAGGGTGGAGCGGATAGGAGAGGGTGGGGCGGGGCGGGGCGGGGCGGGGCGGGGAAGGGCGCGGCAGGGCGGTGGCAGGGCGCACTTGTGCGGGGCAGCGCGGGATGTGGCGGGTCGGGTCTAGGCGAGGTGGGTTGGGGGAGGGGAGGGCGCGGAGCGGGGAAGAGACGAGTGGAGGGGGGCGACACCGAAAGGGACGGAGGCACGCGAGACGCCTCCAACGGGGCGGAACGTGCGGCCGGGGGCGGCCGGGAAGCGCCGGGGGGGGGGGAGGCGAGAAACAAGAGAAGCCTCGTTATCAGCGGCGACCCTTTCGTGCAGCCCGCCTTCCCCGCCGCGCCGGCTCTGATAACAGATGGCGCGCGGGCTGCGGTGGCGGCGGCGGGGGCGGGGGCCCGGCGGGCTGGCAATGCTTTTCCGATAGACGCGTCTTTAAGGCGCCTTGCGCGCGTTAAGTGTTTTCGATTAAATCCGCGAGAGCGCGCCACCGTCGTTCCGATAGCGGCTGCCCCCTCTCCCCGGCCCCCCGCCATTGTCTTTGCGCCGCGGCCTTGATTTATGCCGCGCAGCCCCTTCCAGCCTTCCGACGGCGCGTCTCCGGAGGCAATTTGGACGTCGCCTTCGGACGAGTGCACCCCCCCCCCCACTCATCTGCGGGGTTGGGGGTGGGGATGGGGTCACGCACGCATCCGCCGGCCCCTCGGGCCCGCTAAGCGAGAGGCGACCTTTTTAAGCCTCTTCATTACACCCCGCGATCGCAGAAGGGCAACCTCACTGACGGTTTCATGGAGGCGGTTACAACTCCGGCTTCGGATGTGAGTGAAAGTGAATTATTATGTTGCACTAAAGACAAAAAATTTACGAATGATATTTCAAGTATTTTCTAGCAAGAATTGTTTAAACTAGGAATTTTAGACTTGAAATTATGTCTAGAAATTATCTCAAAATACATTCCAGTTTTTTCCGGTAGGTTTTCATCAAAGAAATACTCTAGAAATGGGCATTTGTGACTAACGCAAACTGATGTGACATAAAAGTTTTAAACTTTTAATATCTCTCAGTCCTTTCAGTCTGCGAGTGCATTTTATTGTGAGTGCATTATTCATATCCTAGGCTAGCGAAAAAAAGAATAACAGCGATCGTATTTCTTATTGATCTTGACATTGAAAAAGATAATTCAATTGTTTTTTTCCGCACGGGAAAGTCATTTTATTTCAACACTGCTTCAAAGAGGTGAAAAACGTTGTGTTTTAATAATTTTGCAGTATATAGTAATTGTCAGAATACTGTTCATCTGTATTGTGTTCATCAATACTGGTACAAATGGCGATAATACGTTCAGAGCTTCTAAGTGCATTCAGGTTTAGTGTAAGAGAAAGGTTCATTTAAATAATAATACCCACAAACGTTCCTATACGTATAACAGCCTGAAATAAGATTTATTTGAAAAACGTTATTTTCATTTCAATTCATTTTGTCTATTAAAGAAAATGTCACACCCGTTTTCATTAAAAACCTAGCTTAGGAGCCATATTGAAAGTTTTAGATCTTGAAAATCCAAACTTTAGTAGTTATTATCGAGCAGATATTAAAAAAACACATATTTACGGTTTTTTCTTACAATACTAAATATTGCTAATTTTCTCAGTAATTTTATTTACATCACAATACTCGCTCGCCCTGAATTATCGCTCTTTCACTTTGCACCCCCTGCTGAAGCCCTTCTGGTCACCCCTTAACAACCTTCTAGGAAAAAAAAACATCCTTTCGCTCTCTGAGCTGCACACACCGACTTTAAAGCTCAAGAAATAAAGAACAAATTGGAACACGGCTGCGAGAATATAATAGCTTGGTGCAGTCGTTACCACACGCCGGTAGGCAATCCTACACAACGGCAACTTCAGCAAGAGGCGAACGCCTGCTTGCGATGGCGGCGAAAGTGCTATAAGTGATGGATTGCGTTTCAGGGAGGGTAGCAGCCTACCATTACACAGTGGGAACGAGACGGCGCGTAGATCAAATGACTGGGTATGTAGTACCTTCCTTTATTTTACTTTCCGGATTTTTATAGAAGCGGTTTTATGGCGTTATTGTTTCTCGTCAACTTTGGAAACTATTATACAGATAAAAAGTGTATCTATATAATGGGACGGAAATAGTTCCCCAAAATTGGAAATAAAAACTCAGTTGCGTTTCTGTAAAAAAACAGTTTGATATAATTTTGTTTCACTATTTACAATATTTACAATGGTTAAATGAAAAAAGAAGATTACCTGTAAAAAAACAGAAAACAACATTTAAAGTTTTTACTTCAGGTAATGTTTTAACTTTTAATCACGTTTTTAAACACGTGTGATCTGAACGCGATCTTCTTATCTTATGCCTTGCTAGTCAGTCATCAGGCGGCTCCCGGGACGGTGTCAGCTGTCGATAGCGCGGCACATTTGAATCGAAGAAAACGGTGACTCCGATGCGAGTGTCGATGTTTTCTTTACATCTCCCCTCTTGAGATGTGAACAATTCCCATGCAATTGTTCAATTTTTATAATCTTCTACAAGTGGAGTTAGTTTCGTTATGTGATAGAGATTGGATTCTTTTTTCTTGTGTCCGGTGTCAACTTCATAGATTGAGTTAGAGATTTTTCTTGTTATCGAATATGGTCCAATTCGCAATTCATCTAATTTCTTTCTATTCAGACTATTTCCATTTTCTACATATACGAGGTCTCCCTCATTTAATTCAATTTGTTTTCTGTGTAGGTCAAATCGTTTCTTGTTTTCATTATGAGATTTTTTTGTATTCTCAAGTGCTATTTTTCTGTCTCTTTCTAAATTTTCGGTTGTGGTTTTTTTCTTTAATTCATGTGGTAGGATGTTTATGTTTCTACCTTCTAACAAATATTTTGGTGCAAATTTTGTCACTGTATGCTCTGTTTCGTTGTATTTTTCCACAGCTTTTTTCGCAATAGTTGTCCATGCAATGTTTTTGTCATTTTCGTTTATTGTGCATCGTATTTTATTCACTGTCTGGTTTAATCTTTCATTGAGACCATTTGAGAAAGGCGAATCTACGGCAGTGAAGATCATTCTTATTTTTTTCTTTTCCAAGAATTGTTTGAATTTTTTGGAATTTATTCCTGGATATTGATCCGTTAGTACCATTTGGACATCATGGTTTTCTGTCACATTCTCCATTAGTTTTATGAAATCATCAGAGTTTTGGTTTTTTGACGTTAAAACATAAGCGTACCGTGTGAAATGGTCGACCAATAAGTGTAGGTATTTTTTTGTTGATCGGGATCCTCCGAATCCTCCTATGGTGTCTATAGACATGATCTCAAATGGGTACGTTGCTGGTCCTAAGTGTGACATTAATCCAAATTTCGATTTTTTTCGTGATTTATTCTTTATGCAGATGTCACAAGTTTCACAAATCTTCTTAATGTTTATAATCAAATTTTTCGCTGTATAGAATGGTGTTATTTTATTTATCATCTGGATTCTTCCTAAGTGACAATAAGTATTGTGTACGTTTCTTATTAATGCTTCGCTGAATTCTTCTGATAATAAAATTTTGTCTCTTCTTTTTGATTTTTTATAATAAATTTCATTTTTTAATATCAGCGTATTCTTATTATTTTGAACTTCTGTGTGTTTTCTTTGATCATTCTTTATCTCCTCTAGGTTTACTAGGTTTACTATTTTTAATATGTCATCTGAATTTTCATCAGGTTCTAAAACTGGATTCCGGCTCAAACAGTCTGCCTCTTGATTTAATTTTCCAGGATTGTATTTGACTTTGAAATTGTATTGAGACAAATAATATGTCAAATCACCAAGTTCTTCATCTGTTCTCGCTTTTATATTAAGATTTTCTAAGGGTTTATGATCGGAATATACTAAAAACTCTCTTCCAAGAAACCAATGTTGCTAATATTTCACGGCTTCTTTTATTGCCAAGCACTCAAGGTAAATTGCTTTTTTATTTTTCTGAGCTTCACTCAATTTTTTTGAAAAATATGCCACTGGCTTACTATCTCCATTGTTGTCTTTTTTGTTTTAATACTGCTCCGATTCCCTTGATACTTGCATCAGTGTAAATATGGATTGGTAACTCTGGATCAAATATTTTCAAAATTGGTTCTGAGCATAGTAATGCTTTTATTTTTTCAAATGATTCTTGACATTCCTTAGACCATATAAATTTCACATTTTTTCGCAAAAGATTATGTAGTGGATCTAAAATAATTGCAATGTGTGGGACAAATTTATGATGATAATTAATTTTCCCAAGAAATTGGCGTATATTTTTTTGTTTTTTTGGTGTTGGGAATTGTTTTACTGCAATTAGATAATCCTGTAGTGGCCTTATAGAATTGTCTTGTATTATATGGCCTAAGTATTTTGCTGAGTCTTTTGCGAAAGAACATTTTGAAAATTTTATTCTGAAACCTTCTTTTTCTATTGCTTCTAACATCATTGATATGTGTGTTATGTGTTCATCAAAAGATCTTGAAAAGACCAGTATATCGTCTATGTAGTTTACTGCAAACTTTGTTAGACCATATTTTCTCAAAATATTGTTCAAAATCCTTTGAAAAATAGCCGGTGCCGTTTTTAAGCCAAAAGGGAGGCTGGTCCATTGAAAATGTCCTTCTTGCGTTACAAATGCGTTTTTTTGTCTATCTTCTATTTTCAATGGAATTGACCAGAAAGCTGAATTAATATCTAAGGTTGTAAAGTATTTGCTGTTGACTGTTTTTACCATAAGATCCTCAATCAGTGGAAAGGGTTGTGATTGAGGTACAATGATTTTATTTAATTCTCTAAAGTCAATGCATAACCTTGATTTTTTATTATCTTCTTTTTCATATGCTAGAGTTACTGGTGTGGCAAACGGACTATATGATTCTTCTATTAAGTTTTTTTTAGTAGCTTTTCGATTTGACTCTCAATTTCTCTTTTGTCTTCAATCGTACATCTGTACGGACGTTTGTAGCAATACTTGTCCACTATCAAATCAATATGTGCTTCATAATTTTTTACAGTGCCGATATCATACTTATCTTTTGCAAATACTGATTTATATTTTTCAATCAATTTGGCAATCTCAAATTGTTTATCTACATCTAGATGATTTACAATAATTTCGAATTCATCAGTGTTTACATGCTCGTTGAAATTGACTTTATATTTTTTTTCTGCATCATCTAAATACTTAGAATTGGTATTATTTGTTTTTCTTTCCTTTCCGTTATTTTGAAATTTTTCTCTCAAGTCACCTGGCACATCAGGAATGTTTTCATTTTTATTTTTTTCTTCTTTCTCTTTTGGATTATAATATTGAGTTATTTTTAAATCCTCATTTTGGATCAGTTTAAATTCTTTTATACAATCCAAACCTATTAAAAATTCGTAATTGAAATTTTCGTTGTCTATAATAAAGACGTTCATTTCTTTCTCTATATTGTAGATTTTTATTTTCAGTGTTATCATACCTTTTGTTTTTTTCGCACCATTAATGGTTTTCAAGTTTACTGTTTGGGAATCATTCATGTTTTTCTGTTTTAACTTTAATAATTTTGCGTTTATTAATGACACATTCGAGCCTGAATCATAAGTGCCCGAAATGTTTAGAGTGTCATTCAACAGTAACTCGATTTTTATTAATGGTGGAATTTCTAGTTTTTTGGATTGTTTTGATTCAAATCCACTTCCAGTTCCGAGTTGTTTATAGATTTTATTGGTTCAGTCTTATTGTCATTTTTTCCTTTAAACCAACAATTAGATTCAGGATGGAAACGTTTACCTTTTTTTGCATTCTCACAGATTCGGCATGGTTTTTTTTCTTCAAGTTTTTTTAACTTATTGTCGGGGTAAACTTTTCCTTTGTAATCAGTTGTATTTTTTTTACCAGGTGTTCCAGCTTACTTATTTCATTATAGAGATCTTGAGTTTCTTGTAAAATTTCTCTGTCGATATTGTTTAACACATAATCTGGTAAACCAATAGCTATAAGATCGATTAGAGTTTCTGTATCCATAGATTTTCTTATTTGTAACAGCAGTTTTTCTTTTTTTAAAGCATAATCGAGCAAAGACCCAGATTGATACTTAAATGAAAAAGCATACTTTATCGGAGACCAGCCTTTATTTCCAAAAGTTTCAATAAAGTTCTTTTTCCAATCGCTCCATTCTGATTCTATTGTATATTTCAAAATCATACATGTATACCAGTCTGCGCTTGCATTTTCTAGGAGAAATTTTAAAGCTTCAATTTTTTCCTGATCTTCTACCACCATAAAGCGTTCACATTCTTTCTCAAACTCATTTATCCATTGACATGCATTTGAGTTTTTTGCATTAAATTTATCAATCATAAAATCATTAGCAATTTTCCCAAAGTTTTTTACTTCAGATTTTTGTTTTTTATCATCTAAATTTTTTTTCAATAACTTTTCAATTGTTTCATTTGAAATACCCTGTGCAGGTTTTTCCACTTCTTTCTCTGTAATCTCTTCTAAATAATAATTTTCAAATTGCAAATTTTCCTCGTCGTCCAAATATACTTGTTTTAAATTCTCTGTCAAAGTGATCCAGACTTTTCGAAATTGATGTCTTTTCTTGAGTGTTTTTTTTTATCTTACCAAACATTTGTGTTTCAGTCAGATCTTTGTGCAAAAGTGTGTTTTGCATTTCATCTGGTAAGGCAAAAGTTCTTCCATCCGGTGTACCAATTGAGGTTAGGCATAATACCGTTGATTTTCCATCTCCTACTCCTTTCATCATAAAGTCGAATCGTAGTTTATCCATCTTCATTTGAAGTTTCCAAAACAAAAATGTTGTTTTATAATGGGACGGAAATAGTTCCCCAAAATTGGAAATAAAAACTCAGTTGCGTTTCTGTAAAAAACAGTTTGATATAATTTTGTTTCACTATTTACAATATTTACAATGGTTAAATGAAAAAAGAAGATTACCTGTAAAAAAACAGAAAACAACATTTAAAGTTTTTACTTCAGGTAATGTTTTAACTTTTAATCACGTTTTTAAACACGTGTGATCTGAACGCGATCTTCTTATCTTATGCCTTGCTAGTCAGTCATCAGGCGGCTCCCGGGACGGTGTCAGCTGTCGATAGCGCGGCACATTTGAATCGAAGAAAACGGTGACTCCGATGCGAGTGTCGATGTTTTCTTTACATCTATAAAATTATTTTTCTGATTGCAGTTTGGTTTTCACCTTTAAATTTCTCTTAAAAAGTTATACTTATTACTGGAGTTTCGGAAGTATTATAACGCCGAAATCCAGAAAATAATTTTTTTGCAAATTTGTCACGTAATGGAGGGGTATTTTGAACTTGAAATCTTCGAGGCTCTGTTTTGTTTCTCGTGTATCTCGAAAATTATTATTCTGATTGCAGATTGGTTTGCACCTTTTAATTTTTCTTCAAGTCTTCTATCTATACACAGAGTATAAGATTGTAGCGCCAAAATTATATTTTTTCCAAATTTGTCACTTAATGGCGGGGTATATTGTACCTGATATCTCGAGGCGCTGTTTTGTTTCTCATGTATCTCTAAAACCACTATTCTGATTGTAGTTTGGTTTGCACATTTTAATTTCTCGTAATTTGTTCTTCCAAAACACAGAGTATCAGAAGTTAGCGCCGAAAATAATAATATTTTTGCAAATTTGTCTCGTAATGGGGAGGTATTTTGTACTTGATATCTCAAGGCTCTGTTTTGTTTCTCGTATATCTCGAAAACTATTATTCTGATTGGAGTTTGGTTTGCACCATTAAATTTCTCTTAAAGTGTTCTACCTATACTCACTACCTATATCAGAAGGTAGCGCCAAAATTAAATTTTTGCGCCCTTCGTCTTTTGTCTCATCAATCTCTGTTCGTCGTTCATTTGTCGTTCGTCGCTCGTCGTTGTTCGTTCGTCACTCGTCAAAATTTGAAAAATTTCGAAATTCTATTTTCTCGAAATTTATTTTCCGACTTCTTATATTTTTCAAATTTTATATTTTTTAATTTCTTATATTTTCCGATTTTTTATATTTTTTGAAATTTTATATTTTTTGAAATTTATATTTTTTGAATTTTTATATTTTTGATTTTTTGATATTTTGATTTTTCAATTTTTATATTTTTTGAAATTTTATATTTTTCGAAATTTATATTATTTGAATTTTTATATTTTTCAAATTTTGTTTTCCAATTTTAATATTTTCTGATTTTTTAAATTTTTTGAAATTTTATATTTTTCGAAATTAATATTTTTTATTTTTATATTTTTCATTTTTATATTTTTTGAAATTTTATATTTTTCAAAATTTATATTTTTTGAATTATTATATTTTTCGTATTTTTATATTTTTTTACTGTTTATAATTTTCAAAAATTTTTTAAGTCTACTTTTTTCCACTTTTTAGTTTGTTCTAATGTTTCGTCGTTCGCCTATTGTCGTTGGTCTTTCCTCCATCTTCTATCGTCTTCCTTTTTCGTCTCGACCTTATCGCCTTGTGTCTTTTGACTCTCGATGCTTGTCGTTCGTCTCTCACTGTTCGTGTTTCTTCACTCGTCTGTGGTCATTCGTCTTTTACCGCTTTGTGTCGTCTTTCGTGTTCTTTCGTCTTCCTTTTTTCACCCTTCGTCTTCCCTGTTTCATCGATCTTTGTTCGTCGTTCATTTGTCGTTCGTCGCTCGTCTTTGTTCGTTCGCCACTCGTAAAAAATTGAAAAATTTTGAAATTCTTTTTTTCGAAATTTATATTTTTCGACTTTTTAAATTTTATATTTTCGAAATTTTATATTTTTCAAAGTTTAAATTTTTTCAATTTTTTAAAATTTCTGATTTTTTATACTTTTTGAAATTCTATATTTATGAAAATTTTGGTTTTTGAATTTTCATATTTTTGATTTTTTATATTTTTGAATTTTATATTTTTTGAATTGATATATTTTTCGAATTTGAAAAGTTTTAACTTTTTATATTTTTTTAATTTTTATATATTATTTATTTTTATATTTTTGATTTTTTTTGTTTTTTGATTTTTATTATTTCATTTTTTCCACTTTTTAGTGTGTTCTAATGTTTCGTCTTTCGCCTATGGTCGTTCGTCTTTCCTGCATCTTCTGCCGTTTTCCTTTTCCCTCTTGACTCTTTCGTCCTATATTTTCCAATTTTAATATTTTCTGATTTTTTATTATTTTTGAAATTTTATATTTTTCAAAATTTATATTTTTGAATTTTCATATTTTTCATTTTTGTATTTTTTGAAATTTTATATTTTTCAAAATTTATATTTTTTGAATTTTTTTTCGAATTTTTCTTTTTATAATTTTCAAATTTTTTTAGATCTTTTATTTTTTCCACTTTATAGTTTGTTCTAATGTTTCGTCGTTCGCCTATTGTCGTTGGTCTTTCCTCCATCCTCTATCGTCTTGCTTTTTCGTCTCGGCCCTTTCGTTTTGTCTTTCGACTCTCGACGCTTGTCTTTGGCCTCTCACTGTTCGTGTTTCTTCGCTCGTCTGTTGCCATTCGTTTTTACCGTTTTGTGTCGTCTTTCGTGCTCTTTCGTCTTCCTTTTTTCGCCCTTTGTCTTTCGCGTTTCATCGATCTTTGTTCGTCGTTCATTTGTCGTTCGTCGCTCGTCAAAATTTGAAAAATTTTGAAATTCTATTTTTTCGAAATTTATATTTTCCGACTTTTTATATTTTTAAAATTTCATACTTTTTAAATTTTTTCTTTTTTTAAATTTCTGATTTTTTATATTTTTGAAATTTTATATTTTTTCAAATATTTTTTTTTAATTTTTATTTTTTTCGAATTTTTATATTTTCTTAGTTTTTATATTTATTGAAATTTTATATTTTTCAAATTTATATTTTTTCAAGTTTTATATTTTTCAAATTTTATATTTTTCAAATTTTATATTTTTCAAATTTTATATTTTTAAAATTTTATATTTTTCAATTTTTAATATTTTATAATTTTTTATAATTTTTGAAATTTTATATTTTTTGAAATTTAGATTTTTTGAATTTTCATATTTTTGATTTTTTATATTTTTTGAAATTGTATATTTTTCGAAATTTTTTGATTTTTATATTTTTCGAAATTTATATTTTTTGAATTTTTATTTTTTTCGAATTTTTATATTTTCTTATTTTTTATATTTATTCGGTCTAATGTTTCGTCTTTCGCCTATGGTCGTTCGTCTCCTGCATCTTCTGCCGTTTTCCTTTTTCGTCTTGACTCTCGTCTTTTGTCTTTCGACTCACGTCGCTCGTCGTTCGTCTCTCACTGTTCGTGTTTCTTCGCTCGTCTGTGGTCATTCGTCTTTTACGTATTTCGTTGTGTCGACTTTCGTGTTCTTTCGTCTTCCTTTTTTTGCCCTTCGTTTTTCGTGTTTCATCGATCTTTGTCGTTCATTTGTAGTTTGTCGCTCGTCTTCGTTCGTTCGCCACTCGTAAGAAGTTGAAAAATTTTGAAATTCTACATTTTCAAAATTTATAATTTTCGACTTTTTATATTTTTCAAATTTTATATCTTCGAAATTTTATATTTTTCAATGTTTAAATTTTCAATTTTTAAAAATTTTGATTTTTATATTTTTTGAAATTTAATATTTATGAAAATTTATATTTTTCAAATTTTCAAATTTTTGATTTTTTATATTTTTTGAAATTTTATATTTAGAAAATATATAAACGTTTGTGTTATTCTTTAGTCGCTTGTGAATTGTCGTTCGTCGTTTATCGTTCGTCGTACATCGTCTGTCGTTGATTGTTCGTTGCTCTTATTTCGCATGTCATTCAACGTTCATTGTTCGTCACCCGAAACTCGTCCTTCGTCGTAGGTCTTTCGTCGTTCGTTGACTGTCGTTCGTCGTTTACCGTTCTACGCTCATCGCTCGTCTCTCGTTGCTTGTGGTCACGCTTGTTCTTCGATTCATGTATATTTTTTGATTTTTTTTAAATTTTTGAGATTTATATTTTTCGAATTTTTTTCATTTTGATTTTTTAATTTTTTATATTCTTTATATTTTTCGATTTTTTATATTTTTCGATTTTTTATATTTTTCGATTTTTTATATCTTTCGATATTTTATATTTTCCGATTTTTGATATTTTTTGATTTTTTATATTTTGAAAATATATAAACGTTTGTGCTATTCTTTTGTCGTTTGTCTTTTGTGCATTGTCGTTCGTGGTTGATTGTTCGTCGTACATGGTCTTTCGTTGATTGTTCGTTGCTCTTATTTCGCATGTCATGCAACGTTCATTGTTCGTCACTTGAGGCTCGTCAATCGTATTTCTTTCGTCGTTCGTTGTCAGTCGTTCGTCGTTTACTTTTCTACGCTCATCGCTCGTGGTTTGTCGTCACGCTTGTCGTGTTTCGTTTGAAGTTTACTTTTGATTTTAAAAAATTTTTGATTTTTATATTTTTAAAATTTTTATATTTTTCAATTTTTATATTTTCAATTTTTATATTTTTCAATTTTAATATTTTTCGATTATTTATATTTTTCGATTTTTTATATTTAGAAAATATATAAACGTTTGTGTTATTCTTTCGTCGTTTGTCGCTTGTGGATTGTCGTTCGTCGTTTATGGTTCGTCGTACATGGTCTTTCCTTGATTGTCCATTGCTCTTATTTCGCATGTCATGCAACGTTCATTGTTCGTCTCTTGAGGTTCGTCGTTCGTTGTATTTCTTTCGTCGTTCGTTGTCAGTCGTTGGTCGTTTACATTTCTACGCTCATCACTCGTCGCTCGTTGTTTGTCGTCACTCATCGTTTTTCGTTTGAGGTTAATTTTGATTTTTAATACATTTTGATTGTTATATTTTTAAAATTTTTATATTTTTCATTTTTTAAAAATTTTTTATATTTGTCGATTTTTTATATTTTTCGATTTTTTATATTTGTCGATTTTTATATTTTTCGATTTTTTTGTTTTTTTATTTTTTTATTTTTTGTTTTTTTATATTTTTCGATTTTTTTTATTTTTTGAATTTTTATATTTAGAAAATACATAAACGTTTGTGTTATTCTTCCATCGTTTGTCGCCTGTGGATTGTCGTTCGTCGTTAATCGTTCGCCGTACATCGTCTGTCATTGTTCGTTGCTCTTATTTCGCATGTCATTTATCATTCATAGTTCGTCACTCGAAACCCGTCGTTCGTCGTAGGACTTTCGTCGTTCGTTGACTACCGTTCGTCGTTTTTCGTTCTACATCCATCGCTCGTCTCTCGTTGCTCGAGTTCACGCTAGTCGTTCTTCGATTCATTTTTTTGAAATTTTTAAATTTTTGAGATTCATATTTTTCGAATTTTATATTTTTCAATTTTTTTAAATTTTCAATTTTTTTATATTTTTCGATGTTTAATATTTTTGATTTTTTCTGTTTTTCGATTTTTTATATTTTTCGATTTTTTATATTTTTCGAATTTTTATTTTTTGTTTTTTTATATTTTTCGATTTTTTATATTTTTACAATTTTTATATTTAGAAAATATATAAACGTTTGTGTTATTCTTTCGTCGTTTGTCGCTTGTGGATTGTCGTTCGTCGTTATCGTTCGTCGTATATCGTCTGTCGTTGATTGATCGTTGCTCATATTTCGCATGTCATTCATCGTTCATTGTTCGTCACGCGAAACTCGTCGTTCGTCGTAAGTCTTTCGTCTTTCTTTGACTGTCGTTCGTCGTTTACCGTTCTACGTTCATCGCTCGTCTCTCGTTGCTTGTGGTCACGCTTGTCGTTCTTCGATTCATGTAGATATTTTTTTAAAATTTTTGAGATTTATATTTTTTGAATTTTTATTTTTTTTTATTTTTTATATTTTTCACTTTTTATATTTTCGAATTTTTATATTTAGAAAATATATGAACGTTTGTGTTATTCTTTCGTCGTTTGTCGCTTGTGGATTGTCGTTCGTCGTTTATCGTTTGTCGTACATTGTCTTTCGTTGATTGTTCGTTGCGCGTTTCGAAACGCGATTGCGTTCATTGTTTGTTACTCGAAGCCCGTCCGTTGTATTTCTTTCGTCGTTCGTTGTCAGTCATTCGTCGTTTACTTTTCTACGCTCATCGCTCGTCGCTCGTTGTTTGTCGTCACGCTTGTCTTTTTTCGTTTGAGGTTTACTTTTGATTTTTAAAATATTTTAATTTCTTATTTTTAAAATTTTTGAATTTTTCAATTTTTTATATTTTTTGATTTTGTATATTATTCGATATTTAATTTTTTCGATTTTTTATATTTTTTCGATTTTTTATTTTTTTATATTTTATATTTTTTATATTCTTTATTTTTATACTTTTCGATTTTTAATATTCTTTTTATTTTTTTCTATATTTTTGATTTTTTATATTTTTGATTTTTTATATTTTTGATTTTTTATATCTTTCTATTTTTTAAATTTTTTGATTTTTATTTTTTTTGATTTTTTAAATTTTTATAATTTTTAGACGAGACGAGGCGAGGCGAGGCGAGGCGAGACGAGACGCGACGGGACGAGACGAGACGAGACGAGACGCGACGCGACGACTTTTTTATTTTTTTATTTTTTATTTTTTAAATTATTCAAACTTTTATATTTTTCGATTTTTTATATTTTTTTATCTTTTATAATTTTTGATTTTTTTATATTTTTTTATTTTTTATATTTTTTGATTTTTTATATTTTTTGATTTTTATATTTTTCGAAAGTTATATTTTCGAATTTTTATATTTTTTTAATGTTTTTTGATTTTTTAAATTTTTATAATTTAAAGACGAGGCGAGGCGAGACGAGACGAGACGGGACGAGACGAGACGGGACGAGACGGGATGAGACGTGACGAGACGAGACGAAACGAGACAAGACGAGACGTGACGTGACGTGACATAACGAGGCGAAACGAGACGAGACTTTTTGTTTTTTGTTTTATTATATTTTTTGATTTTTTATATTTTTTGATTTTTTATATTTTTGATTTTTCATATTTTTTGATTTTTTATATTTTTCGAAATTTATATTTTTCGAATTTTTATATTTTTTAATTTTTAATATTTTTTGATTTTTTAAATTTTTATAATTTTTAGACGAGACGCGACGAGGCGAGGCACAACGAGATGAGACGGGACGGGACGGGACGAGACGAGACGGGACGGGACGAGACAAGACCAGAGGTAACGGGACGAGACGAGACAAGACGAGAAGAGACAAGACGGGACGAGACGAGACGAGACGTGACGTGACGAGACGAAACGAGACAAGACGAGACGAGACGAGTCGTGACGTGACGAGACGTGAATTGACGTGACGTGACGAGACGAGACGAGGCGAAACGAGGCGAAACGAGACGCGGACGCGACAAAACGAGCCTTTTTATTTTTGATTTTTATATTTTTTGTTTTTCTATATTTTTGATTTTTTATATTTTTAATTTTTTTTCTTTTGATTTTTATATTTTTCGAAATTTATAATTTTCGAATTTTTATATTTTTTGAATTTTTAAATTTTTATAATTTTTAGACGAGACGCGACGAGGCGAGGCGAAGCGAGACGGGACGAGACGGGACGAGACGAGATGAGACAAGACGAGACGAGTCGTAACGAGACAAGACGAGACGGGACATGACGTGACGTGGCGTGACGTGACGTAACGTGACGAGACGAGACAAGATAAGACGAGAAGAGTCGAGACGAGACGAAACGGGACATGACGAGACGAGGCGAAACGAAGCGAAACGAGACGCGACGAGACGAGACTAAATTTTTTGATTTTTTATACTTTTTGATATTTTATATTTTTTGATTTTTTTATATTTTATGATTTTTTATATTTTTTTATTTTTTTATTTTTTCATTTTTTATGTTTATTTTTTATATATTATTTATTTTTTGATTTTTTGATTTTTATATTTTTCGAAATTTATATTTTTCGAATTTTTATATTTTTTGATTTTTAATTTTTTTGATTTTTTAAATTTTTATAATTTTTAGACGAGATGAGACGAGACGAGGCGAGACGAGACGAAACGAGACGAGGCGAGGCGAAGCGAGACGAGACGAGACAAGACGTAACGAGACAAGACGTAACGAGACGAGACGAGACGTGACGTGACGTAGCGTGACGTGACGGGACGAGACGAAACGATATTTTTTATATTTTTTTGTTTTTTATATTTTTTGATTTTTTATATTTTTTGATTTTCTATATTTTTGTTTTTTATATTTTTTGATTTTTTATATTTTTTGTTTTTTTAAATTTTTTGATTTTTTATATTTTTTGATTTTTTATATTTTTTGATTTATTATATTTTTTGATTTTTAATATTTTTGTTTTTTATATTTTTTGATTTTTTATATTTTTGATTTTTTATATTTTTGATTTTTTATATTTTTTGATTTTTTATATTTTTTGATTTTTCATATTTTTTGTATTTATTATATTTTTTTATTTTTAATATTTTTTGGTTTTTTATATTTTTGATTTTTTATATTTTTGATTTTTTATATTTTTGGAAATTTATAATTTTCAAATTTTTATATTTTTTGATTTTTATTATTTTTTGATTTTTTAAATTTTTATAATTTTTAGACGAGACGAGACGAAGCGAGGCGATGCGAGACGAGACGTGACGAGACAAGAAGAGAACAGACGAGGCGAGACGAGACGTGACGAGACGAGACGAGACGTGACGAGTCGAGACGAAACGAGACGAGACGCGACGTGACGAGACGAGACGTGACGAAACGAGGCGAAACGAGGCAAAACGAGACGCGACGCGACGAGACGAGCCTTTTCATATTTTTTTATTTTTTATTGTTTTATTTTTTATATTTTTTTGATTTTTTTATATTTTTTATTTTTTATATTTTTGATTTTTTATATTTTTTGATATTTTATATTTTTTGATTTTATAAATTTTTGTTTTTTTATTTTTTAATATTTTTATTTTTTTATTTTTTTATTTAATTTTTTTTATTTTTAAAATTTTTAAAATTTTTAGACGAGACGAGACGAAGTGAGGCGAGACGAGACAAGACGAGACGAGGCGTGACATTACGTAACGAGACGAGACGACACGTGACGTGACGTGACGAGACGAGGCGTGACGTGTCGAGACGAGACTAGACTAGACGAGACGTGAAGTCACGTGACGACACGAAACAAGACGTGACGTAGCGTGACGTGATGTAACGAGACGGGACGAGACGAGACGAAACGCGGCGAAACGAGGCGAAACGAGACGCGACGGAACAAGACGAGACGATACTTTATATATTTTGATTTTTTATATTTTTTGATTTTTATATTTTTTATATTTTTTGAATTTTATATATTTTATTTTTAATATTTTTTATTTTTTAAATTTTTATACTTTTAGACGGGACGAGGCGAGGTGAGACGAGACGGGACGGGACGAGACGAGTGGACACGGGACGAGACGAGACCAGACGAGACTAGACATGACGTGACGTGACGTGACGAGACGTGACGAGAAGAGACGGGACGAGATGAGGCGAAACGAGATGCGAGACGTGACTTTATATTTTTTGATTTTTTTATTGTTTGATTTTTTATCTTTTGATTTTTTATTTTTTCGAAATTTATAATTTTCGAATTTTTTTGATTTTTAATATTTTTTGATTTTTTAAATTTATTAATTTGTAGACGAGACGAGACAAGAAGAGAACAGGCGAGACGAGACGTGACGTGACGTGACGTAGCGTGACGTGACGAGGCGAGACCTAACGGGACGAGACGAGACGAAACGAGGCGAAACGAGGCGAAACGAGACGCGACGCGACAAGACGAGACGAGACTTTTTATATTTTTTGATTTTATATTATTTGATTTTTAATATTTTTTGGTTTTTTATATTTTTTATAATTGTTTGATTTTCTATATTTTTGATTTTTTATATTTTTAACTTTTTATCTTTTGATTTTTATATTTTTCGAAATTTATAATTTTCGAATATTTATATTTTTTGATTTTTTAAATTTTTATAATTTTTAGACGAGACGCGACGAGGCGAGGCGAGGCGAGACGGGACGGGACGAGACGAGACGAGAAGAGACGAGACGAGATGAGGCGAAACGAGGCGAAACGAGATGCGAGACGAGACTTTTTATATTTTTGTTTTTTTATTGTTTGATTTTTTTACCTTTTGATTTTTATATTTTTCGAAATTTATAATTTTCGAATTTTTATATTTTTTGATTTTTTTTAATTTGTAGACGAGACGAGACGTGACGTGACGTGACGAGGCGAGACGTGACTGACGTGACGAGACGTGACGTGACGTAGCGTGACGTGATGTGACGAGTTGAGACGGGACGAGACAAGTAGAGAACAGACGAGACGAGATGAGACGTGACGTGACGTGACGAGACGCGACGAGACGTAACGAGACCAGACGAGACGAGACGAGACGTGACGTAGCGTGACGTGCGTGACGAGACGAGACGAGTTGAGACGGGACGGGACGAGACGAGACGACTCGAAGCGAAACGAGGCGAAACGAGACGCGACGCGACGAGACGAGACGAGACTTTAAATTTTTTGATTTTTTATATTTTATATTTTTTGATTTTTTATATTTTTAATTTTTTATATTTTTTATTTTTTTATATATTTGATTTTATATATTTTTTTGTTTTTAATTTTCAATTTTTTATTTTTTATATTTTTATTTTTTTACTTTTTATTTTTTATATTTTTCGAAATTTATATTCTACGAATTTTTATATTTTTTGATTTTTTAAATTTTTATAATTTTTAGACGAGACGAGACGAGGCGCGGCGAGACGAGACGAGAAGAGACGAGACGTGACGAGACGAGCCGTGACGTGACGTGACGAGACGAGACATGACGGGACGTGACGTGACTTGACGAGACGAGCCGTGACGTGACGTGACGAGACGTGACAAGACATGACGAGACGAGTAGTAACGAAACGAGACGAGACGTGACGTGACGTAGCGTGACGTGACGTGACGAGGCGAGACCTAACGGGACGAGACGAGACGAAACGAGGCGAAACGAGGCGAAACGAGACGCGACGCGACAAGACGAGACGAGACTTTTTATATTTTTTGATTTTTAAATTTTTTCGATATTTAATATATGACGGGACGTGACGTGACTTGAGGAGACGAGCCGTGACGTGACGTGACGAGACGAGACGTGACAAGACATGACGAGACGAGTAGTAACGAAACGAGACGTGACGTGACGTAGCGTGACGTGACGAGACGAGGCGAGACGTAATTTGGACGAGACGAGACGAAACGAGGCGAAACGAGGTGAAACGAGACGCGAAGCGACAAGACGAGACGAGACTTTTTATATTTTTTGATTTTTATATTTTTTTGATTTTTAATAATTTTTGGTTTTTTATTATTTATTTTTTATATTTTTTGATTATTTATATTTTTTGATTTTTTATATTTTTTGATTTTTTATACTTTTTGATTTTATATATTTTTTGTTTTTATATTTTTTTATTTTTAATTTTTTTTATTTTAATAATTTTTATAATTTTTAGACGAGCCGAGACGAGACGAAGCGAGGTGAGACGTGACGTTACGTGACAAGACGTTCCGTGACGTGACGATACTAGACGAGACGCGACGTGACGAGACGAGGAGAGACGAGACGTGACGTGACGAAACGAGCAATGACGTGACGAGACGAGACTAGACGTGACGAGACGAGACATGACGTAACGAGACGAGACGAGACTTGACGTGACGTAGCGTGACGTGACGAGACGTGACGTTACGTGACGTGTCGAGACGAGACGTAACGAGACGAGACGAGACGTGACGTGACGTAGCGTGACGTGACGTGACGTAGCGTGACGTGACGTGTTGAGACGAGATGGGACGGGACGAGACGAAACGAGGCGAAACGAGACGCGACGAGACAAGACGTGACGAGACTTTTTGTTTTGATTTCTTATATTTTTGATTTTTTATATTTTTTGATTTTTTATATTTTTTGATTTTTTATATTTTTTTATTTTTATATTTTTTGATTTTTTATATTTTTTGATTTTTTATATTTTTTGGTTTTTTATATTTTTTGATTTTTTATGTTTTGATTTTATAAATTTTTTTCTTTTTAATATTTTTCGAAATTTATATTTTTTAATTTTTAATATTTTTTGATTTTTTAAATTTTTATAATTTCTTGAAGAGACGAAGTGAGGCGAGACGAGACGGGACGGGTCGGGACGAGACGAGACGCGAGGAGACGGGACGAGACGAGACAGGACGAGACGAGACAAGACGATACGAGACGATACAAGTCGAGACGAGACGAAATGAGGCGAAACGAGATGCAAGACGAGACTTGTTATATATTTGATTTTTTATATTGTTTGATTTTTTAATTTTTTGATTTTTTATTTTTTTAATTTTTTTTATTTTGGATTTTTTATATTTTTTGTTTTTTATCTTGTGATTTTTTATATTTTTCGAAATTTATAATTTTCGAATTTTTATATTTTTTGATTTTTAATATTTTTTGATATTTTTAATTTTTATAATTTTTAGACGAGACGAGACGAAATGAGGCGAGGCGAGACGAGAAGAAACAAGACGAGACGAGACCAGGCGAGACGAGACGTGACGTTACGTGACGTGACGAGCCGTGACGTGACGAGACGAAACGAGACGAGACGTGACATTACGAGGCGAGACGAGACGAGACGAGACGTAGCGTGACGTGACGAGTTGAGACGGGACAAGAAGAGAACAGACGAGACGTGACGTGACGTGACGAGGCGAGACGTGACGTGACGTGACAAGACGAGACGACACGAGACGTGACGTAGCGTGACATGACGAGTTGAGACGGGACGGGACGAGACAAGAAGAGAACAGACGACACGAGACGAGACGTGACGTGACGAGACGTAACGAGACCAGACGAGAAGAGACGAGTCGTGACGTAGCGTGACGTGACGTGACGAGACGAGTTGAGACGGGACGGGACGAGACGAGATGACTCGAAGCGAAACGAGGCGAAACGAGACGCAACGCAATGAGACGAGGCTTTTTTATTTTTTTATTTTTTATATTTTTTATTTTTTAATTTTTTATATTTTTTGATTTTTTATATTTTTTGATTTTATATATTTTTGTTTTTAATTTTTTATTTTTTTATATTTTTCGAAATTTATGTTTTACGAATTTTTATGTTTTTTGATTTCTATTTTTTTTGATTTTTTAAACTTTTATAATTTTTGTCGAGACGATACGAGACGAGGCGAGGCGAGGCGTGACGTTACGTGACGTGACGAGCCGTGACGTGACGATCCTAGACGAGACGAGACGAGACGTGACGTGAAGAGACGTGACGAGACGTGACGAGACGAGCCGTGACGTGACGATACTAGACGAGACGTGACGTAACGAGACGAGACGTAACGTGACGTGACGAGCCGTGACGTGACGTAACGAGACGGGACGAGACGTGACTAGACGAGAAAAGACGAGACGAGACGTAACGAGACGAGACGGGACGTGACGTGACGAGACGTGAATTGACGTGACGTGACGAGACGAGACGAGGCGAAACGAGGCGAAACGAGACGCGGACGCGACAAAACGAGCCTTTTTATTTTTGATTTTTATATTTTTTGTTTTTCTATATTTTTGATTTTTTATATTTTTAATTTTTTTTCTTTTGATTTTTATATTTTTCGAAATTTATAATTTTCGAATTTTTATATTTTTTGAATTTTTAAATTTTTATAATTTTTAGACGAGACGCGACGAGGCGAGGCGAAGCGAGACGGGACGAGACGGGACGAGACGAGATGAGACAAGACGAGACGAGTCGTAACGAGACAAGACGAGACGGGACATGACGTGACGTGGCGTGACGTGACGTAACGTGACGAGACGAGACAAGATAAGACGAGAAGAGTCGAGACGAGACGAAACGGGACATGACGAGACGAGGCGAAACGAAGCGAAACGAGACGCGACGAGACGAGACTAAATTTTTTGATTTTTTATACTTTTTGATATTTTATATTTTTTGATTTTTTTATATTTTATGATTTTTTATATTTTTTTATTTTTTTATTTTTTCATTTTTTATGTTTATTTTTTATATATTATTTATTTTTTGATTTTTTGATTTTTATATTTTTCGAATTTTTATATTTTTTGATTTTTAATTTTTTTGATTTTTTAAATTTTTATAATTTTTAGACGAGATGAGACGAGACGAGGCGAGACGAGACGAAACGAGACGAGACGAGGCGAGGCGAAGCGAGACGAGACGAGACAAGACGTAACGAGACAAGACGTAACGAGACGAGACGAGACGTGACGTGACGTAGCGTGACGTGACGGGACGAGACGAAACGATATTTTTTATATTTTTTTGTTTTTTATATTTTTTGATTTTTTATATTTTTTGATTTTCTATATTTTTGTTTTTTATATTTTTTGATTTTTTATATTTTTTGTTTTTTTAAATTTTTTGATTTTTTATATTTTTTGATTTTTTATATTTTTTGATTTATTATATTTTTTGATTTTTAATATTTTTGTTTTTTATATTTTTTGATTTTTTATATTTTTGATTTTTTATATTTTTTGATTTTTTATATTTTTTGATTTTTCATATTTTTTGTATTTATTATATTTTTTTATTTTTAATATTTTTTGGTTTTTTATATTTTTGATTTTTTATATTTTTGATTTTTTATATTTTTGGAAATTTATAATTTTCAAATTTTTATATTTTTTGATTTTTATTATTTTTTGATTTTTTAAATTTTTATAATTTTTAGACGAGACGAGACGAAGCGAGGCGATGCGAGACGAGACGTGACGAGACAAGAAGAGAACAGACGAGGCGAGACGAGACGTGACGAGACGAGACGAGACGTGACGAGTCGAGACGAAACGAGACGAGACGCGACGTGACGAGACGAGACGTGACGAAACGAGGCGAAACGAGGCAAAACGAGACGCGACGCGACGAGACGAGCCTTTTCATATTTTTTTATTTTTTATTGTTTTATTTTTTATATTTTTTTGATTTTTTTATATTTTTTATTTTTTATATTTTTGATTTTTTATATTTTTTGATATTTTATATTTTTTGATTTTATAAATTTTTGTTTTTTTATTTTTTAATATTTTTATTTTTTTATTTTTTTATTTAATTTTTTTTATTTTTAAAATTTTTAAAATTTTTAGACGAGACGAGACGAAGTGAGGCGAGACGAGACAAGACGAGACGAGGCGTGACATTACGTAACGAGACGAGACGACACGTGACAATTTTTTATTTTTTTATATATTTGATTTTATATATTTTTTTGTTTTTAATTTTCAATTTTTTATTTTTTATATTTTTATTTTTTTACTTTTTATTTTTTATATTTTTCGAAATTTATATTCTACGAATTTTTATATTTTTTGATTTTTTAAATTTTTATAATTTTTAGACGAGACGAGACGAGGCGCGGCGAGACGAGACGAGAAGAGACGTGACGAGACGAGCCGTGACGTGACGTGACGAGACATGACGGGACGTGACGTGACTTGACGAGACGAGCCGTGACGTGACGTGACGAGACGTGACAAGACATGACGAGACGAGTAGTAACGAAACGAGACGAGACGTGACGTGACGTAGCGTGACGTGACGTGACGAGGCGAGACCTAACGGGACGAGACGAGACGAAACGAGGCGAAACGAGGCGAAACGAGACGCGACGCGACAAGACGAGACGAGACTTTTTATATTTTTTGATTTTTAAATTTTTTCGATATTTAATATATGACGGGACGTGACGTGACTTGAGGAGACGAGCCGTGACGTGACGTGACGAGACGTGACAAGACATGACGAGACGAGTAGTAACGAAACGAGACGTGACGTGACGTAGCGTGACGTGACGAGACGAGGCGAGACGTAATTTGGACGAGACGAGACGAAACGAGGCGAAACGAGGTGAAACGAGACGCGAAGCGACAAGACGAGACGAGACTTTTTATATTTTTTGATTTTTATATTTTTTTGATTTTTAATAATTTTTGGTTTTTTATTATTTATTTTTTATATTTTTTGATTATTTATATTTTTTAATTTTTTATATTTTTTGAATTTTTATACTTTTTGATTTTATATATTTTTTGTTTTTATATTTTTTTATTTTTAATTTTTTTTATTTTAATAATTTTTATAATTTTTAGACGAGCCGAGACGAGACGAAGCGAGGTGAGACGTGACGTTACGTGACGAGACGTTCCGTGACGTGACGATACTAGACGAGACGCGACGTGACGAGACGAGGAGAGACGAGACGTGACGTGACGAAACGAGCAATGACGTGACGAGACGAGACTAGACGTGACGAGACGAGACATGACGTAACGAGACGAGACGAGACTTGACGTGACGTAGCGTGACGTGACGAGACGTGACGTTACGTGACGTGTCGAGACGAGACGTAACGAGACGAGACGAGACGTGACGTGACGTAGCGTGACGTGACGTGTTGAGACGAGATGGGACGGGACGAGACGAAACGAGGCGAAACGAGACGCGACGAGACAAGACGTGACGAGACTTTTTGTTTTGATTTCTTATATTTTTGATTTTTTATATTTTTTGATTTTTTAAATTTTTTGATTTTTTATATTTTTTTTATTTTTATATTTTTTGATTTTTTATATTTTTTGATTTTTTATATTTTTTGGTTTTTTATATTTTTTGATTTTTTATGTTTTGATTTTATAAATTTTTTTCTTTTTAATATTTTTCGAAATTTATATTTTTTAATTTTTAATATTTTTTGATTTTTTAAATTTTTATAATTTCTTGAAGAGACGAAGTGAGGCGAGACGAGACGGGACGGGTCGGGACGAGACGAGACGCGAGGAGACGGGACGAGACGAGACAGGACGAGACGAGACAAGACGATACGAGACGATACAAGTCGAGACGAGACGAAATGAGGCGAAACGAGATGCGAGACGAGACTTGTTATATATTTGATTTTTTATATTGTTTGATTTTTTAATTTTTTGATTTTTTATTTTTTTAATTTTTTTTATTTTGGATTTTTTATATTTTTTGTTTTTTATCTTGTGATTTTTTATATTTTTCGAAATTTATAATTTTCGAATTTTTATATTTTTTGATTTTTAATATTTTTTGATATTTTTAATTTTTATAATTTTTAGACGAGACGAGACGAAATGAGGCGAGGCGAGACGAGAAGAAACAAGACGAGACGAGACCAGGCGAGACGAGACGTGACGTTACGTGACGTGACGAGCCGTGACGTGACGAGACGAAACGAGACGAGACGTGACATTACGAGGCGAGACGAGACGAGACGAGACGTAGCGTGACGTGACGAGTTGAGACGGGACAAGAAGAGAACAGACGAGACGTGACGTGACGTGACGAGGCGAGACGTGACGTGACGTGACAAGACGAGACGACACGAGACGTGACGTAGCGTGACATGACGAGTTGAGACGGGACGGGACGAGACAAGAAGAGAACAGACGACACGAGACGAGACGTGACGTGTCGAGACGTAACGAGACCAGACGAGAAGAGACGAGTCGTGACGTAGCGTGACGTGACGTGACGAGACGAGTTGAGACGGGACGGGACGAGACGAGATGACTCGAAGCGAAACGAGGCGAAACGAGACGCAACGCAATGAGACGAGGCTTTTTTATTTTTTATATTTTTTATTTTTTAATTTTTTATATTTTTTGATTTTTTATATTTTTTGATTTTATATATTTTTGTTTTTAATTTTTTATTTTTTTATATTTTTCGAAATTTATGTTTTACGAATTTTTATGTTTTTTGATTTCTATTTTTTTTTGATTTTTTAAACTTTTATAATTTTTGTCGAGACGATACGAGACGAGGCGAGGCGAGGCGTGACGTTACGTGACGTGACGAGCCGTGACGTGACGATCCTAGACGAGACGAGACGAGACGTGACGTGAAGAGACGTGACGAGACGTGACGAGACGAGCCGTGACGTGACGATACTAGACGAGACGTGACGTGACGAGACGAGACGTAACGTGACGTGACGAGCCGTGACGTGACGTAACGAGACGGGACGAGACGTGACTAGACGAGAAAAGACGAGACGAGACGTAACGAGACGAGACGGGACGTGACGTGACGAGACGAGACGAGACCAGACGAGACGTAACGAGACGAGACGTGACGTGATGTAGCGTGACGTGACGTGACGAGACGGGACGAGACGAAACGAGGCGAAACGAGACGCGACGGGACAAGACGAGACGAGATTTTTATGTTTTTTGATTTTTTATATTTTTTGATTTTTAATATTTTTTATTTTTTAAATTTTTATAATTTTTAGACGAGACGAACGAGGCGAGGTGAGACGAGACGGGGTGGGACGAGACGAGAGGACATGAGACGAGACGAGAGCAGACGAGACCAGACATCACGTGACGTGACGAGACGAGACGAGAAGAGACGAGACGTGATGAGGCGAAACGAGATGCGAGACGAGACTTTTTATATTTTTTGATTTTTTTATTTTTATTTATTTTTTTATTTATTATTTTTATTTATAATTTTCGAATTTTTATATTTTTTGATTTTTAATATTTTTTGATTTTTTAAATTTATTAATTTGTAGACGAGACGAGACGAGACGTGACGAGACGAGACAAGAAAAGACCAGAGGAGACGTGACGTGACGAGGCGAGACGTGACTGACGTGACGAGACGTGACGTGACGTAGCGTGACGTGACGTGACGAGTTGTGACGGGACGGGACGAGACAAGAAGAGAACAGACGAGACGAGATGAGACGTGACGTGACGTGACGAGACGCGACGAGACGAGACGAGTTGAGACGTGACGGGACGAGACGAGATGACTCGATGCGAAACAAGGCGAAACGAGACGCGACGAGACGAGACGAGACTTTATATTTTTTGATTTTATATATATTTTTTTTATTTTTTGATTTTTTATATTTTTTAATTTTTTATATTTTTTGATTTTTTATATTTTTTGATTTATATATTTTTTGTTTTTTAATTTTTAATTTTTTATTTTTTATATTTTTATTTTTTTACTTTTTATTTTTTATATTTTTTGAAATTTATATTTTACGAATTTTTATATTTTTTGATTTTTTAAATTTTTATAATTTTTAGACGAGACGACACGAGGCGAGGCGAGACGAGACGTGACGTGACGAGCCGTGACGAGACATGACGGGACGTGAATTGACGAGACGAGCCGTGACGTGACGAGACGAGCCGTGACGAGACATGACGTGACGTGACGTGAATTGACGAGACGAGCCGTGACGTGACGAGACGAGACGTGACAAGACATGACGAGACGAGACGTGACGTGACGTACGTGACGTGACGAGACGAGACCTAACGGGACGAGATGAGACGAGGCGAGACCTAACGGGACGAGACGAGACGAAACGAGGCGAAACGAGACGCGACGCGACAAGACGAGACGAGACTTTTTACATTTTTTGATTTTTATATTTTTTGATTTTTAATATTTTTTGGTTTTTTATATTTTTTATTTTTTTTAATTTTTGATTTTTTATATTTTTGATTTTTTATATTTTTGATTTTTTATATTTTTTGATTTATATATTTTTTGTTTTTTAATTTTTAATTTTTTATTTTTTATATTTTTATTTTTTTACTTTTTATTTTTTATATTTTTTGAAATTTATATTTTACGAATTTTTATATTTTTTGATTTTTTAAATTTTTATAATTTTTAGACGAGACGACACGAGGCGAGGCGAGACGAGACGTGACGTGACGAGCCGTGACGAGACATGACGGGACGTGAATTGACGAGACGAGCCGTGACGTGACGAGACGAGCCGTGACGAGACATGACGGGACGTGAATTGACGAGACGAGCCGTGACGTGACGAGACGAGCCGTGACGAGACATGACGTGACGTGAATTGACGAGACGAGCCGTGACGTGACGAGACGAGACGTGACAAGACATGACGAGACGAGACGTGACGTGACGTACGTGACGTGACGAGACGAGACCTAACGGGACGAGATGAGACGAGGCGAGACCTAACGGGACGAGACGAGACGAAACGAGGCGAAACGAGACGCGACGCGACAAGACGAGACGAGACTTTTTACATTTTTTGATTTTTATATTTTTTGATTTTTAATATTTTTTGGTTTTTTATATTTTTTATTTTTTTTAATTTTTGATTTTTTATATTTTTGATTTTTTATATTTTTGATTTTTTATATTTTTAATTTTTTTATCTTTTGATTTTTATATTTTTCGAAATTTATAATTTTCGAATTTTTATATTTTTTGATTTTTTTAATTTTTGTAATTTTTAGACGAGACGCGACGAGGCGAGGCGAGGCGAGACGGGACGGGACGAGATGAGACGAGACGAGACGTAACGAGACAAGACGAGACGGGACATGACGTGACGTGGCGTGACGTAACGTGACGAGACAAGATGAGACGTGAAGAGTCGAGACGAGACGAAACGTGACATGACGAAACGAGACGAGACGAGGCGAAACGAAGCGAAACGAGACGCGACGAGACGAGACTAAATTGTTTGATTTTTTATACTTTTTGATATTTTATATTTTTTGATTTTTTTATATTTTTTAATTTTTTACACTTTTTGATTTTTTAATTTTTTAATTTTTTACACTTCTTGATTTTTTATTTTTTTTATTTTTTTATTTTTTATTTTTATATAATATTTATTTTTTATTTTTTGATTTTTATATTTTTCGAAATTTATATTTTTTGAATTTTCATATTTATTGATTTTTAATTTTTTGATTTTTTAAATTTTTATAATTTTTAGACGACACGAGGCGAGGCGAGGTGAGACGAGACGTGACGAGACAAGAAGAGAACAGACGAGACGTGACGAGACGTGACGTGACGAGACGTGACGAGACGAAACGAGACGAGACGCGACGTGACGAGACGTGACGAAACGAGGCCAAACGAGGCGAAACGAGACGCGACACGTCGAGACGAGCCCTTTTTTTTAATTTTTTGATTTTTTGATCTTTTATATTTTTTGATTTTTTTATATTTTGGATTTTTTATATTTTTTGATTTTTTATATTTTTTGATTTTTTATATTTTTTGATTTTTTAAATTCTTTTATTTTTAATATTTTTATTTTTTGATTTTTTGATTATTATATTTTCGAAATTTATATTTTTCGAATTTTTATATTTTGTATGTAATTTTTTTATTTTTAAAATTTTTATAACTTTAGACGAGACGAGACGAGGTGAGACGAGACGAGACAAGACGAGACAAGGCGTGACGTTACGTAACGAGACGAGACGACACGTGACGTGACGAGACGAGGCGTGACGTGACGAGACTAGACGTGACGTGACGTGAAGTGACGTGACGAGACGTGACGTGAAGTGACGAGACGAGACGAAACGAGACGTGACGTAGCGTGATGTGAGGTGACGAGACGAGACGAAACGCGGCGAAACGAGGCGAAACCTTTTTTGGTTTTTTAAATTTGTTAATTTGTAGACGAGACGAGACGAGACGTGACGACACGAGACGAGACAAGAAGAGAACAGACGAGACGAGACGTGACTGACGTGACGAGACGAGACTTGACGTAGCGTGACGTGACGTGACGAGTTGAGACGGGACGAGACGACTCGAAGCGAAACGAGGCGAAACGAGACGCGACGCGACGAGACGAGACTTTATATTTTTTGATTTTTTATATTTTTTATTTTTTATATTTTTTGATTTTTTATATTTTTAATTTTTTATATTTTTTGATTTTTTATATTTTTTGATTTTATATATTTTTTGTTTTTTAATTTTTATTTTTTTATATTTTTATATTTTTATTTTTTATATTTTTTGATTTTTAATTTCTTTGATTTTTTAAATTTTAATAATTTTTAGACGAGACGAGGCGAGGCGAGACGAACGAGACGAGAAGAGACGAGACGTGACGAGCCGTGAAGTGACGTGACGAGACGAGACATGACGGGACGTGACGTGACTTGACGAGTCGAGCCGTGACGTGACAAGACATGACGAGACGAGTAGTAACGAAACGAGACGAGACGTGACGTAGCGTGACGTGACGTGACGAGACGTAATTTGGACGAGACGAGACGAAACGAGGCGAAACAAGGCGAAACGAGACACGACGCGACAAGACGAGACGAGACTTTTTATATTTTTTGATTTTTATATTTTTTTGATTTTTAATATTATTTGGTTTTTTATTATATATTTTTTATATTTTTTGATTTTTTATATTTTTTGATTTTATATATTTTTTGTTTTTTATATTTTTTGATTTTTAATTTTTTTGATTTTAATATTTTTTATAATTTTTAGACGAGCCGAGACGAGACGAAGCGAGGCGAGGCGAGACGAGACGTGACGTTACGTGACGTGTCGAGACAAGACATGACGAGACGTAACGAGACGAGACGAGACGTGACGTGACGTAGCGTGACTTGACGTGACGGGACGAGACGAAACGAGGCGAAACGAGACGCGACGGGACAAGACGTGACGAGACTTTTTGTTTTGATTTTTTATATTTTTTAATTTTTTAAATTTTTTGATTTTTTATATTTTTGATTTTTTATATTTTTTGATTTTTTATATTTTTGATTTTTTATATTTTTTGATTTTTTATATTTTTTGATTTTTTATATCTTTTGATTTTTTATGTTTTGATTTTATATATTTTTTGTTTTTTAATATTTTTCGAAATTTATATTTTTTAATTTTTAATATTTTTTGATTTTTTAAATTTTTATAATTTCTAGAAGAGACGAAACGAGGCGAGACGAGACGGGACGGGTCGGGACGAGACGCGAGGAGACGGGACGAGACGAGACAGGACGAGACGAGACAAGACGATACGAGACGATACAAGTCGAGACGAGACGAGATGAGGCGAAACGAGATGCGAGACGAGACTTTTTATATATTTTATTTTTTATATTGTTTGATTTTTTTAATTTTTTGATTTTTGATTTATTTAAATTTTTTTATTTTGGATTTTTTATATTTTTTGTTTTTTTATCTTGTGATTTTTTATATTTTTCGAAATTTATAATTTTTGAATTTTTATATTTTTGATTTTTAATATTTTTTGATATTTTTAATATTTATAATTTTTAGACGAGACGAGACGAAACGAGGCGAGGCGAGACGAGAAGAAACAAGACGAGACCATACGAGACGAGACGTGACGAGCCGTGACGTGACGTGGCGAGACGAAACGAGACGAGACGTACCGTGACGTTACGAGGCGAGACGAGACGTGACGTAGCGTGACGTGACGAGTTGAGACGGGACGGGACGAGACAAGAAGAGAACAGACGAGACGTGACGTGACGTGACGAGGCGAGACGTGACGTGACAAGACGAGACGACACGAGACGTGACGTAGCGTGACATGACGAGTTGAGACAGGACGGGGCGGGACGAGACAAGAAGAGAACAGACGACACGAGACGAGACGAGACGTGACGAGACGTAACGAGACCAGACGAGAGGAGACGAGTCGTGACGTAGCATGACGTGACGTGACGAGACGAGACGAGTTGAGACGGGACGGGACGAGACGAGATGACTCAAAGCGAAACGAGGCGAAACGAGACGCGACGAGACGAGACGAGGCTTTTATATTTTTTATTTTTTATATTTTTTATTTTTTATATTTTTAATTTTTTATATTTTTTGATTTTTTATATTTTTTGATTTTATATATTTTTGTTTTTTAATTTTTTATTTTTTATATTTTTCGAAATTTATATTTTACGAATTTTTATATTTTTTGATTTTGATTTTTTGTTTGATTTTTTAAATTTTTAGTCGAGACGATACGAGACGAGGCGAGGCGAGACGTGACGAGCCGTGACGTGACGATACTAGACGAGACGTGACGAGACGTGACCTGACGTGACGAGACGTGACGTAACGAGACGAGACGTGACGAGACGAGAAAAGACGAGACGAGACGTAACGAGACAAGACGAGACGGGACGTGACGAGACGTGACGAGACCAGACGAGACGAGACGTGACGTGATGTAGCGTGACGTGACGTGACGAAACGAGGCGAAACGAGACGCGACGGGACAAGACGAGACAAGATTTTTATATTTTTTGATTTTTTATATTTTTTGATCTTTTATTTTGTTTGATTTTTATATTTTTTGATTTTTTATATTTTTTGATTTTTTATATTTTTTGATTTTTAATATTTTTTATTTTTTAAATTTTTATAATTTTTAGACGAGACGAACGAAGCGAGGTGAGACCAGACGGGGCGGGACGAGACGAGAGGACATGGGACGAGACGAGACGAGACGAGACCAGACGTGACGAGACGAGACGTAACGAGACGAGACGAGACGTGAAGTGACGTGCGTGACGTGACGAGACGAAACGAGGCGAACTGAGGCGCAACGAGACGCGACGTGACAAGACGAGACTTTTTATATTTTTTGTTTTTTTATATTTTTTGATTTTTTATATTATTGATTTTTCATATTTTTTATTTTTTATATTTTTTATATTTTTTGATTTTTTATATTTTTTGATTTTTTATATTTTTTAATTTTTTATATTTTTTGATTTTTTATATTTTTTGATTTTATATATTTTTGTTTTTTAATTTTTAATTTTTTATTTTTTATATTTTTATTTTTTTACTTTTTATTTTTATATTTTTCGAAATTTATATTTTACGAATTTTTATATTGTTTGATTTTTTAAATTTTTATAATTTTTAGACGAGACGAGACGAGGCGAGGCGAGACGAAACGTGACGTGACATGACGGGACGTGACGTGAATTGACGAGACGAGCCGTGACGTGACGAGACGTGACAAGACATGACGAGACGAGTAGTAACGAAACGAGACGAGACGTGACGTGACGTAGCGTGACGTGACGTGACGAGACGAGGCGAGACCTAACGGGACGAGACGAGACGAGGCGAGACCTAACGGGACGAGACGAGACGAGGCGAAACGAGACGCGACGCGTCAAGACGAGACGAGACTTTTTATATTTTTTGATTTTTATATTTTTTTGATTTTTAATATTTTTGGTTTTTTATATTTTTTATTTTTTTATAATTTTTTGATTTTTTATATTTTTGATTTTTTATATTTTTGATTTTTTATATTTTTAATTTTTTTATCTTTTGATTTTTATATTTTTCGAAATTTATAATTTTCGAATTTTTAAATTTTTTGATTTTTTAAATTTTTGTAATTTTTAGACGAGACGCGACGAGTCGAGGCGAGGCGGGACGGGACGAGACGAGACGTAACGAGACGGGACATGACGTGACGTGACGTAACGTGACGAGACAAGATGAGACGAGAAGAGTCGAGACGAGACGAAACGGGACATGACGAAACGAGACGAGACGAGGCGAAACGAAGCGAAACGAGAAGCGACGAGACGAGACTAAATTGTTTGATTTTTTATACTTTTTGATATTTTATATTTTATGATTTTTTGTGTTTTTTGATTTTTTATACTTTTGATTTTTGTAATTTTTTAATTTTATTTTTTATTTTTTATATATTATTTATTTTTTTTATTTTTTGATTTTTATATTTTTCGAAATTTATATTTTTCGAATTTTCATATTTATTGATTTTAAAATTTTTGATTTTTTAAATTATTATAATTTTTAGACGAGACGAGACGAGGCGTGGTGAGGTGAGACGAGACGTGACGAGACAAGAAGAGAACAGACGAGACGAGACGTGATGTGACGAGACGAGACGTGACGAGACGTGACTAAACGAGGCCAAACGAGGCGAAACGAGACGCGACACGACGTGACGAGCCCTTTTTTAATTTTTTTGATTTTTTGATTTTTTATATTTTTTTGATTTTTTATATTTTGTATTTTTTATATATTTTAATTTTTTATACTTTTTGATTTTTTATATTTTTTGATTTTTTAAATTCTTTTATTTTTAATATTTTTATTTTTTTATTTTTTGATTTTTATATTTTTCGAAATTTATATTTTTCGAATTTTTATATTTTTTATGTAATTTTTTTATTTTTAAAATTTTTATAATTTTTAGACGAGACGAGGTGAGGCGAGACGAGACGAGACAAGACGAGACAAGGCGTGACGTTACGTAACGAGACGAGACGACACGTGACGTGACGAGACTAGACGTGACGTGAAGTGACGTGACGAGACGTGACGTAGCGTGATGTGACGTGACGAGACGGGACGAGACGAAACGCGGCGAAACGAGGCGAAACCTTTTTTGTTTTTTTTAATTTATTAATTTGTAGACGAGACGAGACGAGACGAGACAAGAAGAGAACAGACGAGACGAGACGTGACGTGACGAGACGTGACTGACGTGACCAGACGAGACGTGACGTAGCGTGACGTGACGAGTTGAGACGGGACGGGACGAGACGAGACGACTCGAAGCGAAACGAGGCGAAACGAGACGCGACGCGACGAGACGAGACTTTATATTTTTGATTTTTTATATTTTTTATTTTTTATACTTTTTGATATTTTATATTTTTTCATTTTTTTATATTTTTTGATTTTTTATACTTTTTGATTTTTTAATTTTTTAATTTTTTAATTTTTTTATTTTTTATATATTATTTATTTTTTGATTTTTTGATTTTTATATTTTTCGAAATTTATATTTTTCGAATTTTCATATTTATTGATTTTTAATTTTTTGATTTTTTAAATTTTTATAATTTTTAGACGAGAGGAGACGAGGCGTGGCGAGGTGAGACGAGACGTGACGAGACAAGAAGAGAACAGACGACACGAGACGTGACGTGACGAGACGTGACGTGACGAGACGAGACGCGACGTGACGAGACGTGGACGAAACGAGGCCAAACGAGGCGAAACGAGACGCGACACGACGAGACGAGCCCTTTTTTAATTTTTTGATTTTTTATATTTTTTAATTTTTTTATATTTTGGATTTTTTATATTTTATTTTTTATATTTTTTGATTTTTTATATTTTTTGATTTTTTAAATTCTTTTATTTTTAATTTTTTTATTTTTTTATTTTTATATTTTTCGAAATTTATATTTTTCGAATTTTTATATTTTTTTATGTAATTTTTTTATTTTTAAAATTTTTATAATTTTGTAATTTTATAATTATTAAAATGAAGGGGGGGATGAGTTTAAATTCTATTCAGTCGATTCATTTCTTGGTTATTATCAAGTAGATTTAGAGATAGAAGATTAGGATGCATTTACAGACGTTGGTGATATTTTGAGTTAATTTCTTGTATCTTTTCTTGAACTGTTGCTGAATTGATTTCTCGGTGTAGTGGAGCATACGTAACTTACGAAAATCCCATGTATATCAGACGATAACAAACAATTCAAATAGAATCGAAATGAGTTGAAAAACGAATATTATAAAATTATAAATGTTTACAGTGGCTCTATTATAATGATTGATGGCATTCCTGCATTTGAACCTTCAATCTACTCAGCCTCGCCGGTAACGTGGTTCACAGACTGCCGTCTTGTGCTGATAGGTTTCGTTAGGGTTACGTATGGTAAACATGGTCCGAGACATTTGCGCGTGATAACTTATGGTGTATCTTTTTATTATAGAAGGCGTTGGAGTGGCTCTATTTTATTAACCGCTACTGTATAGGTAAGTTTTGCAGTGTTTATCAAGCTCCTTATAGAAGGCAATAACCAGCAATGACGTATGAGTAAAAAAATAATATAATTTCTAAATGTGATTGTCTATTATTTAAAAAATGAAGATACTAATTTAACTGAAACTAAGCAATCAAAATTATTATTTTATTTCCTGTCTATGACAAAGATTAAAATTCTTGACTGTTTTGGTCTTTTTTTTAATGACAGAAAATTCTTTAAGCCTAACTGTTTTACGTAAAAATACAATATGATTGCAATATTAAGGTGCACTTGCCGTTCAGAAGTGGGGATGTAAGATTGTGACTTTTCTATATCGCATAGAAAAATGCAATCATGTATTTACATTTGTGTGAACAATTAACATTAAAATGCACTAGAGAGATTTCGATATTTTTAACCTAAGACTGCATCCCCGACCAAACCTCCACAATGTTGCAATTCAACATAAATTTCAGAAGAGCTTGTGCCACTCATGCAGATTAACACAATTTTCAATAATGCGCAAAATACTTTGTAAAATAAATGTAATTTTTACTGTGGGGTTGCATATGTTAATTAGAATATTTCCTTCAGAAATGGATTGAAATTATTTTGTAAATAAAGAATTTTTTTAAATGACACATTTTTATTATTAATTATCGCATGCGATGTTCTAAACTATAGGATGTGGTTTTATGCTGGGATACCGTAGAATTTAAAAATTGTTGCAAACAATTGACACCCCAACTAATTCTGACGTATGAATGAGTGAAAATTAGAATATATCTGAGATTAGCCGCATACGTTTCAGTCATATTTTAATTAAAGGTAACGGATGTTTGATTCACATTAATATGTGAGCTGCCTTACCAGGATCCACAGCGTGAAGTTGAGTCTGCATTATCGGTGACCGAAAACATTGACTTGATTTCATTTGCAATATTTGTTGAGTTCATTGGTCTAGCTCTTACATTGCTAAAGTATTTATTCGTAAGTTTCTTTATGAAATTTCTTCATATAGCATTATGACGGAGACACTTTATCCCTAATGAGAAGTTGAATTTTTACAGCTATAGTATTTTAGAAGTTGAATTTTTATAGCTATAGTCTTTTACAACTGTAGTGTTATACATATTTATTCGAATGATCGTCAAAATAAGATCTCTAATAGTGTCATGTACAATTGTTGTAAATACACCAGTAGTATTTACACATTTGTGCATGAAATTGTCAAAACATGAATTTGTTTGCTTGTCTACAGCAATGTGCTTGCAATACGTATTTTGTTTCGTACTATTTTGCATTATTGTAAAATCTTAAAAATAAAATAAATACGTATAATTGAAATTTCGGTGTATAATTTTTAATTTCCTATTATGTTCAGTAAATATGATCATTGAAACTGTAAATAATGTGCAAGAGATGTTACATGGGCTCATTTGGACCCGAAGACCTTAAGAGGGAGTAAATTTGAAGGTCGCAGCCGGGTTAAGTTAATTGTAGCATTATCATTTTTGTATCACACAATAAATTATATTCGGGACAGATTTCAGAAGTGCCCCCTTCACACGGCGCCACTCCGCAACGATTCCGAATGGCTCGTCTGCTGGCAACGCATTGGTTTAAAATGAGGTATTCACACGAGCGGCGTAGTTGCCCTGCTGTGGAGCTTCTTGGTGAACTCCCGCCACTAGCAGCGCAACTGCTACCTGCTACCGCGCCACCGCCAGTAAAAGACAGGTCTGAATGGAAGCCTTCACACTAGACGACTCGGACGCGCCACTCAATCTGTATTTGCTTGCTGGCGGCCTTTCGGCCAGTGGAGCCCACAACGCTGTGACCCCTCTCACCCGGACTGTAGTGCTGCGTGCTGCATGTGAAGGGCTCCGCTGCTTCACGGTGGCGCCACCAAGTGGATCCGTATGAAGGCTGTCTTAGTTATATTGGACTTAAAAGTGTTATTCATAAAGGGGCCTAGCGAATCTATTAAGCAATTTTTTGAGCTGCAGAGTTAAAGCATTGTTTCAGTTCTAGAAGATATTAACGCATTGTAATTCAACGCCCTTGTCTCTTTATATATTAGAAGAAGAATATCGAATGAATATGGACCATATTATTGTTACTAATTCATAAAAAAATATGTTAATTTTTTGAACGTAAGTAACATGTATTACAGATATACTCGTATAAGTTGGTACATTTCAGACTTCGGTTTGTATTTCTTGGAGAGACATTTCTACACATACCTGAAACACGTATCCACTGCTATTTTAAAGGATTTAATTAACTTTATTTGTACCGCAACTATTGCTAGTGTAGCGTACACCAGAACGGCTCAAACAGACGTCAAACTTGGCATACCCTGGCCTTGCACTTAAATGCCGGCAACCGGTTGGTCTGCTGGTTGTTTAGTCATCACGACAGCCATGATACGATGGAGGTCGGGCGCTTTCCTCTCTCAGCTCGGGAAAGGTGAGATGCAGCTTAAAGCTCTCAGCAGGTACTATTGCATTTGAGCAGCTCCAGTTAACAGTTGATGCTGAAAAACAACACCGGCATGTGCAACGCGCACGTCACTCAGAGATGTATTATTTATCAGGTCTAGAAGTTTTCAATTAAAAAAAAATATTTTATGAAAAACCTTTGTGTTTATGGGCAGTATGAGATATATGTAAGAGATTGTTTTTGAGATAGTTTACTTTCATTTTATTAGACATTTACGTTGTAAAAAGAAAATATAGTAATTCTGCAGTGAAAAGTGTCAATGTTGACAGAAAACTGGTATTGAGTTTATCATATCAAAAAAGTGGATACATATTCTCGTAAAAATCGCACAGGTCCGATTTTGGTTGAATTATTTTTTCCGAGTCTCTACAACTACAATATTGAAGACAAACATTTTTTTCTTATGAATGAGATCAACTCTTCCAAAATTTCCCTTCATGTATCTCGTGTACCATTTTTCCAAAATACGAGTTGTTTCCACTTATTTTTGCTTAAAATAAAGGGAAATTTCGGAGAAAGATCTCCTCAAAAACGGCTCAAAAATTTTTCTTTGCTTTTTATTGGACAGTGCAAATTACACTTTTAAAAATGTCGCAAGTGTAACATTTTTGCATTAAACTATCTGAATTTTTGAAAATTTCAAAAGTTACAGAGTCGTGAAAAAAATATGTGTTGCTGTAGTACCGCTACTTTCTTAACACTTGTAAAATCTGTTCTCTAATACTAGAATTTGAAATAATGTTTATTAATAATTCTGAGTTTTTTAAAATTGTAAATGTTTAATTTTATTTTTAAAGCGTTGGGAAGGGTGTGCTTACCTGTGAGACTAGTAGTGTAAGGGCAGAGTGAGTGGCGTGCTAGGCCTAAGAACCTTAGTTCAAACACCAGTGCAAAAGATATTGATGGTTGAAACATTTTTGCAGGTTAGTGTAGCATTAAAATATTGTATATCTTTTACAAATAATGTGAGAATGAATGTGCTGCTATAATACCACTACTTACATTTTGGGTAGAATTCAACGATCTGAGAATACAAACCCTGTTTCCAAGTGATGTTTTTCGAACATCAGAACGGACCTTCATTTAGCCGTTTATGAATACTGTTGTTTTTGGAATGTATTTCTGATGCAGAAATTATCTCTTTTAAATTAGGTATACATTCAGAAAAAAACATCTACGGTTGTAAAACAATTGGAAAATTAGAGCTCCTCATCTCGTAGAGAGGAAATAACCATGAAATACCAACTTTGTCAACAAATTTACAGATACATGACTGGCATAAATAACTGGCGTTATTTCCACGCTGTAATTAACTTCCAGTTTACCACAAAACAACACGTGATAGGAACAAAATGAAAACAAGGGAACACACAATGGATGATACCACAAACCAACTACCGTGTTTCATTCATGATGTATGAAAAGACTGCAACACTTCTCCAGGTACTCAAACAGTGGGGCATAAAATGCGAGGAAAACCATCCGAGTCGCTTTGTTATTCCGAGCAAAACCAACTTGTTCAAACTGTTTGTTTGGCTTGCACGGCTCGTGGGACCGGGGGAGGATTGGTCAGGTTCAATAAGAGGAGCTGGCTGAGTGTTTCACACAGTTTATTTCACAACGCTTATACAGTCTACAAGAGAATTACCTCGGGCATGCGACGTTTCGGAGCCAATTATCGGACCAAGGATACTCCTGGCAACACTGGTTCCGCTCGTCCCCGAGTATTAAATGTTGATGGGTTTGCGCTGAATATCCTGGCGGTAAGAAGCACAGGCAGGACTCACAGGGCAGTTTCTGTTTCTCTTTGCAAAGTGGCAAGGGCTCTCTGCCTTTTCGTGATACATTTCGTCGTAACGGACTTAGACAATGCCCTGTCATACATGTTAGTGTTATGCATTTATATAGAAATTGATTAAACAACAGTCACATGATAACGATAATACAATAAAACTGCTTGAATTTGTAATGACACAACGCAAGAAGGCCTACTTCTATAAAATGTTACACCTGAAAATATGTAAAACACATAACACGCTGTATGCAATACACATTGGTTAAACCATCAACAGAGGGTAGGTTTACAGAAAAGCAAAATTAGAGAAGCGGAAATTGCAATAGAAGGTTTTGATATTTTTAAGTTTAGTTATATAGTATTTTAATCATTTTTATATCCATTTCTTAGTCCATTTCCCAAAGTTTAGAGAAAGCATGTCAAATATCCCGATATCTTTCCAATATTTCTCTCCAGGAGAACCATCATAATATTATGTACAATTTTAAAACAAAATAGTCATTTTTTTGAAATTTGCAAACATCATTTTTTTCAAAAACACCAGAACATTTGCCTTTGCTTACAAGATCAATAGCTTCAACTGGGCACTGAACCAAAGAGGAAAGAACACATGGAACACGAGGTTTCATGGAACGACAAATATGTACATGGGCGGCGTCTTCGCCTCAGTGTCCGGCAAAGTGTCACTGGCACTCGGCAGTTGGCGCAGCGCTGGCGGCGGAGGTTTTGGCGCTGGCGTTGGCGCTGGCGCTGGCGCCGGGGAGGGGTGCGCAACATCGGCGACGGCGGCGTCAAGACGAGGGCCGCCGCAGCAGCACCAACGGCACCAACAGCGCCGCCAGGGCACCAGCGCTCGGTGCGGCCGCAAGGGGCGCTGCTGCGACAAAAGCAACGCGCGTGCGCAGTTTGTATCAGTAAGAACAACGTAAGGTGTTACGGAATAAATGTTACAAACTTCTACAGCATACACGGGGTTCGAAGATGATTAAGTTTCGTTAATGAATAAAGGTGTGTTGAGAAATTTTGTACATCGAATTTACTTCTCTTGCTTCAGATTGATAGACAACCCATCATGAATTGGAGTTTGCAAGTACACGAAATCTTTTTGACTGCATCAGAACGTGACCTGACAAACGTTAGCATACGCTGAGTTGCCTACCAAACAGAGGCAAACGGCACATGGGTAACATCTTTCACCCCCACACACAATGCTGTAGAAGCATATTTCTGAAAATTATTTTTGACCCCCTGTATGTTTCATTTCAAGAGCAACTACATTCAATTTAATAGATGGGTTTGATATACAACACCTAGGGGCTCGGGGTGCAGGAGAGAAGATGCAGGACACGATAAAGGAAGCAAATTCAAAAGAGAGTTAAGAGGGTGTCACTGTATTAATCCACTAACATCAACACAAAAACTATTAATAATGCAAATATTTCTCTTTACTTAATAATTCAATTGCAATTATTTAGGTAAGGAAAAAGAAAAAAAATGCTGGTCCAAAATAACATTATTTCTTCGCCTAAAAAACTGTAGTGGCAGCTGAAAATTTAAGTCTTCGTGTGTCAGACAAAGCATTAGGGCCTCACTGACTGAGGACGACGAAAAATTACACGTGTAAAATAAAATGCAATACACAATGCACATGTTAAATAGACATAAGAAAGAATATGGTTTTAATAACATAAAATGTAATATATGAACATTTTAAAATGACAAATCATTTAATACTACATACAAAGAAATTATTTCTATTTAACTATTAATATATTTAATTGTCTACAGCAAAAATATATTTTTTTCTTTTTTTGTGGAAAAGTATTCCTATTTACCCATCCATATGAATTTTCACACGATTTCTGTGGTAACAAACGAATTTAACTATATTTTATAGTTCTTAGATAGTGAATTTTATATTTGGACAGGTGTCATAATGAATTATTTGGGGTCTCGAAATTTGTTGGGACTTAGGGCCTCAAAATGTGTAAATGCCACCACGTATGATGGGTCCTGGAATATTTTGCGCTCCATATGCATTTCATTTCCTATTTCAAAATACGCACGGTGACATAGGTACGTTTGTCGACGGTCGTTACTGACGCAATATATCTGATACCTCCCGAACCTACATTAATTACGAGGCTGCCACCGTACACTGTCGCTGTGATTTTTGAAACTGCAGACATATTGCATCTCTGAAAATAAATGGCAATAGATTAATAACGATCTGTTACTTGAATATTCTACTTGAAAATACAGTTAAATGCAGCAGTATTTCAAGTTCATAAGAAAACGTTGTACATGTTAAAGTGAATTTCATTAATTATTTTTATAAAAACTACTTTCATATATTTTTTATGTATTAGTGCTTGCAACAGTTGTATGATTCAAGCTATTCCACTCAAAATGACACTCCACAAGCAGTGTAAAAAAGTTTTGAATATGTATGGTATAATACAATTACTGTTGTTGCAAATCTTTGTGTGCCATTTAGCAAAAATACCTTAAGGACATTAGGTTACACATCCAATGCGAAAGCAATATTGCATTGAAGTGCTGAGTTTCTTTTTCTGAATACGTGATGGATGATTTCTCTCGTTACTTTCGGTACACAGGTGTCTAGAAGCTCCCTTTGCAAAAAAGTTACCGAGATTCTCTGTTGAATTTAATGAAGAATGGCAGTCCAGTTTTTCTGAAGAAAAAAAAATTGTCTTCGAGAATGTTGGGTTTAAAAGTCACTTCTTAGCGAGAAATTTAAACTGCCCACCGCTGATGCCGCGGCTTTTCCTACAAAGTTGGGTGTTACCACGTTGCTTCGTGTTATCGGCGAAACTGTCGAGTAATTGTCTTTGGGGTAAGCATCACGTATCACCCACAAGAGTAGTTTAAAAGTATCGAGTGTTTTATGCGTTATATTCAATCAATCTAAGAGAAACCGTCTGTGGTGGTGTGGCAGCCTGTGTTCATTCCAGGCCCAGAAATGACTTTCTGGGAGACAATTATGTTTTTGAAAACATTGGACCTACCATTCTTAAACTGAAAACAAAATCTGGGGTATTTTGTGTAAAGAGAGCTTCCGTTTACCCTATAGTTTAAACTTAAAAAATATTTTGATACAACAATTAAATCTATTAATATTAAATTATATTTTCTTGAACAACGATTTTTACAAACATGGTCCTGTAATTATTAAGTGTAAATGGCAAGCAATTCACAATGAATACACTCACATAATCTCTTGTAGTATTGGGAGAATCCCAGTCCACAGTCGTGATTATGTTCTCATGAAGAAAAAAACAAACAATTAATGTGAATTCTTTACTTGCAGTACAATATCCTTGATTGAAATTTGTATTTTTAATTTTAAACATTGCACTTACAAGAGCAGCTATAATTGATGAGCGCTGAATACATTTAGGCATTTGCATGATGCAGAGTCTACAATTACCAACAAAGTAGGAATGAATTTTTGGTATTCCAAAATATACATTATATATAGTATATATTGTATTATTGAATAGTAAAACGTTTTGATAAAAATGAAGTCAAATAGCACAAATGTTATATATCATTTCTCAATGAGGTGAAATTAGTTAAAATTCATATATTGGTAGAATTGTAACGTACAAAAATTATATTTTCCTACCAGACCAATGAAAAGGAACTAAAATCTCCATAGAAAGCTTTCCTGCGTTTATAAAATACGAATTACTGTATATGAATTCTTATTACGGTATGTAATTGCAAGGTATTTCATTCATCTGACGGTAGTGATTTCAACTTTCATTGCATTACTAGTCAACATAGAATGCGCACCTTTCTATACACATAAATCGAACAAGAATGAGCAGAGCATACATCCGAGCTGGCATTTGATTAACGCAATTTCGCTCTTTCAGTTCGCCACTTCCAGTTATGCGAGTATTGATATGTATGCCAATGAAATGCAAACATCGCGGTAGTTGATATCAGGAATAGATATTATAACAGAATATCTAATTAAATTAATAATAAATGCTTATATAACGAAGCGCTTCATGCAGAACATTTAAATATTAAAAAACTAAATATTCTATTAATAAATGTCATTAATATGAGGAATGCCTACAATTTACTTTAAAGAATTGTATGAGGGAGCTAGAGTAAGTATGTATGAAATGCATTTTCAAACATTATGACTATCTTCTGTTTCATCATATTTAAATTCCGTTTCATGCATTTTTCTTATTACTAAAACATACTAACATACCAAATATTGGTAAGTTGTCAATACATTGTCACTTTTAACTTCAAGAACTTAATGATAATAATACATCTATAAGTTGTATTTAACATGCACGGTGAAAAGCCATGAAAAATCAAAAAATACTGTACCAAAATAACAAAACTTCTCGTCGAAAGCGCGAGTTAAAACTTGAAAAGCAATGTTTATCCATCAAGAGGAGTTTATATGCATACTAGAGTATTTTAGTCGGGGCAAATTCGCGTAATTCGTATTAACTCGGATTAGCATTTATACAAGGGCCCGTGGATGGCGACAGGAACGACCGCGCGTTGCGGGTCACCAAAGTTGTGTGCCGTTCGTCAGGGGTTTGGGGGCTGGGGTTGGAGGGGGGGGGCGTCGCTGCGACGAAGTACGCAAATACATATGTTCTTTATCACTCCAGAGAAAACCTCAAACACAGGTGAATATCTTTGGAATTGTGAATGTTACATCAGCGAGTTAAGATGATGTTCGTGAAGTGTGATTTTAAACGTTAACGGTACACTAAATAGTCGAGCAAATGTTTCTTCAAAGGAGTCAGAAGCGAATCAATAGTAAACGACCAATACCAAACAGGTAAAAGTGGAAATCAATTTTTACACTAAGCATGAAAACGGAATGCAATCGGTCTATGTCGAATTCTCGTAATCCATCACTGCCTAGCAGCTACGTCGCTACATCATCCCGCCCATTTCTCCATCAAACTTCCATTTTAGACTTGTCCATCTCCACTCCACCCTGTCAACGTCGCGCCGCTTCACCGTCTGAGTTAGCTCAGTTACCTCATCTGATGCCACATATTCGCCGACTATGAGGAGGTAGGTAAAAAGAAAATTTGGCTGCGGGATGCAGTCGGTATTCGCCTCATGCCAAGACCCAGGTGCGGCCGGGTGAGGCGGGGAGTGCGTGTCAGCCATTTTGGTCTTTAGGTCTGCGAGTGTAAGCCTGGTGGCCCTTCCCTGCTGGAACGTGAGGTTCGGCGTCGTCCTCGGCAAAGGCTGGAGGGGTTTCTCCCTTAACGTATCTCCTTCAGAGGGATACCGCCTCAGATGAGACAAACCCTAAGCTCCCGACCGGTCTTTCGGCATGTGTGTTAGTACTTACTGCATGTAAGTGTGTGTAAGTAAGGGATGAGGATAGACTAAGAAAGGGAAAGGTAAGATCACGCGCGATTCGCGGCCCGTTTGTAGGGCATTCGCCTGACTGATACTGATAGGAGAAAACACTCGATGAAAAATTCTGGCTGCTATAATTAGCTCAGGACACCTGCTGAATTCGACCCAGCAATGTAACCAGTGCCATACCATACATCTCAGATGGTGGCATGATGCTGAGAGGGTGGAGAGGAGTTGACAGGGTGACGCTGACAGGGTGGAGTGGAGTGGCACGACGCTGACAGGGTGAAATGGACGTTTGGTGGAGAAATGGGTTGGAGGATGTAGCGTGATAGTTGCTAAGCAGTGTTGGTTTACTAGAAAGACTGGTAGAAAGATTGGTGGAAGTTGAAAAAAAACGAGAACAGAGCTCGGGAAAAAATCTCTTGTGTTTCCTAGGTGTCACTAGTGATGGTGGCTCTTGCCAGACCCGTGGGCCTCTGGTTCCGTTACTACTTAACTTACGCAGTTTCAGACAGTCACGTTGCCATCGCCGGAAACGCATCTTAGTAGTCAAAGAAATATTGAAGAAATAATTTGGTCTTTGGAAATGTTGCAAACTAGCAATGACAGATCATCATCAGGCCTTTAGATGCGTAATTTTTGTTCCTGCTGAAAACTGTCGAAAACGGTCTTGTTCCTGCTGAAAACTGTCGAAACCCGTACCTTCATTGCTCGTGTCAAATTTTTTGAATTATGAGTGAGAAACATCCGTAATGATACTTGCCTTATGTCTTTCTGATAGGATGCAATTTGGCAAGTGTATGTGTACGACATCTGCATGGATAAGCAAAATGAAATTTAAAAAATGGAGGTATGAGATCAAGGAGCACGGAATTTCAAAGAAACGTCATTTGTCATCGGGGAGCTGAAAAGGTGGTTGGAGTTAGCATGCCGTAATTTGAAGGAAGCTAAGGATGAGTGGTTGGTTCATTTACTAATTTAATAGTGATTCCGGGCGCGTCAACTACTAAGGTCATTAGTCCCGTTAGTGTAGTTCATGCTTTGTAGCGTGAGGTGGCAGTGATCTTCCCACGCTTGACGGTGAGATCCAGCGTCGGTCAACCCGTCATTTGGCAAGGGGTTTCCCTAACAAGGTATCTCCCAACATCGGAACAGGACGAAGTCTAAGCTCGCGACTGGTCTCCCGGCATGTGTGGTAGTGTCGAGCATGAATAAGAGAGTTAGTAACGGGTAAGGTTAGAAAGGGTAGAGGAAGGGAAGATCGCGCGCGGTCCGTGACCCGTCTGTTAGGGCACTTCTTAAGAATTCACTTGGTGTTGAAAGGAGAAACCACGAAAAAGTACCGATCAGAGCAGCCGGCCGCTAGAATTCTCCTCCAGACAACGTCTGAACTCACCCTAGTTATGTAAGCAGAACCGAAATTCCTACCACCGTCGGGACTCGAACTCCAGGACCTCTCGGTTTGGGGCACAGCAGTGACATCAATTGGTGCCCCGAGCCACTTAAACCGGTTGGGACGAATCAGTAGTTGCGACGGTGGCTGGGGCTGCACGCTGATCCCCTGGCAGGTAAGAGCAGGGTCGAGACGAGTTAGCCGCGAGTTGTCTGCGTGGCGACTGACCGGCAGTCGCAGGGTGGGGGTGGGTTATTAACCGGGTGAGAGGGCGGGGGAGGGGGAGGGGGCTCGGATTGCGGCTCGGGCGGTGACAGCGCGGTTGCGCGGCCGATGGAATAAGCTCAGAGCCGAGAAGAGGACCACTGCGCGAAAGTAGATTACATATTCATGGAGGGTTTTACCTCCACTTGACTTCCAGCCGACGGCCGCGTGTCCTGCTATTAACAGGGCGGTCGTCCGACGAGCTTTCCGCCGGCTGTTAGCGGACGCGTTGAGGCCAATTCGAAACAACGGCCGGCGCGCTGGCGAGCTCTGGCGCGAAGGAATGCTCAGCGCACTTTCATTGCATCGTCGACGGCGCACACAACGTTACGATAAATTACACGATGCTTGTCAGAATAGTTACTTTATTTCGTTAATGTGGTGTATGTAGTGCTCTAATGGCAAATCATAAAATCATAAATTTTTCAATTGGATCGGAAACAGAGTGTAGCGTTTGCGTAATACTTCCTCTTCAGGGAGGCAAGTCAAGGAAAAAGGAGAGGACCGCGAAATATTGTAAGATACAGTTTTTCATTAATGTTTCTTTTGGTGAAACACACGTCCAGACACGTTAGGAGGGAGAAGGAGTGTTTATTAGAGGGTCATTAAACTTGGGGAAATCATCTGTGAACAATTAAATTCAGCAGTTAGATGCAGAAGAATACCGTGGAAAGGAAGAAATCATCTTGCACTCTTCATAATATCACAACACGGTAACATTTGAAGTTTCTCACTGACTATCGTGAAAACCGAAACGGTTCAGTCAGAATAAAAGTTTTCTTTAATGATCAAAACTAATAAAAGCAAAGAATAGTTTCTTGCGTGATGCCAATGGGCTTCTGAGTAGAAGAGCGAGAGCTTCTGCGATAATCTTGAACCCAAAATGGAACATGAAATACGTCTCTCCACCCACAATTGCAGTAGTTTACTTATTTTGAGAAGGAAATGGCTTAAAGAGCATTTTTTTGACGTATGCAATTTCATATTTCTCGTGGATACCTCTGCATCATCAGATGAACCCAACTGGTTTTTAGAAGTTTGACTTTTGCTTTTTTCAATTAAAAATGAAAAATATATTTTAAAAAAATTAAATTATCTTTTTCGTTATATTCCCTAGTTGCACAACAACTAATGTATATAATTAAAAAGATCATTTAATTTAAAAAAAATATTTTTCAGTGAAGAAAGTCTGTTAATTTGTTAATTTTTTGTTATGTATAAAATGTTTTTTAACAAATGTATATGGTTAAATCAAAGACTTTTAAAAATAGAATATAAGTTTTATTCGTTAAATGACTCAAGTATATTTAATTTGCGAAAGACATAAAAACATCTTTTTGAAATTACATTTTTAACAATTTCTTTTGAATGACGTTTCGCATGAGTACAAAATTATGGTGCATCAGATTTGCTTTACCAAATATCAAAGGATCTCTCGACAAAAAACGTTTTCACCAAAAATATTCACCATGAACCACCGGTTGCGTCGTGAATAGTCAAAACTGAAATTAATAGAAGTTTTTCACGAGAAATTTTCGAAATGAAACGCGCATATTCGAAGGCAGACTTCCAAGGCAGATCCTTCTTTTCCGGTTTTCGTGAAATAACTTAAACGTTCTCATTACGCCGAGCGAAATGCGAAAGGCGACTTAGGCTGGGCGGATAATTAAATTGTAATTTATAGCCGCGGTGCTTTCCCAGAGCAGTCTGAAGCAATCATCTTTGCTTCCTGTGCAGCGCGCGCCGTGCAGCGCCGTTCTTAAGTCGGAAATCCTCTTACCCGCACCTGAACGGAAGCGAGGTGCACTGTCCCAAGAGCCTCTCTCTCCCCTCCCCTCCCCACCTGTTTCTTTCTGGCTCCTCACACCACCGTTCCGGCATTAGCACTGCCGAGTAATGCGACGATATTACGAAATGATTTCGCTGAAGACGGTGCAAGAAGTGTGGGAGCCGTATCTGCCAGAGAGAGAGAGAGAGAGAGAGAGAGAGAGAGAAAGATACAGAAGAAAGGAATTGTAAGCTGATTTTTGTTAATACACACGCCCAGGCTTACGAGCCCGCTTGGCGCCTGTGGGGACGGTGAAAATGGAACGAGGGGGGGGGGGGGCGAGAGAGAGAGAGAAAGAAAAAAAGTGTAGCTTTGAAAGGAGGTAGAGAGAACGTTTCGTTCTTTGAGTCAATAATCTGTTTTGTGAAGGAGGAATTTCGTCGAGTGAAAATGGAGGGACGGAGGCTACGTGAGGGGTTTGTAGGAATATTTTACATGTGATTCTCAAAATTTCGCTGATTTGTGTATACATCAAAGGCGATTCCAGGGACTTTTGAAGGCAAAGCGTCCTACTTGCGAGAATAATCCGAAACAAATACGTAGGGACTACATCTTATATATTCCTACTTTAGATGAATATTCCTACTATTGATGAATAATGTTTTGTTTTTAATTATTATAATAATAAATAATGAAACAGAACGTTGTAATTTCAGTTGTGAAGTTTCATTATATTTGTCTGTTTTAGAGATAAGGAAATTTGTGAACAGTAAAAATAATTATTATAGCACTCGAACGAAATATAGAAATTATGATATACAAGGCTATCGAAGAAACTATCTGTCTGTACTTGGTGCGACAGTATGCGAACGGTCCAGGTCCTACCAGCAGCGTCCAGACCAATAGTTTCCAAGATAGACGAGAAATAAAATGGACGGTATTGTGATAAAGTAATAATACCCCCCATTTCGTGCCAAATTTGGAAAAATATTAATTTCAGAGCAGCTATCTTAAATTCTGTATACAAGTAGAACACTCTAAGAGAAATTCATAGGTAAAAAGCAAACTCCAATCAGACTAATAGTTTACGAAATAGACGAGAAACCATAAGTATCTCAACTGATCAAATTACAACATCATCCCCTATTACGCACCAAATTTCGAAAAATATTAATTTCAGCGCAGCTATCTGAAATTCTGTATTCAAGTAGAACACTCTAAGAGAAATTCATAGGTGCAAAGCAAACTCCAATCAGACTAATAGTTTACGAAATAGACGAGAAACAATAAGTACCACAACTGATCAAGTTACAAAATACCCCCCATTACGTGCCAAATTTCGAAAAATATTAATTTTAGCGCAGCTAAATGAAATTCTGTATACAAGTAAAACACTTTAAGAGATATTCATAGATGCATAGCAAACAACAATGAGACGAAAAGTTTACGAGATAGACGAGAAACAATAAGAACCTCAACTGACCAAGTTACAAAATAATCCGCGCCAAATTTTCGAAAAATATAACGCGCCAAATTTTCGAAAAATATTAATTTCAGCGCAGCTATCTGAAATTCTGTATTGAAGTAGAACACGCTAAGAGTAATTCATAGGTGCAAAGCAAACTCCAATCAGACTAATAGTTTACGAGATAGACGAGAAAAAATGAGTACCTCAAAAAATCAAGTTACAAAATACCCCCCCATTACGTGCCAAATTTCGAAAAAGATTAATTTCAGTGCAGCTATCTGAAATTCTGTATTCAAGTAGAACACTCTTAAGAGAAATTCATAAGTGAAAAGCAAACTCCAATCAGACTAATAGTTTACGAGATAGACGAGAAACAATAAGAACTTCAACTGATGAAGTTAAAAAATACCCCCACATTATGCACCAAGTTTCGAAAAATATTAATTTCAGCGCAGCTATCTGAAATTCTGTATTTAAGTAGAACACTCTAAGAGAAATACATAGGTGCAAAGCAAACTCCAAGCAGACTAATAGTTTACGAGATAGACGAGAAACGATAAGTACCTCAACTGATCATGTTACAAAATACCCCCCCCTTTACTTGCCAAATTTCGAAAAGTATTAATTTCAGCGCAGCTCTCTGAATTTCTATATACAAGTAGAACACTCTAAGAGAAATTCATAGGTGCAACGGAAACTCCAATCACACAAATAGTTTCCGAGATAGACGAGAAACAAAAGTGAGCGTAGAGTAATAAAGAACGAACCCCCCCATTACGTGACAAATTTGGAAAAATATTAATTTCGGCGCTGCCATCTGTAATTCATGGTGTGTGTAGAACACTTTCAGTGAAATACAAAGGTGAAAACCAAACTTTAATCAGACGAATATTTTTTGAGATAGACGAGAAATAAAGTTGAGGGTATTGTGATCAAGTACAAAATACCCCCCCCCCCATTACGTGACAAATTTGGAAAAATAATAAATTCGGCGCTTCCATCTGATATTCTGGGTGCAAGTAGATCACTTTAAGAGACATACAAAGGTGCAAACCAAACTCCAATCAGAATCTGTATTTTTGAATAGTTCGTTTGGAATTTTATATACAGCCGGGAACTTACCATTTTTCAGTAGTTTTTGCGCCCAATTTATTTCTTCGATCTCAGGTTCTTATTCGTAATCATTTATATTTATCCATTACGAACATCCATATACTACGAACAGAAGCCATACCGTTCCTCCAAAAGTCACAAACCAAATTACAATGAACACGCTATACACTTGTGCTACGAACAAGAAGCAAACAACATGTCACTCACTCATTGAGTTCATGTCTTCTCAGAACAAGGAACATTCTATATTAGATGAAGTGATATTGAACCTCATACAATGATTTCAAAGCAGATGTACTATTTCCTTGACTGCTCGCTTAGGCGGCAAATTGCAAAACACGTCAATTTATTTTTTTATTTAATAGGTAATTATTACAAATTAGATTACAATACAAGCCATTACAATACCTACATCCTTTCGCGTTCTAATCTTTCGAATTCTGATATTCACCCCAAATGTTCTCTCCATCGCATCAAAGCCGCGGAAAAGAGACGATAAAGTACGGCTTAGGAAAAGACCCCTGAAGGGGGAAAAACCTGCCGTCAGAAGCCGAGTACATTCTAATCTATCCGACGTTTATTTTAACTATTCATTTTTTGCCGCGGGCGTCCCGCCGTTTCCTTCCAGTGCTTGGCAGCAAGAATACAGGCAATTCTAAGAAACGATTATTGTATATCAATTTGGGACGTTATCAGATTTCTGCGTAATAAAATAAATTCAAGTAATGCAATTGCAGCAGACGCGTGGGTGCAGTATTTTTCACGGACGTTTGCAGTAGGGACCATTGAAACAGGGCAAGGTATTTTCACTGACCGGAGTGTGCCTGAATTAGACGAACCTCTAACCTGGATTGAAGTAAATAGGGCAATTCTAACCATGAATTATAAGAAGGCAGGCGGCGCGGACGGCATTCCGACATAATTTATTTCGGAATTGTGGCAAATAGACCCAGAGAGTATTATGAAGTTATTTAATGCAATTGCTAATTCCGGCTCATAACCAGAAACGTGGTGTACAGCTATCCTCCAACACGTCAAGATGGCGAATACTTACACTGTATACTACGGCGAATTCTTTAGTTCAACCTCGTATGTACGACAGATGACAGTAATATTTAAATATGTGGTTTATTAAAGTTTTGGAAATATATTTATTTGTGCAATGTAATTGAATTTTCCTCACTATTCTAGAGAGATGATTGTCAAATTGCCGCCTTGCGAAAGATGAGGCGTGAAAAATCGTTACATTGCTGTGAACACTTTTCAGGTTTTCAACGTCAAAAGTAATTTGTTAAGACCGCAAAGTGTGAAAGTGGCTTTTAGATTGTACTATCTTAGGTACTAAAAACTTCGATTTATAGAGGAGTATACTGCACTGTAATTCAAGTACAAAATGGTCAATGATTTGAGTGTTTATAAATATTTCTTTTAATAGAACTGCACCATTCTTCAGTGCAAGAAGTCGCAGAGACAACCATTCATTTTTCATAATTTACTTTTTTCATGTCACACACATAATGTACAAACTTTCAGAATTACGTTGGTGAGTCACAAAAGTTTTGTGTTATCTCTTTTTATCTGCCTGATAGTCTGTACAACAGAAATTGCATGTCTGTCATAGCGACTTCCGTCTCACAGGTTTAACCTTGATTTCGGTACTTTTGAATCAATGTAAATAGAAATAATAATAATAATAATAATAATAATATTATTATTATTATTAATAATAATAATAATAATAATAAAAAACAAAAATTACACTGTAGATAACTGCGGCTACATGCATAAAAATAACCAAGAAATTCCAAATTATAATTTACTTTTAGTTTACGAAATAAAACTTTCCCCAATGTTACCAGTAATTGTATATCACGGCATGAAAATTCCAGTCTCCTCCTCATCGCTTCGCCTCTGTCCCTGAAGCGGTGCCGTGGGAGACGCCAGATTTGCACAGGACCTGCGGTCGCTTCCGATGACATACAAGGGTCTCTGTGTTATAGCCTTCCGCTTACGGAGTTAGGTGAGGTGTCACAGCAGGAGCGGATCCAGCCGATCATTTTTCGGGAGGTGTATACTTTTGTATACCTATATTTATGTAAATAATAAATGTATTTGTTATTATATTTTGTATTATTTAGAGATTCACCAAATGACACTATATTTTGAGTAATGCCTCAAACAATTTTAAGATGGTATTCGAAGGAAGACGGAAATATGTGAAATAGATAGTTATTACGGACAGTTTACCTCGGTCTGTAACAGTAGAATAGCATCTCTAGTTTGATATCCATGGAAAATAGATTGAGATGCAAAGCGACGAACGCATAAACCGACTATGTGGCTTGCGTGTCCCGCAAGTCCCGCCTGCTCCGCCGGGCCTGGTCGCACGCCGCCGGGGCTGGCCGTGCCGCCGCGCTGACAGAGGGCCCACAATGGGCGGGTGGGTGACGCAAAGGCGCAGAAGGGGAGGGGGTGAGGTGTTTTCGTAAATTTCACTTTACGACGCTCCTATTCGTCCGATTTGCATGATTGTCACGGTGTTCAATTCAGGAAGCATGTCGCCATTGCGCTATAAACCCACATTTTTTAATTTGTTCTCGGAAGTTTGAGAACTAATTTCAAATTCGCGATTTTGCTAGATTTTTGAAAAAAGGTTATCGTAGCGTAAAGTCTATTTTTAAAAGGCGTCAAATGCCGTTTACAGATCGAAAATCGGACCATGTGTTCAGACGTTTACGGTAAAGTAAATTTTACTTATTTTGGTGCTGAAACGTTGTGGCTACAAATTGTACTAGTGTCGGGACATTAGGCTTAAGTACCAGTGTTTGACAGCCACTATCATCTCTGCGATAGTGTGAAACGTATACTTTTGACAGGACATGAAATCCTAGAGGTGTAATAAAAGATGGAAAACGCTAGGAGCGAGATCCGGGATATAGAGCAAACGTACTTTGTTCGGTTGGCAATAACTCTTCAGCGGCATTTTCGCTGGTAGGTACTTAATCACCCATCTTTATGTTGATGCTATGTCGAAAATGAATACGCAAATAGTACAACTTGTACTGTATCTGCTGAAATGAAGTTTCGTTTCGTGGATGACTAAAGGAAACTTATTTTCTGGGTGCGCAACGTACAAGATCTTTTCATTACAGTTAATACCACAAGAAAATGTGCGTAGATCTACGAGTTGTTAGAAGTTGATATGCAAGAATATTTTTTTTAGTTATGCTTCATTCAATGTAATTGAAACAGTTGTTCTACGTGTGTCTCAGAACTTTACTTCCAATAACACTGGAAAAAAGAGTCCCTTAAGTGATTGGGAAATTGTGGGTTCAAACATCCTCTCCTTGATCCAAATGTTATATTTCTCTCTTTTCGTGATATGTGTGATTTGTTATGTGTGGGGTCAAGAACCAATAACGAAATTTCACGAGCATTCCACGTCTTTTGTAGATATAACACATGCATAAGCTAAAATTAAGTAAGGAATATAGTTGGGACTTCCAATTAAAGACTTTATAAATGATGTTGCGTTTACAGATACAACTGCAGATGTGGCGCTGCAGAGCCGTGGAGTACAGACGTGAGTGAGGAAAGAGACGGTTCTGTTGAGGCTAAATGTCCCGACACTAGTACAATTTGTAGCCACCACGTGGCAGCACCAAAATAAGTAAAATTTACTTCACTGAAAACATCTGAACCAATGGTCCGATTTTCGATCTGTAAACGGCATTTGACGCTTTTTTAAAATATAATTTACTCTACGATGCCCTTTTTCCAAACATTTAGCAAAAATTCGAATTTGAAATTAGTTCTCGAACTTCCGAGAAAAAATTAAAAAATGTGGGCTTATAGCGCGATGGCGACATGCTTGCTGAATCCAACGCCGTGACAATCACGCAAATCGAACGAATAGGAGCGTCGTAAAGTGAAATTTACGAAAACGCCTCGCCCCCCTTCCCCTTCTTCGCCATAGCGTCACCCACCCGATTGTTGTGGGCCCTCTGTCGGCGCGGGGGCACGACCAGGCCAGGCGGCGTGCGGCCAGCCCCGGCGGAGCAGGCGGGACTTGCGGGATACGCGAGCCAGACAGTCGGTTTATGCTTTCGTCACTGCATCTCAATCTACTTTTCCACAGATTCCAAACTAGATGCTATACTGCTATTACAGATTGAGGTAAACGGTCTGTAATAGTAGTACATAACTATCTTTTTCACATATTTCCGTCTTCCTTTGAATACCATCTTAAAATTGTTTGAGACATTACTCAAAATATCGATTCCTATTTGGAACTGGTTTTTAAACAATTGAACTAATTCTGTAAATATCACCATTAGTCTCCTCAAATCTTATTTTAGATATATTTTACTTCTAAGTTATTCCGTTTTCATTCCACCTTACTCTAAGATCTTCCGTTGTCACATACCGGAAAGAATGAATGAAAAAGTTAATTATGAAAAATGAGTGTATTTGCTGTGTCTGTGACTTATTGCACTGAAGAGTTGTGCAGTTTTGTAATTCATGATGATTTATGTGATTATCATTCATGATGTGATTATGTTTTTGATGGATCACTCACCGTCTCTTGTTCTCCATTTTCCAAATCATGAGATTAGCAGGTACCAATCTCCTTTTCCTCTTTCGAGATGGCGGCAGGGATTTTTTTGTTGGTGGTATTGTCTGCCATTCTGATGCAGAAGCAACGTTGTAATTCTGCTTCTCGCAGTGATCATTAGAGGATCTAAAATATTATTGAAAATAAATCTTTACAAACTCACTTCATTGGCCATTTTGTACTTGAACTACAGTGCAGTATACTCCTCTGTAAATCGAAGTTTTTAGTACCTCAGACATCTACAAGCCACTTTCACACTTTGCGGTCACAACAAATTACTTTTGACGTTCAAAACCTGGAAAGTGTTCACACTAGTGTAACGATTTTTGACGCCTCATCTTTCGCAAGGCAGCAATTTGACAATCTTTCTCGAATAGTGAGGAAAATTCAATTAAATTGCTCAAATAAA
>JAZDUA010001039.1:130000-254731 GCA_038098605.1 Gryllus longicercus | reverse complement strand
CAGACACACACGCACAGACACACACGCACAGACACACACGCACAGACACACACGCACAGACACACACGCACAGACACACACGCACAGACACACACGCACAGACACACACGCACAGACACACACGCACAGACACACACGCACAGACACACACGCACAGACACACACGCACTTACATGCACTAACAATACCAGGATGTAACGATGTTGTAGCGGCACGTGTTGGTTGGACCACAGATACCTGAGTTGGAATACAGATACCTGTTCTGTCGCCTATACTCAAGCGATCCAAACGTTTCCACGCTACACACATACACTTACATGCACTAACGATACCAAGATGTAACGATGCCACAGCGACACATGTTGCGCCTGAGCTACCGCGGCGGGCGCGTGGGGGCGGGAAGGCCGGCCAGCGCGTGCGTGTCGGCGCGCCCTGCCCTGCACGCCCGCTAATCGCCGCCGCCTCCGCGCGGACGTCCATCATGCACGGCGAGAAAAAGCTGCCGAGGGACCGCTGGAGAGCGCGGCCTGATAAGCGCGAAGACATGAAATATGCAGCAATCGATTCGCCCCATTACGACGCCGAGTTATCTCGAATCGCCGGACGAGAGAGAGATGCGGTCTCTCGGGTGAAACAATTCACAACGCTGGTTGATTTTTTTTTGTGAATTCATTTTGTTGCCATTTTCTCCATTCTCTATCTTTTATCTAACAATGACGAATGTTATACGGATGAATGCCATGAGGAAATATATGGAGGACATGACGTTCGATAGATTGAGTTACTGCAGCAAATCAAAGGAATCCTAACAGTGGATCTCCTCGAAATTAGGAGTAATTGCCAAGGACCTTGAAATTATAGTGATTGAGGGCAATATTGTATCAGTTCCATATTACTAATTATTTTTCATTATTTATTTACCATTTGTTCATTATTTTACAAATATTCTATTGAAAGTATTATTGGATAGGCAAACATATGATCAACTCTAATAAAATTGATATACACCAGAAATACTTTAACTACTTAACAATACACAATAAAAGAATTCAAATACGTTTATATCTTTAGCCATCCAAATTTTTGAATATATAATGAAAGATTATTCGGTTAAAATGTAATTTTATTTCCTTTTTTACTACGGAAGTAGTAAAGAGGAAAATATTGTACTCGTCCAGTGGAAATCGTCGATTTTGGCTCCGAAAAAATGACTCTGTATTGTCGTGCCTTGGTAACGAAAATGTGGATAAATCCTGTTCCCGTATGTAATAAATTTCTTCCTCTAACATGTTCTGTAGTTATAATCCATGCTTTGTGAATCTTCTATCTATGGGGAGTTATAAGGCCCTGGCGTGTTCCCAGCTCCTTGAGCTCCCAGGGGGGAGAGGGGAGGGCGGCTGGGATTCCGAGAAATTTCATCCCCCGAGGCGCACGGCTGAGCGCACGCTTATCTCGGCGGGGGGCGTGACGGGGCGGGGCGTGGGGGGGGGCGATGAGGCGGGCGGCGCGGGCGACTCAAGCCGAGACGAAACACATGCTCCCGAGGCGACGCCCGAAGGCGGGTGGAGCGGAAGGTGGGGGGGGGGGACGGCGGCGGCTATTTTTACCCCGCCACGCGTCCCTCGCCCCTCGCCAAGCCCCCCGCCCCCGCCCGGACCCTCAGCTGATCGCCCCTCCCCCTCAGCCTCGACGTCGCGCTCTGCGCCTCTCGGCTCGACCTGCCCTCCGCTTCCCCGCGCCGAAACACTGGCTGACGGGACGCGGTGGCTTGTCTTCCAGAGCACCGATAAGGGAATGTTGCAAGATGTGAGGTAAATCAGCTCGTGTATACTTCGATTGAAACACAGTCAGTTGACATAAATCAGGTGTTGCGGAGTCATCCAAGGTATCGGCTTTAATGCGGTGCTCATCGCTGTAGATGTCGTCCAAGCTTCCGATTGTGGTGCCGTCAGGAGCTTGGATGACACCTACAGTGATGACTTTTAAGCTGCCAATTATATGACATCGCAACAGCTGATAAAACTTCAACGGAATCACAAACATCACAACCGATTTGTACGCTAGGTTACATTATGATTCTTATTCAAACATAATCATAATGAAACGTAGTATATAAATCGGCTTTAAAGTTTTAAACTCGATTGTTTGTTTTATTGTTGTTAACATTTCCATTAATTATTTGGTGATAAGATTTGAATACTATTGATAGATTAATATTTACCATAAATCCAGCAAAAGATAACCAGGGACCTAGGGCAATTTGCCCCTCAGAGACCCTCTTATTTAAAAAAAGAAATAATAATAAATAAAAAGAAACCTCCTCCTCCAATTCATAAATAAAACTTATTTCTCCATGCATCATAAATAACTTATAGCGGTGAATTTGATTTAGAGATAAATATATTTTTTATTTCTTTTGAATAAAAAAAATCCTGTCTCCGAATATATTGCCTGGGGCACGTTGCCCCAACTGCCCCTCTTCTGGACCCAACTGAATCCAGCACAGATATTGAACGACGTATCCAGACTATCAATTTGATCTATTCTTGCCAGTAGTGTAACCAGAATTATCTTTTGGTGAGAGCTCGAGAAGTATTTGTCTTGGAACGTTTAAAACTACATTGTCGGAGACATTGACAAAATATTTCAAGAAATCCGGTTACGAACTTCTCTCACATTTTCAACTTAACAAGATGACTAAGCTATTATTTACCTACGATATTGTAAATTGTAAATGTAAAATAATTACACGTTAATTATGACTAATTTCGTAAATGTAAGAAGGATTATATTTTATTTGTTTTAACAACAAGTTAGGGTTCCTAGTTTTCCTTTACTACGTCTTTGCAGCTCGATCATATGATTGATCTTAAAAAGAGGAGTTTGCGTTTTTATTTAAAAATTCAGAATAATTACGACCGAGTTTAATGGGTCGGTGATCATACAGGAGTGCGCAGCAAGCTTCAACATCCTTCTCCGAAAATGTAAATCTAAATGAAAGGTGCTTGGCGCTGTTTGGAATCAAATAGACGGAACCACCGCGTGTTGGCGCCGAGAATCCCCTGACTCAACCAGCGCCGGGCCTCGAGCCAATATTGTAGCTCCGGGAAGGCGCCGTCTCATTTACCTACTACAAAGCGACCTGTGATGTACCTGATCGCTCAACAATCGACTTCCCCTTGGTGTCAAGACTCACAGCGGAAAGACGTTCATTGTGAGGGTATTTGTGTGACATATCCTATGGTTCTTTAGCTTTCTTCTCTTCGTTCTTTAACTTTTATCTCTGTTCCACAATTATTATTTATGATTTTGACCATCTTTTTGGGATTTCCTCCACTGTGCTGCGCTCGCTGGGCGGGGCTAGGAGTGCCCAACATCGCGCTCTCTACAGACCCTTCGTTGTGCGCAGGTCTCTGACAGCTGCAGCCGGATCGCCTCTTGGGATCGCGTCCTGAATCATACGAATCGAAGGAATTTCGGTTGATCGTGTGGCGTCTTTGCCGGGGCAATGAATCACAGACGTGAACGGTTTTGTAATTTGTTGAGTATTTATTTGAAAAAATGCTCCAACACCTGAATACTATGACCCGTTACTAGAAGGAATGTTCCTGGTCACCACCACCGCTGGCCTGATAATTTGATATCTTATTCGGTGTGATGCACCAGTTGCCTACGTGAGCATACAAGCGAGTATGCCGCACCTCCCGTCTTGATGTAGCACGCCGGCTTCAGTTCCCTGCCTCAGTAGCCTATACAATGAAATGCAGCGCCGCGCACAACCCACACGACTTCCTATCGACGCGCCCAAAAATCAGAAGGAGGAGTTTAAGTCTGGGGTCCGCTTATATTACTTTTTGGGTCGGCTAACAGAACTGCGCCATCTCGATGTTTACGCCGACGCGTTTCCACGGCCAGCATGTCAACGGGGTTCACAAGTTTGCCCAGATTAGACTTCCTCGTGTATTTCATGTGCATGAAATGTACGTGGCTAATATTTTGTAGCATTTGTACAAGGTGACTGATATGACGCCACAATCGATTATCGAAGGTTGATTGTTCATCGGGAAGACCTGCTGGACGTTTTGCCTATCTCCATTTCATTTCACAGATCTTGATTTTGTACTAAATATTCAGTAATAAGCATATTCTAAAGGAGAGTTAAACCCATAAATATGGACATAATTTAAAATTTAACTTCCATAAATGAGCAAGTAATCATTTTATATAATTTTGAGAGCTGGTTCACAGATGTACAGGTTAGTACACAAAAGGATTATCGGTTTGTTGTGACTTAACCTATTGTAGCGTCTTGCCACACTCAAACCGTCGGATGTTGAACAAAGGGCGGAGTGATGACGCACTGGGACTATCCGTGGAAGTAGCGGGCCCAGAGCGGCTTTGGGGAGGAGGCAATGGGGGCGGCGGGTAGAGCCAAAGGGCCTATATAACGGCCAGGAGAACAATGCCCCGGTCTTCTTGTGCTAGCGGCGTCGGCGACAGGTGGAGCGCGTGTCTGTGCGTGTAGGTGTACTGGGGCGATGGACCGGCAACTCATTGTCGTGACATGCGAGACGCGTAGATGGTCTCAAAGTAGAGCGGCTTCATACAGGGAACATCGGTGGTATGTTGCGGTGTGGTAGCCGTTCTTAAATTATCTCTCCTTGTAGTGGGTCTATTTATTTAGTTTATTGTGAGCAGGATAGTTGTTAAATTGAGACTACGGTCTAGATTGTTAATAAATCTGTTTTACAAACCACTCTCGTCTGTGTTCGATTACACCCGTATGACGCCATACTATTATGTAACGAAAGCTGAGACGTAACATAATCGTTTGTATGGAAATAAACACCACACCATTTTATACCGTGTGTGAACCAGTTTTCCTCGTGATATAAAATTATAACTATTATTTTTATGGTGCTTCAATATAAATTTTGTCTGCATTTATGATTTTAAACCTTGTATGGTATTTAAACAGACAGTAATCTCACTTGCACTACTTCCAAAAGGTTTTGTCATCCAAAAATGGGCTTCAGCATTCTTAATATGACTCGTTTCTATCGACGGTTTGCTCGTTACGTGAGTGGTGTCCCTGTAGAATGGTATTTTCGCGTGTAACGAGATCGGCGATGATAAAACGTTTGAGCGAACTGTGAGAGTTTGTGAACGATAGACGACTTTTAGAATTAAATGGAGCACCATAACAGAAATGTAAACTATGTAGTTATTTTGAACTTTCGTCGTTGCATTCGCCGATTTGATATCGAAAATTCCGGACTATATTTTCGATATTTAATTGCATATTCTGCGAGTTGATTTATCTACAAACAGGAGACCGTTTCATCCATGAAGCAGGAAAAATGGTTCACAATTTAACGCAGGAACTCAACTGCAGCAAAGGGATAGTATCAACCACACATGTGCATTTCCTTCGTTGTTAGTTTCTCTTTAGGATAGGTAATATATTACGACAATATAATTATACATACTGTATTATAAACAATGTTATATTCATTAATATTATGTACGAAAGGTTTTTATTATAATAATAATAATAATAATTATTATTATTATTAAATTCTCTTAACACTCAATTCTATTAAATTAAAAGGGAAACGTCGGTGATAATATTTACGAACTTCTTTTTATTAATATTTATTTTTAATTATTATTTGTTTAGGTCGATTAATAGAGTATTTGAGGTAGTTTTTGAATGTTCTTTTCCGCAATTGTTATTCAATTTTTAGATTTCTTCTTCTGTTACGAAACGTCTTTGCAACATTTCGTTTATTTTCTTGTTTAATTTTCAATATGACTGCATGATTTTCTTATGTTATATTAATTTTCGAACTTTTTAGTACATACTCGCACTTACATACTTACATACTCGCACTTGCCAATCGAGCATATATTTTCTGTAAAATTGGGTTTCGTTTATGTAATGTGCCAGATTTTAATGAAGAGAGACTGAAAAATGAAGTGTATTTTAACGCCCCTTATTTCACAGCCGTGAACACGAAAAGCGAGTTTTCTTCGAGAGAGCTGCCGTTGGCCTGAGCCGAGTTCCGTGCCAGTGGTTTGCAAAAGAATCCGCGAGGCTGTCCCATCGCATCGCGGTGATTGAGTTTTTGCGGCGGGAACTGATCTCGGGGGCCGCCAGCTGCTCGCCATGTAGATTCCGCGGCGGCGGGGTCGGACGCCGAGACGGGAGGGGGTGGGGAGGGGGTGGGGGAAGGTGGGCGCGCCGAAGGGGGCGGATCGATGGCTGCCGGCCGCAGCTGACTCCTCTTCATCAGCCCTCTCTTCACGTGCCATTGGCCCCGCGGGGGGGGGGGGGGGGGGCGGGGGGGGGGCGCCATCGGCCCGAGGAAGCCAGCGCTGCGTGAAGGAGCAGCGGAGCTAGCACCGGCGGCGACGTTGGCGGCCTCATGCGGCCTAATTAACAACCTCCGCGGGCCGCTTTGTCCGCCTCCGTGTCGTCTCTTCCGCGCGATTGCGGCCAAGCGGTTCGCGGATCCGCACCGCGCATTGAAACTGTCTTTCGGTGACTCCGCCTCGCTCCAACGATTCCGAACTTATGTCTGTCAGATTTTGCTTGCTTACAAATGTATAATTCGCCCTTCTCTGATTTGATTTATTTAGTCAAAAAAAAAAACAACTGTTTTTTACGTCTGGGGAAGATCAACTACTCACGTTTTGAATTCCAGATTTCCTTCTCAGTATTTTAACTATAAATAGTTGAAAGATGAATAAAAGTTTTAAAATAAAAAACTAGGTAATTAATATTGTAGTGTAGTGAAGTGAATTGAAGTGAAGTGAAGTGCGATGAACGTGATCAATGCACTTTTCAATGCTGCTTTTCGTCTTGTACTGTATTGTACGGTATTATTATTATTATTATTAATAATAATATTAATAATAATAATAATATTAATAATAATAATAATAATAATATTAATAATAATAATAATAATATTAATAATAATATTATTATTAATATTATTATTATTAATATTATTATTGTAAGTGTTGTAATTTTTGCAATTATTGTCACGTATCTGCCACCGGTTCATATCCAATTGCAGTTCTAATAAATGTATAATAGCAGGAGGGCGCGGGGGCGGTGCTAGGACGGCGCTGCACCGCCGTCAGGGGCTGAGTATCGATTCCGAGCTCAAGGTCATCGCTAAAGTGTAGTGCATGTCGGATTCCCGGAGGTGGCGAAGCTGCTGAAACGTAAGGTCCGGCCACGACCTAAACGACGGTTTGCGGGTTGTCTCTATCCAGTTACATCCCCCCAGCGAGGCACCTTCTAAGCCAGTTCCTGCTAAGTTCCCGACTGGTCTTCAGTATGTGCGGCATATTAGCGGAAGAGAGTGTAAGAGGAGAATAGAGCATAAGGACGTGTGGTTCATTTGTTAGGGTAGTGCTCCAGCATTCCCCTGGTATTGATGGAAGAAACCGCGGAAAACTACCGATTAGAGCAGCCGTCCGCTAGAATTCACCTCCAAACAGTGGCTGAATTCGATCCAACTACGCAGCTCTACGCCGATTTAAACATAGTGGCGCCTGAAGACCACGAGCTGGACGAAGAGGGGGCACTGTCATCCAATTGGGAGCTTCGTTACGATTACAATTTTTGGTATTGGAGGTACCGGTTGAATGACAATTTCCCCCTTCTTCTTCTTCTTCTTCTTCTCATTATTATTATTATTATTATTATTATTATTATTATTATTATTATTATTATTATTATTATTATTATTTCAGCTCGTGCCTTTGAAACGTCTCTATAAATAAAACGAAGTATAGTTTCGGAATTCCGGCAAGCACGGCAGAGTCGGAAAACCAAAACTAGCACTTGCCCGTCAACGATGGTTACTGACCCATTTCGAACCGAATACAACCACTAAATATTCCTAATCCTTCCTATATCCCATCCCATTCTCCTCCTAAATCCATTCCTCTCCCTTTCCCCCACCCTCAAACCCCCTAACAGAAACTACCCGCCACTTCCCAACCCCGGCTCCCAATCCCCATCCCTGTACGGGGGAGAGGGGTCACAACAAACCAACATACAACCAGACATAGAAATAAAACATGGACGAAGTGTCTCATTAGAGACAGGCGTACCAAACACAACACACTCAAGATCCTGTCCGGTCCTGTCAACGATGGTACAAAGACAAGCGCGTTTCCGCTGAGCTGTCGCAGCCGGTCTGGCTGGGCGGTGGAGAGTCAGAGTGTGGGGATGAGGGCGGGGCGGGGAAAATAGGAGGGGATGGGGGGGTGAGGGGAGGGGGGGCGGATTGTAACGAGGATATTTGGCGCGAGAGCCCAATCCGTCTTCGTCAGGCGCCTAATCTGCGCCGGCAGGCAGATCGGGGGCGCGCCCTTTTTCGTGCTCCCCGCGATAGTGGCCGAGCCCGCTGCTCTGCACCCTGCCCCCCCCCTCCCCCTCCCCACGTCACTCCTCCCCCCTTCCCTGCACCACAAGGCGACGGACACTTCAGCGATCGAGCAACAAAAAACACGAAAAGGAAACAAATTTTTTTAAAAATGGCACAATAACTATATTTTTATATCGCCAATATGTCGTGATAATAATAGTTAATGCGATTAGTTTATAATGTTAAGCTCTATTGCACGAGTACATGTTTTTAAAACGAGCGACTTTAGGAACGAGTTTTCAAATTTATACCAATGTAATGTGGCGAAACCGATTTCGTCATACAAAATTTCATAAGGCTGAGGGGCAGTTGGGAGAATGTAAACAGATTCAGCTGTAGCCCGGAGTTCGACTGGGGATGTAAACACTGCGTCGCACGTGCAACTTCACTTATCGCGGGAGGCCATTACCGCCTCCTCCCCATTAAGCAGGCCGTTTGGAGGACTGCCGTTGACAGACACTGTGCAAGTGTTCACAGCCGGCTGCAGATTTCGAGACCACCCACTTTCGGGGGAGCCCAGAGCAATACTTCCGTCATCGAACGCGCCCCCCCTACGCAAGCAAGGGCCAGAGTCTAGAAGGTTCGAGAACAACCCTGCATGCTCGCAGCCTGCACAAAGAGTGGAAATTTCCTTCGCTTCTCACGCTGCGATTGGGTTAAAATATTTCACTACGCAACTTCTGACCAATAGCGACACTGCTATCAAAGGGAACTAGGACACATAAGAAATTGGGGTGGGGGAAAGAGTTAACTTGGAGCGATTTCGACGGAGAGAACGGCAGAAGGGATTTGAATTCTAGACGGAACAGTCGGGGCAGAAGTTTCTCTTGGGGGGAATATTGTGCGGTTAGAGGCAAGTTCACCTCTACCGGACTTAGAATTTTTTCGACGGAGAGAATATCAGAAGTAATTTTGAGCTTCGGTCTATCAGAGGTCGGGAGAAAAGCTTCTCTTGGAGGGAGATATTTATTCGGTCAGGGACAAGTTTATCTCTGCCGGACTTAGAATTTTACAGTGCGGGCTCGAGCATTGAGTCGACTGTAGTAAAATAGAGGAACTTCTCTGGAATTTGAATTATTCGTGACGGATTTCTTGATTTTCTGAAACCGGACTATGCGAAAGACTGTCATAAGAATTAGAGGGACGCATTGTTGTTTACTCCGCGCCTGAGGTCGGGAGAAAAATCCCGACGATCTTCAAGAACTTCCAGTCGCCCAGACATCGCTGCCAGTTCGCCCAGACATCGCTGCCAGTGGTGGCATAATAACCAGAGGATCGCCCAGCTGACGCCACGCGCCAAGAGGGCGTGAAGGACGGCCGCGGTCGCGTCCTCGCCCAAGGCCGCCGCCCCCCTTCCAGACGCCATCCGAGGGCCCGCCTGGGCACACAAAGGACCCTACGAGGTTGAACGACCCGAGGAGCATTCACCCGCAAGATTTATGTAACGCAGTAATGTGCTTGGGCACGTTAAATTATCATCCTGTAACTCATGTAAATATTAGTTGTAATAAGTTGACCTTCTTCCTAGTCATAAGTCTTTTTCTATAATTACTAACATGCCTAATTTTCTTTTCTCTTTAATTTTCCTTTTCCATTGTTAGTGTAAAAAATCGTAATTTCCCTGGTGCAATTTTGTTTATTTTTTGCTCAGGAATAAAGTGAATCATTTTACCAGTGAACAAGTGTTTATTTTTTGTTGTGTTTCTCTTGTACTGTGTAACAGTTCCTTCCATCACCGATCTGAGCTAGCGGCAGGGTCGCTAATCGATTACACAGGTAATCGGTAGTGTTACAGTAATAAAGCAACATTATAAACGAGTTGCATACTATATTTTTTGTATTACACCATTACACATTTATAAGAAAATCAAACTTAATTTTGCGAAACAACTTCCCTGTGACGACTCGGGTATTTGACATCGTGCGAGTAAACGGTAGTCGGCTGTTCCGTTTAGCTCTACCTCCCCCCCGATTCTCTCGCTAGGATTGGCTGAATGTGTGATGACGCAATCATTCGTGATATAAAATCTAATACGTCAACATTTGTGCCGTAAAATGCCCGATTATGAACGATTTCTTGCAACATAAAAGTTTCTTTTATACTGCTGGAATACAAAAAACATTCATTTTCAAGTAAGCTACGTTTAGAATGCACCAACGAAAAGTGACATATCGGAATTCGAGCCATGGTTACATATGAATGGGTGAAGACATTAAATAAATTCTGAGAAATCTCTTTATTTAAGTGAATGCTACTGTAAAGTCGTGGTGCTTTGTTTCATCATTAAAAGCAAGGCATTTCAATTGTTCATTAAAACCATGACACTGAAATAGAGCCTAAAATAAACACGGTTTTAAAATGTCACCTATGCCGTTCTGGTGTTCACCCATTCATATGTAACCAGGCTTCGAATTCCGATATGTCACTTTTCATTTGTGCATTCTAGACGTATCTAACTTGTAAAGGAATGTTTATTACGACATATAGGTGATAGAAATATATAGTTATTGGGTTAATTATGTCCTTTTTGTTGTTTTTGCGTCATTTGTGTCATTTTTACTTATTTTGTATCCTTTTCGTGTTTTTTGTTAATGAATGTTTCATGAATTTACAATTACACATTAAAACAAAGTTTTATTGAATCATCAGTTCCTGACGAAACACTATAGTGGATTCTGTTTTTCTAACTCACTTACACGGATCTTTGTTAACTTCCTCCGGTATCCTTTTCAACCATCTATCCAGGATTATATTTCCTCTCTAATGAACACATTATATTAAATATAAGTTTATATCAATGAGTTTTATTTAAAATTATCAAATTCATTTAATAAGTAAGCATTTTTTCATTTTTTTTAATTAACAAAGTATGCCATTTTCTGTTTATTTTTAAATAATTTTATGGGTATTTTCCTCTTGTTTTTAGTAATTTTCAAATAATTTTTAGCTCATTAGAATCCGTGCCCTGAATATAACATTTTTTTTACTCGGCATTCGCCGTGTTTTTAGTTGATTTTGTGTCGTGTATGTAACCAAAGCACAGGTTAATTAATGTTTCGTCGCCATCACACACGTCACACGTGTTCGAGATAATAGATATTTTCAAAATTGTGAAGGTGTTATGGGTATTTCAATACGTTCTAAGTTTTTATGTTCTTTGTTATACCCCCGGGCACGGAATGACCAGAGGCATAACATGGACTTTTTGGTGGTGCCTTGACATCTGCTGCCAGTTCTTTGTACTTTATTCTTATTATTTATAATTAAAACTGTCCTTCGCAACTCCCGAAATATTGGTAAACGGATTTATATTTATTATTATTGTTATTGTTGTTATTAGTGTTATTATTATTAATACTTTTATCATTTATAATTATAATTATTATTTTTATTTTATTTTTATTGTTTAAATGTTTTCTCAGCAATTACTAGGGATAAACCACTAGTCATATGAAGTTCTTCGACATACAATCAAGAACTAAAAACCTTTACATTAAATAGCTAATTTATTATGCAATGTAGGAAGCTACAACGTTTCGTGTGTCAGTTTTGACCCCATCATCTTGCAGAGTCAAGAAAAACATAAAATGACAACTAATAGAAACTTAAATCGTAAAATTGACGTAAATTAATTAAAATACCGAATGGTAACACAAAAAAACATTACAATTATTGTGTGATGGTTTAAGTTAAGTTTCTAACAGTTGTAATGTTATTTTTCTAGTCTGCCTGTTTAGGTGGTCACAACTGATCTACGAAACGTTGTAGCTACCTATATTCTACATTCCATTGGCTATTTATTGTAAATGTTTTAAGATTTTATTTGTCTATAATTCTATTGGAAACCGATCATTCTGCAGTATCTATTTGCACATAGTATCTCGGACAGTTCCAAATAACGAATCATAACACCTTCATTCGCGACATTTCACCTCTGGTTGATTCGGAGCGCAGGATCGCGCCATGAATTGTTTACTGCTTTGACAGGATGACATAAAACACGCCTGGAAATTTATTAGAGAAGCAGAGTTATAATTTATGATGATAATGTCGAAGTCAACACGAGGGCGAACCATGTGCATCAGGGTATATGTCGTTGTTAAACCCACTCGCGACCTCACTGAAAGTGCGTGGTTGTTTGCACTCCAGATGCAAGCACTTGTGTATATGAATGAGAAATCTAGGGGTGGAATTCTCACTTCTTTGCTTCCAATGCAAAGGGACTTTGTATTTATTTTTGTCATAGACATCTAACGAGGAATCTTAAACGTATTGAAAAATATATAGTATCGTAGGCTTTCACGGCCGGAGTCAATAGAAGGTAGATTTTCCGGGCTGGTAGGCCGTGGCCAAACGTTTCGTCCACGTCTGCGGTGGACATCTTCAGTGGCGGCAGGGTCGCGGAAGCAGCGTCCGGGGCGGCGGCTGGCTGGCGACTGGCCGACCCTGAACTGAAGATGTCCACCGCAGACCCCGGACTGAAGATGTCCACCGCAGACGTGGACGAAACGTTTGGCCCAACTATGCCTACTGGACCACGGCCTACCAGCCCGAAAAATCTACCTTGTATTGAAAAATAATTTGTGATTTTTGAGTTTTTGCATTACATGTCTTAAACTAAATACACAATTCTACAAACTCATAGTTTTCCTATTTTTTTTAAAAAAACTATGCATGTACACGAAGATGTGAATGTATTCGTCTACTAACAATATTATGTTAAATGAGGCAATGCAATTTAAAAAATAATTTAGCGATAATGTCCCTTTCTTAAAAAAAATATTTATAGTAATCTTCATGAAATAAAACACAACTTAATGATAATTTTGTTTTAAGTACGAAGATAGAAAACAAGAGTTGTTTTTTTTACTTCTTGCATTACTCACATTGATTGACTTATTCACTAGTAATTCTAGGCGCGTCAACTGTTAAGACCGTTGGTCGCTCAAGTTTAGTGCACGTTTGTACCGCGGGAGGTGGAGGAGACGTTCCCTGGCTGGTAAGAGCCGCCGCCGGCCTACATCGGCCTGCAGGGATTTTCCCCCACCAGGTATCTCCCACCAGCGTGGCTCCGCCCGCCTCTGCCGAGACAAGTTCTAAGCTGCCGGCTGGTCTCCCGGCGTGTGTGGTAATTTAGTGCATGTTAGTGTGATTGAAAGAGATGAGGATAGAACAAGGAAGAGGAAGGAAAGATCGCGTGCGGCCCGTGGCCCGTTTTTTAGGGTACTGTTTCTGGCATAGAAACCACGGAAAAGTAACGATCGAAGCAGCCGTTAGAATTCTTCTCCAGACAGCCACCTGCATTCGACCTTGCTACGTAGCTAGTCACAGCTAGTCACAGCTAGTCACAGCTAGTCACAGCTAGTCACAGCTAGTCACAGCTAGTCACAGCTAGTCACAGCTAGTCACAGCTAGTCACAGCTAGTCACAGATAGTCACAGCTAGTCACAGCTAGTCACAGCTAGTCACAGCTAGTCACAGCTAGTCACAGCTAGTCACAGCTAGTCACAGCTAGTCACAGCTAGTCACAGCTAGTCACAGCTAGTCACAGCTAGTCACAGCTAGTCACAGCTAGTCACAGCTAGTCACAGCTAGTCACAGCTAGTCACAGCTAGTCACAGCTAGTCACAGCTAGTCACAGCTAGTCACAGCTAGTCACAGCTAGTCACAGCTAGTCACAGCTAGTCACAGCTAGTCACAGCTAGTCACAGCTAGTCACAGCTAGTCACAGCTAGTCACAGCTAGTCACAGCTAGTCACAGCTAGTCACAGCTAGTCACAGCTAGTCACAGCTAGTCACAGCTAGTCACAGCTAGTCACAGCTAGTCACAGCTAGTCACAGCTAGTCACAGCTAGTCACAGCTAGTCACAGCTAGTCACAGCTAGTCACAGCTAGTCACAGCTAGTCACAGCTAGTCACAGCTAGTCACAGCTAGTCACAGCTAGTCACAGCTAGTCACAGCTAGTCACAGCTAGTCACAGCTAGTCACAGCTAGTCACAGCTAGTCACAGCTAGTCACAGCTAGTCACAGCTAGTCACAGCTAGTCACAGCTAGTCACAGCTAGTCATACCTACTCACACCTACTCACACCTACTCACACCTAGTCACACCTACTCACACCTAGTCACACCTAGTCACACCTAGTCACACCTAGTCACACCTAGTCACACCTAGTCACACCTAGTCACACCTAGTCACACCTAGTCACACCTAGTCACACCTAGTCACAATAGCCATAGTCAGGGCTCGAACTCTACAATCTTCCGGTCGAGGCACTCCAGTCCGTTTGATGCCCTGAGCCACCTTTGCCGGTACTCGGATTCACCATTTGAAGGAAAGACTATAACATGTTTTGTGAATAAAACAATTTTAATCAATACTTAGTTGTTTTTTTTATAATTGAAACAATGATTGAGGTTTTCCGGATAAACAAGTCATCCTAGTTCGAAGTTTTAATGTTCCTTAATTCAGTATTATATGATCCCTCACAGTTTGATATATTAACTTGGGAAAAATATACGTAATATTTTAAATACATGAATCATTAGCTCTTAAATCTACATTTCCCCCTAATTATTTTACAGTTTATTGCGAGAACCACACGTGACACCCTCCCGCCCCCAGAGAACCCCCCTCCCACACATTTTCACGTACATGGATGTTCTCCAGGTAGCGAAATGTCGTTCGTTAACCGAGCCTCCTACGCGGCCCGCGAGGAGCGCTGAGAGCGCGTGGGCGGGCGCAGGTGGCGCTCGGCCGCGGAGGGCGGCCGGCAGCAGCCTTAAAGCCCCGCGCCGCTCACGCTCTGTGCATCCTTAATGGCCGCGCGCCCGCCCGCCCGCGCTAAAAATTTAATTACGTTTCCGCAGCCCCCGCGCACGAGATGCGCCTCGCGCCCTGCCCCGCCACGCTCGCTCGGCCTCGCGTTCGCCCTCACCCCGCTCCGCCCTCGTCGTCCCGCTCTCGTGACCCACCCGCGTCGACGTGCCATCCGCCGCGCCCCTCCCGGACTCCCCGTTCTGCCTCAGGCCGCCCCGCCCTGTCGCCCCGCCCTGTCGCCCCGCCCTGTCGCCCCGCCCTGTCGCCCCGTCCCCGTCGCCCCACCCTCGCCGCCCCGCTCTCGTGGCCCACCCGCGTCGACGTGCCATCCGCCGCGCCCCTCCCGGACTCCCCGTTCTGCCTCAGGCCGCCCCGCCATGTCGCCCCGCCATGTCGCCCCGCCCTGTCGCCCCGCCCTGTCGCCCCGTCCCCGTCGCCCCACCCTCGCCGCCCCGCTCTCGTGGCCCACCCGCGTCGACATGCCATCCGCCGCGCCCCTCCCGGACTCCACGTTCTGCCTCAGGCCGCCCCTCCCTGTCACCCCCGCCCTGTCGCCCCGCCACCGTCGCCCCGTCCCCGTCGCCCCACCCTCGCCGCCCCGCTCTCGTGGCCCACCCGCGTCGACATGCCATCCGCCGCGCCCCTCCCGGACTCCACGTTCTGCCTCAGGCCGCCCCTCCCTGTCACCCCGCCCTGTCGCCCCGCCACCGTCGCCCCGTCCCCGTCGCCCCACCCTCGCCGCCCCGCTCTCGTGGCCCACCCGCGTCGACATGCCATCCGCCGCGCCCCTCCCGGACTCCACGTTCTGCCTCAGGCCGCCCCTCCCTGTCACCCCGCCCTGTCGCCCCGCCCTGTCGCCCCGTCCCCGTCGCCCCACCCTCACCGCCCCGCTCTCGTGGCCCACCCGCGTCGACGTGCCATCCGCCGCGCCCCTCCCGGACTCCCCGTTCTGCCTCAGGCCGCCCCGCCATGTCGCCCCGCCATGTCGCCCCGCCCTGTCGCCCCGCCCTGTCGCCCCGTCCCCGTCGCCCCACCCTCGCCGCCCCGCTCTCGTGGCCCACCCGCGTCGACATGCCATCCGCCGCGCCCCTCCCGGACTCCACGTTCTGCCTCAGGCCGCCCCTCCCTGTCACCCCGCCCTGTCGCCCCGCCCTGTCGCCCCGTCCCCGTCGCCCCACCCTCACCGCCCCGCTCTCGTGGCCCACCCGCGTCGACGTGCCATCCGCCGCGCCCCTCCCGGACTCCCCGTTCTGCCTCAGGCCGCCCCGCCATGTCGCCCCGCCATGTCGCCCCGCCCTGTCGCCCCGCCCTGTCGCCCCGTCCCCGTCGCCCCACCCTCGCCGCCCCGCTCTCGTGGCCCACCCGCGTCGACATGCCATCCGCCGCGCCCCTCCCGGACTCCACGTTCTGCCTCAGGCCGCCCCTCCCTGTCACCCCGCCCTGTCGCCCCGCCACCGTCGCCCCGCCCCCCGTCACCCCGCCTCGTTGCTCCGCCCCCGTCACCCTGCTTCCGGCCGCCCCGCCCTGTTGTCCGACTCTGTCACCCCGGCCCCGTCGCCCCGACCTCCACACCCCGCCCCAGTCGCTCTGCCCTATTGCCCCGCTCCCGTCGCCTGGCTCCTGTCGCCCCGCCTCGTTGCCCCGCCCATGTACCCCGACCCCTTTGCCATACACCCGTCACCCCGCCTCCGTCAGCCTGCCCCCGTCTCCCCGCCCCGCCCCCGACGCTCTGGCCTGTCGCCCCGTCCCCGTTGCCTGACTCCTGTCGCCTCGCCCCCGCCGCCTCATTGACATCGCTTCATCCCCGTTGCTACATCATCGCCGCCTCACCCCCGTCGCCTCAGCCCTGTCGCCTCACCCCCGTCGCCTCACCCCCGTCGCCTCACCCCCGTCGCCTCACCCCCGTCGCCTCACCCCCGTCGCCTCACCCCCGTCGCCTCACCCCCGTCGCCTCACCCCCGTCGCCTCACCCCCGTCGCCTCACCCCCGTCGCCTCACCCCCGTCGCCTCACCCCCGTCGCCTCACCCCCGTCGCCTCACCCCCGTCGCCTCACCCCCGTCGCCTCACCCCCGTCGCCTCACCCCCGTCGCCTCACCCCCGTCGCCTCACCCCCGTCGCCTCACCCCCGTCGCCTCACCCCCGTCGCCTCACCCCCGTCGCCTCACCCCTGTCACCTCACCCCAGTAACCTCGCTCTGCTCTGCCGCTACCTGCCTTTGCGCACCGACCTACCACTTCCGCCGCGTCTAGCGATGAAAGCTTCTCCTCACACCTCCCAGCCCTTCCCCGCAACACATACGCCTTTCACCTCGCCTGCTTCACCGTCCCTCCCCCTTGCACTCCACACTTCAGCACAACGCTCGGGTGCGCATCGCCCCAATCCACGGAGCAGCCCAAGGCGGGGGCGGAGGACGGCAACAGAACGCGGCAGTAGCATGATCGTTAATGTACGGTGTCGGTAATGCTGTGACTGGCTGTGTTTCCATAGAGAGCAGATGCCGTCGCTATGAACCTCCTCACCCCTTCCCTGCACCACAAGGCGACAGGCACTTCAGTGTTCGAACAACGACAAACACGAAAAGGAAACAAAATATGTAAATATGACAAAAATTACGCAAAGAACATGATTAAAAATTGCAAAAATGGCAAAAATGGCCAAAAATGACCCAATAACTATATATTTACACCACCTATATGTCGCGATAAACATTCATTTACAAGTAAGCTACGTCTAGAATGCACCAATGAAAAGTGACATATCGGAATTCGAGCCCTGGTTAAATATGAATGGGCGAAAACCAGAACGGTAAAAGTGACATTAAATAAATTCTGAGAAATCTCTTTATTTAAGTGAATGCCACTGTAAAGTCGTGGTGCGTTGTTTCATCATTAAAACCAAGATATTTGAATTGTTCACTAAAATCACAAAACACTGAAATAGAGCCTCAAATAAACACGGTTTTCTCATATGTTTTAAAATGACACCTGTACCGTTCTGGTGTTCACCCATTCATATGTAACCAGGGTTCCGATATGTCGCTTTTCATTATTGCATTCTAGTTTACTTGAAACTGAATGTTTATTACGAGCAGCGCACGGAGCACCCCAAGGCGAGGGCGGACGCGACGGTAGCATGATCGTTAATGTACAGTGTCGGTAATGCTGTGACTGGCTGTGTTTCCATAGAGAGCAGATGCCGTCGCCGTATGAATATCGACGGGGAGGGGGGGCGAAGGTGGGGGGAGCGAAGCGGACGGCGCGGCGAGCGGCACCGGAAGTAGCGACGGCGGCACCGGAAGTGGCGGGGAGAGGTGGTCGCGCGCGTATTTGCATCCCGTTTTGTTCGCGGTTATCATATTGGAAATGATATGTCTGCCACCGGCGCCGGCAAAAATGGGGGGGGGTCGTGTAATTCCACACCGCGCTATTGCCACGGTGGGCAGGGGCGGGGCGGGAGGGGAGGGCGCGGCTACGAAAGGCGCCGCTGCTGTTGATTGCCGCTGGGAAGAGAGGGAAAAGTCCATTGCCCGTAGGATTTCGATCTCGTTCGGAAATGCGAACCTCATTAATGTTTCGCGATGTAATCTAAAGTGGCACACAACAGTATTGCCATTGCGCGTCTTTTTAGAGAAATAAATCCCTTGGAGCTTCGTTAATTACGTTTTTATCTCATAAAATGGTTGTTAAAAAAGAGAGATATCAATCTGCTGAGTGTACCGGTTACAATACGTCAACAGCGACACATTTACCTCAATAGTATTGTTGACCAGGAGTTCCTAAGATTTTCGTCCCGTAGGTAGGGAATTGTTGCCACTCAGTACTAGCTGAGTAGTATCCAAGTCTGTCTGGAAGATAATTTTAGTGCCGGGCGCTCAGATCGGTAGTTTTCCGCGATTACATCGATTAACGTCAAGTGATTGCCGCACATAACCATTCCTTTCTAATGCTTTTCCTCTCCTCCCCCTGACATACTCTCTCGCTTACATGCCATGTTCTACTACTCATCTCAGGGGACGAGTCAAGAACATCGAGATTCTCCCGGCTGGGCAATGTAGCCAAGGGCTGTGAGATACCATGAGGAGGAATATTCCACATGCCGACCTATAGGTCGCCGCCGGATCTCACCATCCAGCTGTGGAGGAACACCGCGGCATAACCCACACCACATTTACGGGACTATCGAATTGTTGACGCGTCTGGACTCAATAAATATTGACCGCCTTCAATGAATATGATACGCGACAGTCAAATCAGCTTGTAGAAGTCTTCCTGTTCGCCATCACGCTACATCAAATGATGTCGTCGCAGTGCCTCTGACCTTTCACAATGAGGACCTGGGGTTCGAGTCTCGACGGGCGAAGGACTTTTGACACCAGCCAGTTAGCCAGATCGAGTTTTGTCGCTGTCTGCAGGGGAATGGAGGAGGAGCGGTCACCTGCTCTCATCAATAGTTTTCCGTGGTTTCTCTTATCAATATTAGGGGAATGCCGGAACACACCAGTGCCAAATGGGCCACGATCCGCGCCCAGCTTTTCACTCCCATTCCGTGTCCTATCCAAACCCTTATACCCACCTACACGTGCATTCACTACACTACCACACATGCCGGGAGACCGGTCGGGAGCTTACAGCTTGTTCTGGCTGGGGCGGTGCCCCGCTGGTGGGAGACTCCTGGTTGGGGAAAAAACCCCTGGCAAAATGTAGGTCGGATCCGGATCTCGTCATCCACCCGAGCAAGATCACCGCTAGCTCCCAATCAAAACATGCACTACACTTACGGGGATAATGACCTCAGCAGACGACGAGTGCGAAATCACTAGAAATCAATCAAACCCTGAGCCATCAGGCGAGGACTAGTCGAGCTGTGTTTGAGGGAGCCACGTGCCCATTGTGAAGGCCTTGGCTCGTGCTCGAGAAGCCCTGCCGCGCGGTGCATTTTCCGTGCGGAGGCGGCGGTGGTGGCGGCGGCGATGGCGCGGCGCCGCGCAGGGGCAAATGGCTGTCGATTACTCAGCGCGCCCGGCCCGCAGTCCGCAAACCGCGACAGGTTTCCCATTCAGGCGACAACGCCGACAATACATTGAAGTGCAGTTCTGCCCTCCTGTCCCCGGGGCCTTCCACGTTCAAGCGGGAGTTGGCGCGTTTCTCTCGCCCCTCGCCCTCTCGCCCCCTTGCCCCTTTGCACTCTCGCCCCGCGCTGCCCCGCCCCGCACCTCCCCGCCTCATCCGCTCCACCCCTCGCTGCCTCGCTCCATCCACTCCCCACCTCGCCTCGCTCTTTCCCGCTGCGCCCTCCCCCGGCTCGCCCTCCCGCCCCGACTTTCCCCGCCCCGCCCCGCGCCTCACGCCCAGCCTCCCGTCACTCTTTCTGCCCCTCCCCGTGCTCCCGCCTCCCGCCTGGCCCCACCTATCCCCGCCTCGCCCCGTCCACTCCTCACCTCGTCCTTCCCCGCCTCGCCCTCCCGCCCCGCCTCGCCCTCTCGCTCCGCCCTGCCTCTCTCCGCCCCGTCCCTTTCCCCACCCTGCCCCGTCGCGCCTCGCTCCGTCCCGCCTCGCCCCGTCCCGGCCTGCCCCGCCCCTCACGCCTAACCTCCGTCCCACCCCCCGCTCCTCCCCGTCCCGTCTGTCCGCACCCCTCCCCGCCTCGCCCCACCCCGTCCCGCTCCGCCCCGCCCGCCGAACTATCCGTGAGTCGCGCCTGCAGTGCCCCTTCTCCCAGGCATTTCCGAGTCGTTCGAGGTGCTTATGGACGGGGTTGTTAGTCACCTAAATGTAGTGCTTGGCATTGTTTGTCCCCGCCAGAACATGATATCCTACTTCTGCGTTTATTCCCCCCTCGAGTATCTTCCCGCCTCAGCCTCGACAAGCTGTAAGCCCCCACCGACACGTGGCGTGCACGTGAATGGTAGGGTGTGTGGAAAGAAGGGGAAAAGGATGAGAAAGGAAAGATCACGCGCGGTTTGAGTCTCATTTGTTAGGGTACTGATCCAGCACTCTGATGTTCATCTCCACGCAAAACCACCGACAACAGCTGCCGTCTACAGGAATTCTCCTCCAAGCAATTGCTGAATTCGACGTAGCTACGTACCGAGTGTCTAACATTCATGCAGACTCGAACCCTAGGACCTCCCAATCAACGATGCTGCGAAAGAACGCTGTTGGTAGCGAGTTTTTGCAACCGATAAGGGAGAGCTTATCTAAAGAGCCCAATCGTTTATTGTCATCAAACTGTTTATTGAAAATGCAGAGGGCTACCCCATTGAAGTAATTACTATATAAATGATTAATTCGTCTTTCATCAGAAATGTGGCAATGGCGTGATTGAACACGAGTGGATGGATGTTGCAAACAGAATGCATAATGGCGCACTGCTGACCTGCTATTGCGTTCCAATGTTGCGTGTTAAAGTCGTGGAGTTATTTACTAGGAAAATTCAATTTAGACTCGTTGATTTCAGTTATTCGGTGAACGAGGGGGATTTTTCGCAAACTTCATTGATGAATGTTTCCTCGTGGTGTCTAATTTACGTTTTCAGTCTCCAGCTGTCTTCCAGCTAATTGATTGATTGATTGGTGCCTTATTTTACGTGGCGAGACTCGGGCCATCAGGCCCGCTCTTCCGTCTGACCACGCAAATTTCCCTACGTTCCGTTCACCCACTAGCAAAGAAAGGACGTATTGCTTGGGCAACGAAACAGATTTTTTGAATTTAGCTCAGAGGCGTCATTTAGGCTTGAGGATGCATGCAAGTAAATCCACTAACATGGGACAGCCGGCTTTACTTCCCCTCCGAAGGAAGACGTACGAAGAATTTTTTCTCCCTTAAAAATCCACGGCTTCGATCGGGTTTCAAGCCGCCAACTTGGGTGTAACAATCCAACACGCTAACCGTCACACCATCGCCGCCGCTTTGCGATTTATTTCATTTCGTCGCTCGTCTACGTAACCGGGAGCGGAAGAACGAGGCGTGAGTAGAGCAGTGCGGAAACCGCGGCGACTTCCCCAGTGCGGTTCACCTCACCTTTCTTCCCTTCTTTTGTTCCAACACATCCATCCCCCTTGTCCCTCGTCCCTGCTCTCTTCCCGCAGCGCCGTGTGTTCCACCTGCTTCTTCCCCGCCCTCGCCCTCCCCCCCTCCCAGCCTCTCCCGCTCCGCCCACGAGCGCACCTTGTCCGCGGCGCGCATCCCCGCCCATCGCGTACAATTTGCCCGCGGGTAATTGCGTTATAAAGTTTGTATTTAATCAAGTTGAGCGTGCGTCGAGCGGCGTGTGTCCTCGCCCGCGGCCGCGCCCGCAACGCTCGCCCACCCCCCCCCCCCCCCCCCCGCCCCCGCCCGACCGCCCCCGCCCGCGCCCGACCGCCCCCGCCACGGCCCAACCGCCCCCGCCCCCGCCCGACCGCCCCGTCGACTGCTCGCTCGCCCGCACACTGCCTGCCCGCCCGCCCGCCCGCCCGCCCGCCCGCCCGCCCGCCCGCCCGCCCGCCCCCCGCCCGCACACTGCCCGCCCGCCCGCCCGCACACTGCCCGCCCGCCCGCACACCGCCCGCCCGCACACCGCCCGCCCGCACACCGCCCGCCCGCACACCGCCCGCCTGCACACCGCCCGCCCGCATGCCCACCCCGCCCGCACGCCCACCCCGCCCGCATGCCCACCCCGCCCGCATGCCCACCCCGCCCGCACGCCCACCCTGCCCGCATGCCCACCCCGCCTGCATGCCCACCCCGCCCGCATGCCCACTCGCTCACCGCCCGCCCGCCCGCGCGGAAATAATACTTTTATGGACGGGCCCGCGAGCACCCGTGTTCCGGCGCAAATTGAGGCTCAGGGGCGGGACGCGGCGGGGCACGTGGCGGGGCGGGGTGGGGGTGGATTGGGGGCAGATGGATGCGACAGACAGTTACGACCGCCGCCACAGGGGCCGCGCTTTCCTTTCGAATTGCACGGAAATTGTCTTGAGCTAAAGTGGCCCCTCTTTCGCCCAAGCACCTAACATGGTTTCACGGCTCATGGAAACGTCCTGTAGATCTCCTTAGCATGTCGTAAACCTTCGACAAGGGGCAGATGCCCCTCCGAAGGGCGAACGGTTTCTGGCTTCAATGGCAGATCCCGGGCTCGAGGTTTTTTTTGTGGTACTTGTGGAATTGCGGGGCTTCTGGTAAGAGGTTTCTGGTAGACGTTTGTCTGTTCTGGTCGTTATCCTCGTCGAGTGAAAGAAAGAAGGCAAGCGTTGAAGAAACTGGAGTTCTACGCTCGTGAGTAGAAACATTCTGTAGGAAAAATATATTTTTAATCATTCATAAGCACATGTGGGACTTATTTCTATTAACATGACACTTTATGTTGGCCTTCCTTCTAAAACACGAAGATTACTATTTCTCGTACAGTTTCTTGCCTCTTTTCTGAGAACACACGTTTCATAGTGAAAACATACATAACATCGCTTTTTACTGTTCCAGATTTTTTTTTCAAAAAAAATACCTTCAGACAATATTTATAAAATGGAAGAGAGGTTAAATAAAAATATTGAATCTATTCCTATTTTTAAAATGTTAGAAAAATATATCTTGTTCACAAAACCAAAGAATGTAAATTGAAATAGTCGTCAATATGTTTTTAAAATTTTTGAGGTGAGTCTTTTAAACGATGCGAATAACGCGCGATGCAAATAAATAACTCTGTAGTGAATGGCGCAGACCTTCGCACTCGGAACTAATTTTCACCAGAAAGATGAGTTAGTAAGTCTGGATTCCTTTACGTCTCAGTTTCATTCTGAGTAATGTAAGTCCTGCCCAGGCTTGTATAAATAAAGATGTGTGTTATTATTTTAATTTATATTAGTTATTACTTCATTTCATCACTTCTTATTGTAAATTACATATACAAACAATTGTAGTGTTTTATATTTTGTGTCTGTATCATCTTATCTGTGCAGAAACAAACGGCATGGAAATAAACAGTTCAAAGAGCAAGTCCATCACGTTTGGTAGGGGTCGAAGCTACAATCAATCTGTGTACAAACTGAACAATAATGTTATACCTCGAGTCACGTCTTGCAAATACTTAGGAATACAGCTAGACAGTAAATTGAGCGGGGAAAATCAAGTCAATTTCGTTGTAGGGAAAGCCTGGAAATCTTTACATTTTGTTATGCGGATACTGAAAAAGAGTACAGTGAGAGCCAAAGAACTAGCATATATGCATTCGCTTCTCAGCAGTCGGAGGGTTCGGACGCGTCCCTCTCTGCTCCGCCAGGCGACCTTTCACCGCCTTTCACCGCACGTGCGGCAAGAGCTTGTGGCCCCGGTAGAGCTCAGCTCCCGCGGGCCGGCCAACTGGGAGACCGGGCGGGTCATGCTCGCCCGCTAGCTAACCGGAAGGCAACATGTTGTGCTCCCCGCTACAGCAGCCATCCTCGCCGCCACCGCGGCAAGACACCACTACCCCGCGGGGGAGCATCGTGCTCCGCGTGGCACGTGACGGAGAAGAATCATGGAGCAGCGCAGTGGTGGCACCACTCCCGGCTGCTACTCAGCCCGCGGCCGTCCCCGAAAAAAGCTGCAGCGAGGTGCCCCACGAGGTGCTCTTGGCCTTCGCCCGATGGAAGGAAGCGGAGCTCCTCCAGTTCTGGAGATCGCAAGCTCCACAACACCATTCCCCATCGGTTCGGGAAAGGGCTCGCGTTATCGAAGCGCGCACCCCGACCCCGGCCCCCGCACCAACGCAGAAGCGGCAACGTGGCCCCACCACCCCACCAGAGGCATCGCCCGGGGTAGACGCCCTTCCCTGCGAGCAGCTCACGGAGGGACCCGCCCCTCCCACTCAACCAAATGACCTGGCCGCACCGGCGACCGGCGCGCCCTCGGCACGCTCGCCTCCGGGAAAGCGGCCGCGCACCGAGGACTTAGCGCCCCCTTCCAGTGCCGACATGCCGCCCGACACCGGCGGTGTCTCAGAAAACGGCCACAACCCCTCTGAAACCCCTCTCCTCCGAGGGAAAAAGAGGGGAAAGAAGAAGAAGAAGATGAGCCTCGCCGCCCAGGAAGCTGCCGCCCGCAACGCTTCAACCACCGCCGCGGCAGAGGTGGCAGACGGGAGCTTCGGCAGGGGAGGTAAGATGCCAACGGACTCCGAAGCACGTCGGTTTCCCACTCCTCTCCCAGATAAAATTCCTCCACTCGGCGAGCAATCGGCCGCCTGGCAGTCCGACTCCGTGCGCCAGTGCGGCCACCCCCCAATGTGAATGGAGAGGCGGGCGCCTCCGCGCAGGGCCCGACCACGGAACCTGAACCGGCGGTCGCCTCACGACCGCCGAGACGACCCTACCGCTTCCGACTGCAAATACACGCAGATGCAGTCAAAAAGCACGCGAAAGCGATAGGAGACGCCACTGGTAAGTTGGCCACAATCGGTCGTGTAACTACCAGAAATGGCCGAGTTGGCTACCAGGTGTCAACCTGCTCCCCAATCGCTTATCGTGAAGCCGAAACCTACGCGAAGCTTCACAATATATACTTATTTGGTCACCCACCCCCACCTCCCCAGAGTGAGCGTACACATCGCGTGTACATTAAACAGGTTCCGCGCGGCATCACTGCTGACGAGGTGCGCGAGGAGCTTGAAGGCGCAGGCCTCCACCCGTTGGGCGTTCATCAACATGTTCGCCGCGAACTCTCCGAAACCGCCGGAACTTCGGAGAGCAGTGATGCCGCAGGTGGTGACGCCACCGAAACTCGCATCGTGCGCACGGGGACTTTTCGCGTCACCCTTCGCGCGGGCGAGTCGCGCAAAGCTTTCGGCATCAGGGCCATTGCCTCCTGCGACGTAAAAGTCGTCCGGGAGCAGTGGAAGCGCCCCCGCTTCTGCGAGAGATGCTGCAGATGGGGACATACTCGCAAAAACTGCGAATACCCCGTTAGATGCAAGATCTGCACGGGAGAGGGCCACCCGGCAGACAAGCCTGGCACGAAGGACTGCCCCATACGCGGTACCTTGGCACGCCCGAAATGCTGCAATTGCGGCGGGCAGCATACGGCATCATATACAAAATGCGAAAGATGCACGCCGTTGCAGCGCCCATCGAGCATCGATAGGGAATCTGTCGAGAGGCCCACAAGCCTCGACGCCCCTTCGGGCGAGGCTCCTCGGCAGAGAGTACGCGGCGAGGCGACCTGGTCAGAGGTAGCGGGCCCAGCCCCCCCTCAGGCCCCCGCTGCGCCGCACAATAACGCGGCGCAAGAGACGCGGTCACGCGCTCTCGCGACTCAATTGGGTGTTCTCTCCGAAGACCAGATTCGGGGAATGATCCACCTACTGACCTTGCTTCTGCCCAACAATGGCGCAGAATAATCTAAATCCTCCGTCTCATTGCGAAGCACCGCTGCGAACATGCACCTGGAATGTTCAAAGTGCGTGCGAAAAGACCCAGTTGATACAGAACTTTGCTACCGAGCGACAGCTCGACATACTGGAGGAAAGCTTCTGGGCCGAAAACAAAGTCCGCAAAGAACTTTGTTTTCGGCCCAGACTATGCAAGCTCTGATGATGATCGCAACGCGATCGAAATGATCATAAGTTGATTAAAATTGATACCAGACAATATCTTTAGTCATTTATGTTATTATTATTATTATTATTATTATTATTATTATTATTATTATGTGCAGTGCAGTGACGTTGTGCAACTGAGAGAAACGAGTGAGTAAGAAAGACATTACAGCTCGCGGCATCGCAGTGCGGTGAAGTGTGGTGAAGTGAAGTTTGGTGAAGTGGAGTTCTATGAAAGATTGCACGGTGAAATGTTCATGTGATTTTGTAACGTTTGTAGAGTTTGTATAGTTGTTAAGTTCTGTAAAGTTAAGTTAGTGTATTCTGCCGCCAGGTTCTCACACTTAATTGCAGAATTATTAATAAATCTAAACGGTCTTAACCAGGTATTTTACCTGATGAATTAATCTTTGTACATGTGTTGTTAAACATTGCGGTGTTTACTTCTTAAATACGTTTACTTCTTAGTGACAAAAATTCTGAAGGAAGATAGTTTACCTTAAACATGAAAGAAAGAAAAAAGCTATGTTCTAGATAGTTTAACTATTTAGCTTTCTTATTCTAAATAATGTACTAAATAGAGTAGTATATGAGACTATTTAAGTCTATGAACAATTTTTATAACATTTCTCATGCGAAAATCCATCGCTTTCATTAATTTCCTTGTCACCCCTTAGCTGTCGCGACGGGTGCCACCACTGCCAGTCCATACTCCGACAAGAGGCGTGGCGGCCTATCTAGAGAAGTTTTCTGTTAATTGAGTTCACATCCAATCCTGTTAATTGCTTTTGTTAGAATTGTAAAGTGCCTGAAGTCAGCTTCTTCATTTATCACGTGTGATAGGTCTGTCTAGCTGCTGTAATAGGTGTTCCGCCAGTGGATGGTTCGCCTTTCGTCCATCACAGTTTGGTATTCGGTTAGTTGTTTCTGAATGTTCTGTGCATGAATAGATGAAGTCGTTTAAAAATAGATTGGGATGTTTGTATGATTTTTCAATAAAATATCCGTCTCGTTTGAGGAACTTGTAAAATGTCGTACAACAATTTCAGGCTACATAAAAAGGTTTCTTGCGGAAATAATCCTGTGACCTTCAAATTTTTGAGTTACTAATTATTGATAGATACCGGGCAGGTCAATCTGGGTGGTTATTAGTCCCTTAAACGAAGTGCATGTTAGATCCGGGGAGGTGGCAATGTTCCTCGTCATCTAGGTCGTGAGATTCGGCGCCGATCTGCGCGTCGGCTTGTCATTTGTTTTCCCATCCAGGTATCTCTCTTAGTAGGCACCCGCTTCAGCCGACTTAAGTCAATAGAACTGCGTTTTCCCAGGCGCCGCTAAGCGAGTTTCTTTCGGGGTTCTCCCGTTTCGCCGACTTTCATTTCATCACTGCTCCATCAACATTCAAATCATTATCACTGTCATACACTGTCGTAAGCTTATCACCAACGTTCCTCAATGACCTTGGAAGTTGAAAGGTCAATTAACTCCAATGAATTATTGAAGAAACAAATAAAATAATTTCTGTTTTTTATTATTAAATTTTCTGGTTTTGCGTGACTTTGTAGCTGTTTGCAATGATTACGTTGTTTGGTGAAGTAGTAAAATAAATATATAATAGTAGTAGGTAAGGACGAATTTTGATGACATCGCCAAAACTGAGCAACAAAATGTTTTTAAAATATCTTTAAAACAAACAACAATGACGAAAAAATTTCATTCAAACCAGTTCCGCAACAATTTGGACTCGGGGAGGACTTCCCGATCAGTCACTGCAGAGATGGCGGCTATGCTGGTGGCTCTCAGCTAAAATCAACCGATGCCTATTTATTACAAACTTTAATATCTTCTTAACAAATTTGAACACTCTCGAGTAAATTGCTTACCTTTCTATCCTTATTTCGGTCTCATCCAAGTCAATGAAGAATAACATAAAAAGAAGGAAATAAATTTAAATTTTAACAAATTTGTATTTTAAAATACATACTTATACCTGAGCGAAGTAAAAGTATTTCCAAAAGCGTTACACACAGTTTTAACTGTTTTTGACGTAAATAAATAAATGAATAAAGTTACCACAAAAAAGAGCTCTAAACGTCGAATCATTCGCAATCGGAACGCGAGGGTGGATCCCAGCACCACTTGCCTCCACCGCCACCGCCGTCGTCCCCTCCCCACCCCGTCACTTCCGTCTCCGTTCGCGCTCTGTTCTATTTCTCGTCCCCGTCCCCATCCTCATCCTCGTCATCGTCCCCATTCTCGTCCACGAACCCGACCCTTTCCCCGTCCCCGCCCACATCCCAGTCCCCATTCCCGCCCCCTTCCCCGTTTCCAATCCCCATTCCCGTCACTTGCGCCGGCCCCGTCCCCATCACCGTTCCTGTTCCTGTTCTTTTCCCCGTACCCGCCTCCATTCCCGTCCCCGACCCCTTCCCGTCCCCGACCCCTTCCCGTCCCCGACCCCTTCCCGTCCCGACCCCTTCCTGTTCCGACCCCTTCCCGTCCCCGACCCCTTCCCGTCCCGTCCCCGACCCCTTCCCGTCCCGTCCCGACCCCTTCCCGTCCCGTCCCCGACCCCTTTCCGTCCCCGTTCCCATCCCCGTCCCTATCCCCGACCCCTTTCCGTCCCCGGCCCCATTCCCGATTCCATCCCCGCCCCCGCCCCTCAGCAGTGACTGCGGATGCGCGCGTGGATCGATGGGCGCGTGCTCTGGGGGCTCCGCGGCGAGACGCGGACAGAGGACGGCCGACAGCGCGAGCGGCTCGAGTAGGTGCGGGTACACCACCGCGACCGCCAGGGGGCGTGGCCCCGGTGCACTCTCCGCACAAGATGAGAGGGGGGCTTTGTTAAAAAATTGGCCGCGAAAGGTAACTGAATTTATTTCAGGTAATAACTATTTAATTCGTACGTTATCTTCAATTTGTATATGAAGACCTCGGAACAATGACGTAATATGCCACTAAACGAAGTTTTGAGAAAAATAAAATAAAGATTTAAACATTTCCTTCTATATATTGGGGTAAATAACATTGGTTTATGAATTACACTGCCATTTTACAGCGAATCTTGAAAATTAAAAAGCAACTTCTCGAGACATCTCTGGCGCCGAAATACACTAATATCTCAAATTTCACAAGAAATGGGCCATAGCATGTTATTGCCCCAATGTCTTCAAATTTTTTGATTAGCTGAAGAAACCCGGCTTTACCAGCATGTTTATATACCATAATCACCAATTAGCCGGGAATAATTATAGTTTGTATATGTTGGGAAAAATTGCAAGTAATTTTATTTACAAGGCGCAACGTTATGGCTTCACCCTGTTCGGTCTTGTCTGGGAGATATTAAGTTTTTTGATTTTATTTTCGTCTCTCGGAATCTCGTGTTCAGAAGCGGTCTGCAATCTGGCTGCAAGTCTCCTTCACTTACAAGTGTTCAATCACTGACTCTTTTTAATCAAACCATAATTTATCTTTTTCTTTCTCACTGCTTACGTAATAAAAATAATGTGTTGTAATGATGTACAGAAAAGGACGAGATATCTACAGGAAAAGGAGCGTAGAAATGTCAGCGACTGAATGAGTTCGGACTCTCAATGAGTTTCTTTGTGAGTGAGGTCGACAGAAGGTCGCGCCGTGTCCCGGAATGCGAAAAAGAATACATCCATACCAATTTGTACGTAGTGTAATTGTAATAACGCGTCATGTGATCAGAACCAAGACACATGTATTAAACACAAGTCGTACCACTAGCTATTGGGGCGCAGGGTTTTGTTCAGCCGTATCTGTGTAAGAACTTATACAAACACCCAGGGCATTCAAAATACTTGAAAGTGCAGGACATTGTCTTATTGATAACAACTTATTATTTGCTATTATGCTCAAATTATATTATTCCTTAGATATCCTCAATCACTATATCTTGTTCTTTGGAAGCAGGTTGGAACTCAAAACTTGCCCCAATAATATTAATATTATTATTATTCCTCTAATTCACAATTAAGTGATAATTCGGTTGAATATAATATCTACTCCGAGTTGCAACCACTTTCTTAAGAAGATCTACGAACTGCCGATGCCTCTACAGTACTTTGCGCACAATTTGAGCGGTTTCCAATAAAACAATGACTTGCACTTCTCAGTCTTTTGAATGTCCTAGTATTTCAGACAAGTTGTTATGCAAATTTTGAGCAACAAATCCCAAAAATCCGGTAACTATCGGTTCGACCTGTGCTCTTACGACCCACAGTCGGCTGATCTCGATTTCTAAACTCTTGTTTTTATGACGCTTCTCTGTCTCTTTGGTAACGAAGTTTTTTGATCGCATGGCACAGCTATATCAAGTAACAAGATAAGCGACTGCGAGCCTCGCACCAGTCCTAAATGTTAATATCTCAACTTTGGTCATAGTGTGACCTTGCTACTGCCAAAGTCCTCCATAAATAACAAGCCACACCTTCACCTAAATAATTAGGATTAATTTAAAAGTTTAATTAATCCTACATAAAAAACTTTGAGAGTGACAAGGGCAGCCTATTTAGCTGTCATTTCTCATTTCCCCCTAATTTGTTTTAGAGTCGATAGTGAAAATTGTATTTCTTTATAGAAAAAATAATATTCTTAGTTGTGGTCATTGAAGCTCTTTCAATCAATAAATTCTGTTTAATTTGCAACACGGTTCAGGTGTAAGAATTGATGTGTGGTCTACTTAACTCCTAACCCCCATTTAACATAAATTAATATTTTTATTAAACAATTAAATTGTTGAAAATGTTCATTAGGAATTTTATGATTATATTTTATCTCATCTTCACAATAATCGCAGTAGTCCAATTTCATTACGAGCATTTCACATCATTTACCCTCGCAAAGATAACTCGAGAGGCTGGAAGCGCGGTTGTAGCTGGCAAGCGGAGGATCTCCGCGAATTAATTCGAGGCGTTGGCGGCCCGTAAATAAAGCAAAGAGAGTTAAACAGGCGGAGTGCAAAACATCGGGGGCGCACGTGCGCTTCATCAGATAAGAGCGGCGGCGGCGGCGGCGGAGCAGGCGCACAGTGAGCCAGGTCGCAACTGAAGGATGCGAAGCCACGCCAACCACATCGCGGCGATGGTGTGACGGTTAGCGTATCGGACTGTTACACCCAAGCTCGCGGGTTCAAACCCGGTCGAAGCCGTGGATTTTTACGGGCGACAAAATTCTTCGTACGCCTTCCTTCGGAGGGGAAGTAAAGCCGGCTGTCCCATGTTATTAGATTTACTTGCATCCTCAAGCCTAAATGACGCCTCTGAGCTAAATTCAAATCGCCTGTTTCTCGCCCAAGAAATACCTCCTTTCTCTGCTAGTTGATGAAAGGAGCGTAGCGAAATTTGCGTGGTCAGACGGAAGAGCGGGCCTGATGGCCCGAGTCTCGCCACGTAAAATAAGGCAAATTCAATTCAATTCACTTTTCCTCTTTTTCGTCTTATTACTCGACATCTTCTCGTAATTATATTTTTAATACATGCCAAGGCTTAATTTAATTCTATAATTTCAATCTGATATTATAGAATGAACTTGTAGTAACGAAAAATTGTTTTAAGAAACTTCTGATTGGTTGATTAGTGTTTCCGGACTCTTCATCTTCTACGGTCATTATTCCCGTAAGTTTAGTGCATTTTTATAACGGGAGGTGGCGGTGATCGTCTGCTGGATGGTAAGGCCCGGTGCCGGCATACACGCCAATTTGCGGGGTTTTCCTCAACCAGGTACCTCCCCCACAGGGACTAGCACTGGGAGACCGACTGGTCTCCCGACATGTGTGATGGTGTACTACAAGTGAGGCTAAGTGTGTGTGAGGGATGGGGATAAGTCAAGGAAGAGGAAGGAAATATTGTGGGGTACGTGATCCGTTTGTAAAGGTACCGCTCTGGCAATCACATGGTGTTGATCGCAGAAACCAACGAAAACTACCGACCGCTATAATTCTACGTAGGCAGCGGCTGAATTAGACTTATCAGTCTACCTAATTTCGAACAGCCTGCCACCGTCGAGACTCGAACCCTCAAGCCTTGCAGAGATACTGCAGTAACATCAATTGATACCTTAAAGCACCTAAGCATGTAGGAAATTTCTGTCTTAAATATCAAAGGAGTATGACATGAAAAAATTGAAACTTTTGCAATTTACAAAATTTTACAAGTTTTAATGAAAATTGTAACTGAAACTTATTTTCGGATGCAATTTTCTTTGTTCGAGCAAAAACATTAAAGAAACGATTTGCCTCTGTTATTTAGGAAAAATGAAACATTTTCAGGAGCTTCTTGTAAAATACATCTAAAGAAAGTTATTTATCCCCGGAACGAAAGAACTAGATATTTCTTCTGACGTGTTTAACAGGTTCAATAGAGTTGAATCTGACAAGAGTTCTGCGTAAGGCGTACATCCATCACCCACTCATGAATATATCCCGATAGACACAAATTCAGCTCATCTCTGGTCAATAATCAGACGTTTCAGAGAGAAAAAACTGAAATATCGCCCTCTAAAAACCTGAAATCTAAGCTTATCCCTTAGAGCAAGTTTTCCGACCTCATCCAATAACAGTGCCAACCCACAATAAAATTATTGAAGATTACGTAAATGAGCCTCAGGTTTTAGTAACAACGAAAATTAAGACATATTTCCATCAGAAGTCTCAAAAGTTATTAGCCGTTAACGATAAAGGAACTAAACAAGTACACTATTGCCGCACTCACGGCAATATTTAAGCAATCTTACGCCTAAATCACTTCCCAAATGAATGGACAACCGCCATCCTACTACCTTTTCGCAAACTAGGAAAAGATCCTAGATTGAGCGAAAACTACAAACCCATCAGTTGTCTCCCCACCATATCAAACATTTTTGAAAGATTGTTACTCAGTAGAGTAAAGAAATACCTTACAGAAACAAATGCAATTCCCGATGAACAAATCGGCTTTAGACCTAACCATTCATGATTTTAGGGTAGAAAATTGCGTTTATCTCCTCTCTGCCTGCGCCAATCGGAACCATTTTCTAATCCTTAAATTATAGGATGGGAAAATTAATACCTCCGACGATGTGTTATCTATAGTCTTAGGATGATTTAATAGTTTCTCGGAGGGCTTTGAATTAATGTTTCAAAATGGTTTGTATTAATGTTATAAATGAACCGTAATAGAGCGCATTCGCTAGCTTATTAATATTCTCTTCAAATAATCTGTCCTTTCAAACAGGTTCTGTTGTTCGTTGAGTTATAAGCTTCGGGGAAGACCATTATTGTTTATAATGATGGATGAATATTACACCGATGAGATATTTCATTGAAATTATGTACCACCTACCCGAAACTGTGTAGATCAACCACAGTCCGTAGAATCGCAGCAACTCGTCAAGACATCGAGAAAAGGAGGGAGCGAAAAGTACGTACAAGATACGAAAAGTACAAGATCGGCACAAAATGCCCGAAGGAATGAATGGTTTTAGATGTGCTGGTCATGCCATAACAATATGACCTCTGACAAGTTGCCATGCCATGACAATATGACCTCTGCCAAACTCTGACAGATGAGTCCCTTTTGTCTTTTTGATGTCACAGACCCAACTACCAGGAAGCCTGTAAAACTGTCTTATGCCAGGGCGTGCATGTGATGTCATTTTGGCACAACTTGAAAAATACGAATATTGAATTACGACCGTTATTTTATAACGCTTTATTCTAATCGTTGTTAGCAGAATTCGTATGCTTGCAAGTACTCGAAAATCCGTGAACTGTGCTGCGTGTTATTTTCAAAACGTTCATCTCCAAACCTCATTTTTTGAATTGCGCCATCAATCCAACTCAGAAAACGCATTACATAATTTTGCAATCATTTGCATTTTGAAATGACAAGTTATTAATTGCGCGTTTGCCTAAGTGTGTGTAACGTACTATTCTCCCTCAGCTCCCAGAGCGCGAGTGGTGCGTGGATTTTCGAAAGACGGGAAATCTCGTGTCATGTACTTGCGGCATGCAAATGAACCCTGTCTAAATGTCTGACGAAATCAAATCTTTCTAGAACTCCCCTCCGAATCAGCGAAGCCGTGATGCGCTTTGAGTAATGGGTAAATGTTGCTACGGCATTCTTTGTGACGCTCCCTGGCGGCCAACGTGGGAGTCAATTCTTACCGGCGCTGGCAGCCTGCTGGGTGCCAAATAGAAAATTCTCTGCTGCTTCACCCAGGTCAGGGGTCAGTGGAGCAATCTGAACCTGGCTAGACATTACAAACAAATAAATTATTCCGCTGGCCTGGGTAGCTGAGATTGCTTAGGAGAGCGCGGTTGGACAGTTTCCACTCGAAGGGTCGCGGGTTCGAATACCGACGTTTGCTTGTGTGAAGTGGCTTTCCCAAAGCGCAACGTATGGACGAAAGGTTTCCTTCCCTATCTTTCCTCCGTCTGGTTAGAAAAAGGTAGGTCGCTGGTAGGAGTTGGTTGTCTGCCTGCGTGCAGTTTGAGTAAGCGCTGTTTTTTTATATTTTTTTATATTTGCAGAAGAACATATCTCAGTAAATATAACTATAATATGTATTAAAAGACTTACTATACTTACATGTAAACTTACATAATATTTCAAGGGGGAGTAATTCCCATTAAGGGGTTCTCAGTCAGGATCTAAATCTGCAAATTTTATTAGGAATATGTGGTATGGATATTTGTTTTTTATTCTTCACAATAAACGCCAACTGGAAGAGGAATAGCGTTGTGGGTCTTCGGCAAAAAAGAGAAACAATTGCCGAATCCAAAACACTTCTAGCTACGCTACTCTGTTCACTCTTGGCTTTGTCATCTGTCTGTTGTGTCTGCGTGTGCAGCTATGAATAATAAATACTTGAACGAAAGAATAATAATTACAGAAAAAACGAAGTCGTAAGAATGAAAAAATGTTAAAACTACTACAAACTTACGGAAATACAACTACCTAAAATTTTATCAATAAACAAACAACTCCAATGTACTTTTAAGAAACATATAAAAGTTATTTTTGTGGGAAATTTTGATTCTAAATATTAATATCAATTGAAAAACATTGAATTAACTTACTAAAAAGAACTAAAACCACTCAACAATGGCAAACAAAACACGCTTCAAATCCTAACCTCGCAAATCCACGCCCTAACCTCAATATCGCACTACTTTTAATTCCGCTCCATACTTGTGTCGCGAGCTCGTTCAGCTGGAGAACTTCGCCGCTATTTGCTGTCTTTTCATTGGTCGGGAGGCTTCCCGTTTGCGGGACAAGACACATGTTGACCGCCCTTTCCGTCAAGCATCGCGTTCCAGTCGTGGTGTGAAAGCCTGCATGAGATGTCCGACTTTCAACTTCCTTTACGTACCCCCTTCGCGTTCCCGTTTCTGGGCTGTTGTGGAGCGGCCTGAAGAATGCATGGATTACAGGCCGTTGTGAATGAACTAGCTGCTATGAATGGATGTCAGCGGTGTGAAAGCGTGGGAGGCAAATGTATGTGCATCAGAGTGCTAAAGTGTAATATCAGATGCTGAGGGCGGGGAATGTCGGTGAGTAACTAAATATAACGCAGATGATAGAAAAGAACAAACATGATGCCCAACAAACTCATTTAAATAAATTTTGTCAAAAATAACACCAACAATGAATGTCTAATATTGTCAGAGAGAGATAACAAATTACTCTTCAAGCAGGAAATATATTTTTATTTCATTATATTTGGAAAATGATATTAGTTTTAGTTACATGACCTTTCGTGAATTTATTATTCACATCATAACAGCTGTATTTATGTGTTAAATAATAAAATTTGTGCTAATCATACTTTGAGAAACATTACAAATAATAAATAAGGAAATAAATAAAGTAAATGTCTTTTTTGATGGCGAGGTTCAAGAATTATCGATGAGATTGACAAAAATGATTACGATTTTAAATTTAAAAATGGAAAATTAAGAATATATAAGTATGAAACACAAGATGAGGAGTTACCCTATTATAACTTAAGAATTAAAATAACAATCATAAAATATTTACATAAATCTTGAAAAACAGTATATTATAAAGGGTCATTGTTTTAAGAGAAAACCTGTAGAGGAAGATGTCATCTTCTCCAAGGGATTGATGAATGTCGTGACTGACCGTCAGAAGAACCGTAAGAGCGGGATAAAATACGTTGAGAGAAAGGGTGTCGGGTCGCGGCGGGGCGATGTGGAATGGAATGGGATTGATTGATTGATTGAATGATTGATTAATTATTTGGTGTTTCCAGTCGCGTCAACAACGGTGGTCATTAGTTTCGTTATTGTAGTGCATGTTTTCATCACAGGATGTGTCAGTGTTCTTCCCCCTCCAGGCAGTGAGATGCAGCGATGCTATAGGCGTAGGCTTGCAGTGTTTATATTATCTAGGTACTTCTCCCAGCGGGGCACCTCTCCAGCCGGGCAATAAGTTCCCGACTGGGCTTTCAACATTTGGATACGCGTGGTAGTGTAGTGCATGTATTTGTAAGCGAGGGGAGAGGAGGACGCAAGGATGATGAAGGAAAGATCGCGCTTCTGCATTCTCTTGGTGTTGATCGAAGAAATGACGGACAACTACCAATCAAGGCAGCCGAGCCGTCCGCTAGAATTCTCCTCTAAACAGCGGCTAAATTGGCGATAGCTCAGAACCTAGTGTCCAAAATCCTGACACTTTCGGGACTCCAACACTGGGATCTCCCAGTCAGAGGCACTGAAGAGGAAGGGGAAGAAAACATAATTATTGTATGTGTGAATAATTTGTCGTTTTGGATAGATTGTTAAACTTTGCCAACTAGCTAACGGTATCCCTCATGCCTGAAACTACTTTAATCCCCACACTTGAGCATAAGAGAGACATGTGGCAAACGTAATGTATTCCCTTCTAACTAGCAAAAGTAGTAAACTCCGCCTGTCTGAGCTTTCCTTTGTCACACAGCTACAGAAACTGAGACGATTTTGAAAGAAGGCTACAGGTGTATTTTCGTCTCGATGGGGAACCGAACCCTGGACCACCACCTCGGATGCTAGTACACTACGCATGAACCACCTCATGAGTATAATAATAACTACAATAATAATAAATAATAAATAATAATAATAATAATAATAATAATAATAATAATAATAATAATACCCTTCCAGTGTCTCATGGACAGCGTGCTTGCTCTCCATGGTGCGATCCCAGGTTAGATTCCCGGCCGGAAGAAATAAAGCTGCAGCTTTCCATTATAATTGTCTCTGTGTCTATAGCTGCGAGACGAAAGTAAAGTTCAGGCCAAAGGCCGAGTACGCTAGATACGGCGAAGGGAACTCCATTGCTTTTCATTACAGACGAAAGTAAAGTTGAGGCCAAAGGCCGAGTACGCTAGATACGGCGAAGGGAACGCCGTAGCTTTTCATTACAGACGAAGGTTAAGTTCAGGCTAAAGGCCGAGTATGCCAGATACGGAAGAGGGGAATACAGAAGGGAATACGTCGTGATCGCCACAAGTCTCCCTTACATTCCCGCCGAATTTTGAAGTAATGAGTTTGTTTCGCGCGTGCGTCGCCCTGGACCACTGTGCGACGGCGGCGGCGGCGGCGCGGGGGTCCATTTGTGGGTCTTCGCTGCGGCGGCGTCGCGGCGCCTCGGCGGCCGCCCGCAGAGCACAAGGCGCCCTTCAGAAGCGCGACGCCGCCGCCGCCGCCGCCGCCGCTTCTCGGCCACAGAGATGGACGCGGCGATGGGCGGCCGCCGCACCCATGAAGAGGCAGCCGACGCGTAGCCCGGGGTCGTCTTACATCCACTTACCAGCGCTTAGCTTCGATTTTTTTTAGTGACTGATGACATTAGGTCGTTGTTACAACTCCTGCTTTATAAAAATGAATATTTTTTTAAATTTATTCGCGAGTGTCCTTCGGAACGTGGCTCGTGGTCTTCGGGATGTGCTTACCGCTGTTAAAAAGATTTATTTTATAAGGGAGGAGGTGTAACAATGACTTTATACTTCGATTGTGTTATGTGGCCGAAGACATTGTTTTGGGTTGTAGCGGGTTCATTAGTTGAGGAAATAAGCTCTTTTAATGCAACTGTACGAGCAAGAAGCGAATGGGTAATTTAAATTAACTTCATTAATACCTTTGTTGTTTGTGTTTCAAGACGAAACACAAATAGAATCAAAACACAAAATAAACGCCAATATCGTAAGGATTTCGTGTTTTAAATGGTTGATTGAATTCAAAGAGCAATGTCAGACAATTGTGTTGGTCCAAAAACTCCGTTAAACGTTAGTTTCTTGTGTTATTTTTGTTATATTTGTTCAATCTGAGTTACTACTTAAGGAAAGTTCTTTCACTTCATTAATATATACTTGGGTACATTGAGTGAGTAATACCCCGCGACACGGAACGTCAGTAAATTGTAAATCGCTCACGATGGCCCACGCCTTGCCATATGTCTGCAATTTGTTCGAATAAACTGCGGAACTGATCATCGGAGCATTTACCAACTTTTCCGAAACTAAATGCGAGTTCATACATCCTCCGTTCGGCAGAGACAACCCCATACGTTTTGTTAGTAAATTACTTTAAACAAGTCCGAGTGTTAATTTATACCATCCACGTAGTGTCTACGCGTTTCCCTTGATTAAGAGTGAATTACTATTCTGGAAAATTTATTATCTACTGTTTATTTAGACATGCATGTCAGACGTTCATGCATGAAGGACTTTATATTTGCGGAGGCTGCCTCAACAATGCGTTATCGAATATTCTCACCAATTCAGTAGTCCTACACAACAATTTAGTTAATGTTCTTTCATGTTTCTATTTTTATTTCATGTTCCCCTAATTTTCCTGGAAAATTATGCTCTCAATTCTTTAGTTAGAAATAATTTCTTAGTGATATATTTTTTTTATATTCTGGTATGTCATCCGCTCCCCCATTTCTGACTTCTCCCTCAATATATATTAGCTTCTTCAGCTTCACAATATCCACCGTGCTACTTTCTCCCTCCTTCTTTCAAATGACACCACTCTTCTATCTATTTAGTTTTCTCCTTTTCTTTTCATACCGTGACACAAAAACTCTTACCTTTAATTTTTGTTCTTGAAGACAGCATCGTGTGTTTCGAAATGTCATTTTCCATTTTATGTGCCATTCCATAAATCACCGGATTCTTTTCAATTCTGTCTGACACAAGCAGCTGATTCAATTTTTCCAAGTCGAAGTTTCTAGGCTGTATTGCATGAATTCATCGCTGCCTTTAAAACCTTTTTAAACCGGCGAATCGTCCTTGAGACAAGTTTTCACTCCACAGTTTTATGATGTTTTTATTTAATATTGATGTACAATTCTTACACATTATGATAGAAATTAATACATTTCATTCAACTTCCCCTTGTTTTCACAATGTGAATATAATGTTGTTTCTTTCATTTTCAGGTGAGAAAAATTTCATCAACCCCACTACTTAATTCTTTCGAGAAGATTTGGAAACAAATATGATCGAGAAGAGTACGTATGCACCAAAACTTATATTGACTGATTTAATATCAGAGTTCAGGTACGAGTTTTGTATAGTAACTTTGCATGTAAATAATATTTGTTAGTTGTGTAGTCATTATTCGTTTCAGCACAGATTGCAAATAAAAAAAAATACTAGACTTTTTGTTTTATGATGCTGGTTAATTCCTTACTTATGTAAGAAAGAAAAGGGTTTCAACATTAATTTAACCACCAAACAAATTGTTCATATGAGAATGATGTGGAAAATGCTTGCCTAAAATAATAATCACAAATAATACAAATCGGCCGAGCATACGGATGGCTCATGCGCACTGGCCATTCCCCGCCTCCCGGTACTGAACAGTCATCTATGACAGTTAGGTATTTCTTGTATATACTGTAAAGGCAGAGATGGTTTGTGAACTCGGCGAAGAAAATTGTTCTTTAGCTTGTATTTAAAACGGTTTTCTGAATATTTGGTCCCAATTATTTTAGACAAGAAAGCTTAAAGTATTTAAAATGTAGTTAATTACAGACGGTTATAAATGTGGGCTTCTAGGGCATGTAGAGTGGACAAAAATGGTTCATTTTTGTCAGTAAACAGGTGGAGTGTAGAAGTTACGCAAGTGGAAGTTTGGACATCTCGCCAAGATTGATATGCAAGCCAACTTACACCACTGTTTGGCAGGTTACACAAACTCTCAAGGAAAAATCTGCTTCTAGGGATGACTATTGCGTCACTCGACATTATTCAGCATTAACTACAAATATTTCTCGAAGTGACGACCTTTAGATTTAATGCATGTGTGGTATGGGCATTGCACAGATAGATCCATGTGTGGTATGGGCAAGATAATAAATCCAAAATCGTAAGGCCTTTTTGATTTGGTGGAGTAAAGTTTGCAGGAGGTTCTAACATAAGAAAAAAATCGTTTGATCTGAATGAATGTAGAGATTGTAATGTACTCAATTTTGCCTTTGGTGAAATCTTGTAAAATGGTGTTAACCGATTGTCATATGAACCAACCACCCAAACTGTACAAGTGCATTTCTTAATGCATCTACCTTAAAAGATTGACGTTGTTTGCTGTTCATAAATCTTCAACTGCAACTTACTTACTCTATAGGTTCTGAAGGGATTGGTAGCGCTATTACGTTGTTTGCTGTTCATAAATCTTCAACTTAAACTTACTTAGTCAATAGGTTCTGGTAGGGTTTGGTAGCCATATTACTGTGGATTAACCCTAGACTCATCTAAGAAATAATGAGAAAATGTTCTATCCTTTAAAAATGCGAAAGAGGACATTGGATTTCATTTCTACATTGTGAAAACAGCATCACAGATGAATCTGACGCAATGAGCGCTTGCTAGGAATGGACGAAATACGCACACATCCGGAGAAAGAAATACGCTTATGTAAGCAGCGTCACTGAATTATTTGCGTCACGTTTACATGTTCAGATTGAGAATTTGCGGTCTCGGATTTGTGATATGAGCGTTGGTATTGCGGTTCCCTTCGGTCTGCGCCGCAGCGGCCGATCCAGCGACCTGCAGAGGCTCTAACGCGGCCTCAGCGTTGAGCGCGGGGCGCAGGCCCACGCCGCCGCCGCCACCATGTTATTCATGCTTCGCGACGGGATTGGCGCATTATGTGGGAACGAGTCCGCTCCTGCGTGGGCGGCGCGCGCGCATTGTTCTGACAGCTGACTCGCAGCGATCCGCTTGCGCCCGCCGGCTCAGGGCACTTCCGCCCAACAGCGCCTCGCCCACAACGGCGCCCGCCCCCCCCCCCCCGCCCCCGTTCCCGCCCCCGCCCCGCCTCGCCACGGTCCCGCGTTCGCTCCACCTTCGCCGAGCCTCTCCCCTGGCCCGCACCACCCCCACTCATCGCCGTCCCTCCCCTGCCGTCCCCGCCCCGCCCCGATCCATCTGCTTTACTTCGCCACGGACCCGCCTACATCCTGTGTTCGCTCCGCCTCCACCAAGCGTCTGCCCCGCCCCCTCCACCCCGCCTCGTTCCTCCCCGCCCCGCCCATCTCCCCGCCACTTGACACTCCACCCCATCCCACTCTACCCACCCTTTCTCCACCCCGCCCCGCCCCGCTCCACACGCCCACCGCTTCGCCACGGTACTGCATTCGCTCCACCTCCGCCAAGCTCTCTACCCCGTAGCACCCCACCCCGTCCCATCCTCCTTCACCCTCCTCCACTCCAGCCAACCCCGGCCCACCCACCCACCCTCGCTACGCTTCGTCCCCCCTCCCACCGCACTCCACCCGTTCCTTCACCACGTCTCGCCCATCCCCGCTCCCCCACTGACCCGCTTTAGCCCCACCTCCGCCAACCTTTTCCCCGCCCCATCCCATCCCGCCCTATTCCATCCCATCCCGCCTCTCCCCTTTCCGTCCCCCACCACCCGTCTCTGCTCTACCCGCCACGGTTCCGCCCCGCTACACCCACCCCCACTACGCGTCACCCCGCTCCACCCAGCTCCGCCCAGCCCACCCCCGTCCCTCTCCGCCCCGTCCCGCTACGCCTCGTCCCGCTCCGCCCCGTCCCGCTCCGCCCCGTCCAGCCCCGCTCCGCCCCACTCCTTCCCATTCCGCCCCGCTCCTCCCTTCTCAACCCGTATCCACTTGGCAACTGTCCCGCATTCGCCTCTCCTACGACCCACCTACTCACCGCCTCTCCGCCGACCACGCGTTGTTCCACAAGGTCCGGCCTCGTCCCTCCTCAAGTCGCCCCTCCTAACCTTTGTTTCCTCGCTCTCCACCCGGTCCGTCATCCCCTCATACCTCTCTTCAGACCCTCCGCGTATATACACTCACGCGCTTCTTAGATGGTACAGCCTACCTTCTCCCGCCCTGTTCCACTGGCCACCTCTCCTCATCCCACTACACACTGACTTACTCCTCTCTCCCTCCCGTCCCCTCCGCTCGCCCTCTCACAATACCCCTCCTTACCTCGTGTCACCCGCATCCTCACCCACGTCTCCGACCAAGCCTTGTCCTCTCGCTTCCGCCCGTCCCTCCGCCCCCGCCCCCTTCAACCCGAGCGGAGCTGTTCCGATTAAGTCGGATTACGCGTAGCTGGCCGCGCCCGCGCGTCCTCGCGTAGACATGAATTTGCCCTACGCGGAATTTGCATGCGCTGAGCGACGAAGTCCGCGTCCGAACACCAGGGGCGCCAGTGACAGCGCTCCGGGAGACGTCATGACGTGAGCAGAAGATTAGAATAACACGCTGCGTTACTTAGTATGGCTGTAAATACCCACTCACACGTGAAGTTGGAAAATACATACAAGCTGTTACCGTATAGATTAGCTTATTTTCTCATTGAATAAGTCACTTTTATCAACTATTATCTATTTTTGAAAATGTAATTGAATATGCGGTATATTCCGTTCTAAATCATTGTACGTCTGGATGTGAGCGGAAGATTAAAATAACAGGCTGCGTTACTCAGTGTGGCTGTGAGTACCCACACACACGTGAAGTTGGAAAATACATACAAGCAGTAGCCGTATAGATTAGCTTATTTTCTCATTGAATACGTCATTTTTATCAACTATTATCTATCTTTGAGAATGTAATTTAATATGCCGTATATTCCGTTCTAAATCATTGTACGTCACGATGTGAGGGGAAGATTAGAATAACAGGCTGCGTTACTCAGTGTTCCTGAGAGTACCACACACACGTGAAGTTGGAAAATAAATACAAGCAGTAGCCTTATAAGTCAGCTTATTTTCTCATTGAATGCGTCAGTTTCATCAACTATTATCTATTTTTGAAGATGTAATTGAATATGCGGTATATTCCGTTCTAAATCATTCTACGTCTCGAAGTGAGCAGACGATTAAAATAACATGCTGCGTTACTCAGTGTGGCTGTGAGTACCCAATCACACGTGAAGTTGGAAAATACATACAAGCAGTAGATTTATAGATCAGCTTATTTTTTCATTGAATACGTCAGTTTTATCAACTATTATGTATTTTTGAGAATGTAATTTAATATGCCGTATATTCCGTTCTAAATCATTGTACGTCACGATGTGAGGGGAAGATTAGAATAACAGGCTGCGTTACTCAGTGTGGCTATGAGTACTCACACACACGTGAAGCTGGAAAATAAATACAAGCAGTAGCTTTATAGATCAGCTTATTTTCTCATTGAATACGTCAGTTATATCAACTATTATCTATTTTTGAAAATGTAATTTAATATGCCGAATATTCGGTTCTAAATCATTGTACGTGTCGATGTGAGCGGAAGATTAGAATAACAGGCTGCGTTACTCAGTGTGGCTGTAAATACCCACACGTGAAGTTGGAAAAGGAATACATGCTGTAACCGTACAGATCAGCTTATTTTCTCATTGAATAAATCACCTTTATTAACTATTATCTATTTTTGAAAATGTAATTTAATCTCCGTATATTCGGTTCTAAACATTGTTTGTCTTGTTAACTCACGATCAAGCGATTTTGAATAGATGAACGAAGTAATCTTTGAAGAAATGAAAGAAATTTCGTAGGATCAGACTTCTTTGATCTCTTTCTCTTTATGGTATTAAAATAGGAATTAGTTGGGAGAAAAGAAAAGAGGAGAACGTAGAATCAGCAGCATCTCTAATATCTGGCGTGAGGTACAACGGGAGTTCTCTGAATCGCAAACATTTTACACGGGTTATGAGTACTGTAAAGATGTACATAAGCTTCCAGAGCAAACTCCAATATGTATCAATTTGTGCAATATTCGATGGTAAACATGTAAGAACAACAATGGGAAATGAGTTTAACGCACAGCTTGAAAGACCTGATCAAATTTAAGCGTTACTCGGCCAGGAAGATCAAAATTGATTTTGTAATAAGTTAATGAAGATTGCATTCTATTTGAATATAATTTACGAATTCCCGCTCTCAGTATTACAAGCCAAAAACTGTAAAGATATAGTCAGAAAATACATTTTTTGAAAGTTATTTTTCGCGTAATTCCATCAGAAACCGCATAAAGCAACTACTATCTACGTGGAATGGTGATTACTCTGCAGCCCAGCCCAGAGATAGTGATTCATCGTTCTTCTCATACTAGTGTTTTCTGGTCTTTTTGTTCCTTTTTTCTATTCTTTTTCTGATGTAAAGTTTTTTGTTATTTATTTTCTCTCTCCTGCAAAATTTTGTTCTTGTGTCTTTGAGTTTTTTTTTTCTCATTCTCAACGCTTCATTTGTTAGATAATAGGAATCCCTTGGCGAATAAATATTAGCAAAATATTATGGGGAAAACTGTAGGATCTGTTAGATAGAAGAGGAAGACTGGGAACACGTGCTAGAGAGATGTCTAGTTTCTAAAGAAGAAAGAATGTGGGGAAGGTGGAATGTTCAGGAGAAGATGAATATTAGTGTGGATATTAGAGGACAAATGTGAGAGGATTAGTATGGTGGAGAGATACTGGGAAGTGTGTAGTATATAGCTTATTATTGTATACAACTATACAATACAAGTATTGAATATATAATATTTGTATTGTATTTACTGTGATTTAAACATAGTGGAACTTAAAGTTCACGACCTGGAAGGAAATGGGGACTTTGTCATCCAATCGCAAGCTCCAATACCAACACTAATTCGTAACGAACCTCCCGACTAGATAGCAGTGACCGTTCATCTCCTTGAAATAACACTGTTTTTAAATCGTTGAATATGAATCTAGTGAATCCAACTATTGTTTATCTACAAAGTTGCAAAATAAACATACTATACTTCGATTTATTTGAAGAACCCTTTGACAGACATCAGCTGTTACCGTGTCATCCAATCGAGCTTAAATGACAATCAGTGACGTCACTATGATGACGTTCAAGCTCCCGACTGGATGACACCGTAATTGCTGCTAAAGGACACTGTGAATAAATAGAATTATATTTAAAATAGTAATAATAATAATAATAATAATAATAATAATAATAATAATAATGTGCCTTTATATGGCGAGGCTCGAGCCATTAGACCCGCTCTTCTGCCTTACCACATGTCACAAATATACAAATTAGTCTAAAAAAGTAATGTAATCTACAATATGTAAATGTGATATAATCTACAAGTGGTAAGTAGTTGGTGGAAAGCAAACATAATTTAAAGACTCATAAATAGATAGCTGCAGAAGTTAAATGGACACAAAAATGCTACAAAATTTGGTTGAAATAATTTTAAAATTCATAGACGGAGATTGAAAACACAAATTGAATTAAGTAAGATATGTGTTTTACATATCTGCGCGCTACGCGGCAGCCTGGTATTCACCCCCAACGACTGTGATCGATTAATACAGAAAGACACCATCTCACCCGCCGCTCGATCCTGGAGGAAATCCCGCTAGTCGGGGAAAACCCACCAGGCAGGCTGCGTCCTAATACAATGGAAACTAAGCTCACATGAAGAGTATTAAATATTACTGAAATAGAAATCTGTCTTATTGTATTCGATGCTCGAAAGCAATAGCGAGATGAATAGCGTGCTCTCGCCGCTCCCCGTGGGGAGGCTGCGCGCGTGGGGCTGCGCTTGTGCAGCTGCTGCGGGCAGCGTCGGCCGCCGGCCGAGTGGCGCAGAGTGGGTTGGGGACGGTGGGGAGGGAGGTCGCCGCTTTAACTGGCTTTAACTCCCGGCGGCGGAGCGAAGCGGCGCCCAGCGCTGCCCTGCTGCATTAGCTCTCGACGCCTTATTGGGCGTCGGCAGCTGCGGGAGGCACGGCCTCACCCCCACCCCAACCCACCCCACCCCCTTCCGCCCGCGGCCCACAACAGCGCCTTTGGCCGCGTGTCCACCCATTGCCACAGTTCGGTCGAGCAGAGACTCTAGCGCGCCCGTCAGCCCCTGCACTTCACTCCTCGTCCTGCTTTATTCGCCCGAAGCTCTACTACCTACGTCACACGCCCGACACTACACATTTCACGTTCGGCACACTACGCATAAAACAGTTCACGAACGCCGCTGTGTTTATAATGCACCAAGATCTAAAAACAACGCTCCACGTAGTTCATTGATTGACAGATGATTCCGGGTGCGTCAACTGCCCTGGTCATTGGTCCCGTTAGTGTAGTGAATGCTATTTTATCTCGAGAGGTGGCCGGTTTTCTCCCTTCGCTGAATGGTGCGATTCGACGTCTGACCTACACGTCAGCGTGCGGGGATTTCCCTTTCAACGTATCTCTCCCAGCGTGGCACCGTCCCAGCAGCAACAAATACTAAGCCTCGACTGGTCTACCGACACGTGGGTCAGTGCTGTGGATGTGAGTGGAGAGGTTAGAACAAGAAAGGAAATGTCGCATGCGGTCCGTCTGGTAGGACACTGCTCCGGCATTCGCCTGGTATTGATCGGAGAAACCTGCCGCCACCGCTACTAAACGGGAAACCAGCGATCAGAGCTTCCGGCCTTTAGATCTCTTCCTGAGATCTCTTCCAGCTAAATGCGACCTAGCGATATAGCTATTATCAAAAAGCCGCAACGGTCGGAACTTGAATACTACGACCTCCTGGTCAGAAACGCTGCGGGACAGCAGCAATATTGGCTATGATCTAAAATTATCTGGTCTCGAAATGGCCTAACATTGCCGTACCTCAAATGTGTCTTTTGTGCAGTTATCCTGTCATATGTAAGTCGATGAGTCTTCTTCCAGTCAAATCCCTCATTGTCCGTTCTTTGGTTTATATTATTTGTAATATAATCCACGTTCAGTTTAAGCGTCTTAAATAACAATATCAAGACTATAACATTCACAAAAGAATTTTTTTAAAAACGGAATTACGTCCTCTTTACTATAACTCCTTTTTCATGTCTTTTCTTCACCTTTACTACCCCATAGTATATGATTTCATATGCTTCATTAACATTCTTCACTTCGTATTAACATTATGAATTTCATTAAATTAAGACACGAAAAATGTTGTAAGGCCGTGGATCCCCTTCTATTGTTGAGTTTGAATTAGTTGGGGAATTTTGACTTGATTGCAGGCTCTTAGCAGAAAGTACCTGAGAACAATATCAACGGCCTTATTCAGCATCGTCGGAATCGACTCCTGCCGCGACAAGTGACAAGGAAGGGTGTGTTTTCATTGGGCTCTCTATTAACAGGAGGTCAATCTACCGTACAGATTCGGCTGCAAGAAGCGAAAATATTCCCAGAATTGTCAAATGATACGTCTTAAACTTCCATTTCAAATGACCTTGACATCCATATTCATCCCTCATTGTGCAAACATTTGTTGTGAGACTACCTGGCAGATGACTGCTACGTATTCTTCAGTATTTGCATAACATTATCATTTCCATGATGGCGTAAACCTCGCAACATAAATCATCTGCAGTAATGCCTATGGACATGTCCTCAATTATTCTGTTCAATTATTCACATCGAACCGCGCGCATTGCAACATGAATTGTAGCTTTAATTGCTTTCCTGTTGCAAGCTATCTTTACCCACAGTAATTGCTTTGATTGCTATCCTCTATTAATGATAACTACACAAATGTCGAATGTATTAATTTCGAAGAGACCTTTCCACTTTTCTCTATTGAAAACGACTATATTCTGGTATACAAGTAAGACTCATACCTGTTTAAGTCCATTTTTGATTATTTAGTACATCAGTAACTCACGATTTTACTTTTCCTCCCTGCACTGTAGTAAAGGGAGGAAAAATGTAGGAATACTTTCAAGATATAGGTGTTGTGGTGTGTTATCGTTGGCATTTTTCATGAAATAATTATAGGCGTTGTCATTGCCAACAATAGGATTTAATATAATAGCAGCTACTAGGTAGTCGTTTTGTGGCTTCCATCCAGCAGACAACTGATGATGATGGCTAAGCCATCGAAAGCTGGTATTATATTAAATCCTATTGTTGGCAATGACGTCTATAATTATTTCATACTTTCAAGAGTACATTCTCCAAATATCTGTGTTTGAATTTAATCTGTGCTGTAACTTCTCACACGCCTCAAGATTAAGGTATATTAGTAGAGTCGTCTCCGGTAGTGAACTCTGTTACAGTGAACCTACAGTAAGTTTTGGACCCTTTTTACTTACATTACAAATAAGCATAAGACTAGCGTGCAAGAACTCTCGCGTGTTCTTACGTCCCTCAAAAAAAGCTATTCTGGGCCAAAAAAAATTAAATAAAGCTAATATTGTTATCTGTGAGTAATAAATACCATTTGTTAGCATTTATAAACAACTCAGTAGGCTCAGACTTCACTTCGGTACATGCCAATATTACTCAAACGATGTTTACGTATTGAATATCTTAGCAAACCGATACCTTAAATTGAATATCAAACGGTGCAATATTTACAATATGCGTTACAGCTGGGCATTGATGTACAGACTTCCAAATACCGTCTATAATAGTGCATCTGGATTGTGATCGTTGGCAGTTGTCGAGTGTTCAATTGCTTAATTCTTGCTCAATTCTTTTGATAATTTTAAATTTATTTGGTTTTTAAAATAACTTCACATAGTATTCTATTGCGCGTTTTGATATTTGTTGGTCATTTATTTCAAGCTATTTTACTTAATTTCTAGCTATAATTGTTCCGAGAACATCTGTCTATAATACTGGGTAAACCTTTATTGAAAATTTGTGACAAACGTATATTGCATTGTTTTTTTTATTTTAAATTCTGTGAGTATATTGGACGTTGCCGATATATAGTTTTTTAAACAAATAATCACGTTTCGTTAACAACTTTTCACCCTTCTATGGAAAAGGCAGGATAGAGAAGAGGGTGGGGTTTATAACAACCCCTTAGAGCCCAACATTCCAACACTAGGCTGCTTGGAAAAAATATCGTCAGTTAAAGATCATTATTGAAGAAGACTCCTCTTAGATGGAGGTAGCGGATAATAATAATAATAATAATAATAATAATAATAATAATAATAATAATAATAATAATAATATTTATTGAGTCACATATACAATTACAATCGTGTATGACGAGTCAGTATGATGTCTTGGGTGGAGAGAGCGAAGGTACATGACACTTCAGGAGCAAAGAAGGGGCGATCTCAGCATTTGCTCAAAGGACCAGCGAAACTGAACAAAACCTGATCGAGATGGAGGCATTGGCCCAGAAATTATACTACAATACGTGTTACAGATAGATTAGGATATTATACAGTAGATAATTATTTTTAGTATTTTATAGATAATTTAACATTTCAAGATGTTATTTTAATGACATTTCTTACAGTAATATTAATAATAATTACATTAATAAAAATATTAGAACAATACATATCAATTCTCTTAGCAACTACATAAAATTTAACAATAGTAGTACTACTTTTTCTATATTTAAAACTTGAAATGGGGAGGAGGCAAGTTTTGACCAGTTTTTTTTTTTTTTTTCAATTTGTACACGCAGTCCTACTGCAGCACTTAACGCGCATAGCGAATCCAGAGAGAAACAGATTTTTTTGTCAGGCATTCTCCTTCTATTTCACAGGATGCGATATGCCAGCCGGTCTCGGAATATTTCATTTAGCGATTAGTTTCGTTAGCCGCCTGCGCCATGCCGCTATCGAAAGGATCTCGTATGTTATTAGGCGAGTCAAAGAGCCTTTCAGAGAGTGGGACGTTGTTCCAACAGTCCAAGAGACATTGCAGAATGTCAAGACTGCATTACGATAATTAGAGATTGTGGAGAAAGACGTTGCAAGTATGGAGACAGCACGAACTTCAGAAGGATCCAGAGAAACTATTAATGAAAATGTACGAAGCCAACAATTGAAAAAATTGATTTTTGGAGGTCAAATAAAGATATTGAAATTTTCAGTTGGTGTTGTAAATGTATTTTAATGTATTTCCATATTAATCAAATAAATCATTGTTGAGTTCTATTTAATTTTGTCATCGTTGGATATAGTGAATCTCTGATATACTGAATCAAAAGTGTTAGTCCGCAGAAGTTCTCTATAACCGGAGTTGACAGTATTACTCCAAAGGTAGTTAGGGTTGGTGCAGGTGGCGAGGAAATACACAGTTTTGTATTAAAAACGCTAATGTGTATGTCTGTACGAGCGAATGGACGAATACCTGCATTGATAGATGTAAAGTATGTGTCATAGAACTATCAAATTAGAAGCTTTCGAAATAAAACGTGGTAGGTAGGTCATGGATTAAGATATAATTGTGCCGTTCCGTAATGAGTTATGCCTTTCCGATTTCGTGGAGATTTTGAAAGTACTTTAAAAAAGTTTTTGAAGTACTTTGAAAGTACTTTTACCCCTCAATTTTCAAAATTTTGAGGAAAATGACTCCATTTTGTTCTGTAAACTATTTGCTGGAGTAGATGAAAGTGGATTTATAAAAATGATATACTAATTTTGATTTTCATCAAAACCTTTAAAAGATTGAGAATTACAAAAGTTCAAATATTTTTTGCACCTGTCGTACTCGTCCAATATGAAAGGCACATATTTCTTTTCCTGTGCAATTTATCCCTCAAATTTAGATTTTTAAATAATTTCAAATGCAACTTTTTAATTATGAGTGTTTATTAAGCAATTTTGACGAAAATTATGATATATTCCGTTAAATATGTAAACAAAAATATCTCAAAAATGGTTTCATTTTTTCTTTAAATTTAGATTAGAGCAAAAAACACTGATTTACGGTGACACAAGTGACATTTTCATGAAAACTTGAAATTAAAAGAAATCACACATTTCTTTTTTCTTTTTTTTCTTTTTCTTTCTTTTTTTTCTTCTTTTTTTCTTTTTTTAAAATTCCTGTTAGAAATGTCTATGTACGATACATTCGTATATTTCTTGATTTTATGAAAATGTGGCCTGAAAAGCTTCAAATAAGTTTCTGGACTTATCAGTTTCTTTAGCACCAGCGAGATCAAAATTGTGCGTATTTGAAAACGCTCAAACAAATCTTTCTTGAAAACGGCCTCAATGTTTTTATCCAAAATTTTTATATTAATGGAGTTTCTGCTCGTTTACGATATTTCGAAATCTTTATTTCGATCAAGCTATTAAGGGTCCATCCTTTGATTTCTATTTAAGTTATTAAATTATTTAAATTAAGAAGATATGGAAAACATAATACACTATTAAATTATATATTTTAAATATTAATTTGCTGCAACTAAGGTTCCATAAATCTTCCCTTTTACTTTCTCGTAAACGAAGTTAAAACATGAGAAATAGAAAAAGTTATGTAAGAGCGTAAAATTGATTTCGAGTTTTCAACGGAAGTACACGTTTTCGGTTGCCTGAAATTGTTGTTTGTGCTCTGTTTGTTGCCTGGTTGAATTGTTGTTTTTGCTCTGTTACTATTTGTCGAGGGTTTTTTTTGAATACTTTATCATGTCGAAATCAGAGAGCTGACAAATTACGTTAATATTTTCTGTAAACACAGCGAAATACTTTACAAATCGTATCAGTGAAACAAAAATGCTCCGGAACACAGGGAAAAGTCAGGGAAATTTGTTTCAGGGAAGGAATGAGTGGCCACCCTGTGCAATGACGCGCAGCGCTGCTGCGGCGTTGCCTCGTCGTCTTCGGAAGAGGAAGCGAAGCGACGCGCCGTTGCAGGCGGAGGCAGCTTCTCCCTCGGCCGGCGCTAATCTCATTATTTTTACGCACCCGCATAATCAGATTATCAAAAACTGCGTATTCATAAGTGAATCAAAAACCGACAATTTTCGAACGGCGTTGGGACGTCAGGATGTAAAGCGGGGAACGGGTGGGGGGGGGGGCAGAGGGCCAGGGGAGGAGATAATCCGCTTAGGGATCCGATCTGAAAGAGGGCGCCTCCCCCCCCCCCCGGAATCCGGATGGAACCGTTGTGAACTTCTTTCGGGTGGCAGAGGTCATGACATCGCACAATGCAACGAAAACATATTTCTCGATTGGCATTTTATATTCCCGAATCATTTGGATTTATAAATTGATGCCCAACAGATATAAACATCAGAATTCTATCTCTTAAACGTATTCCCCAGATTATTTATTTGACTCAACTTTACTTCCAATTAGTGTATCGGTAGAGAGCTTTGCTAATCTCTATGACTACACGATGTGTGTTAATAGACCTATGTTAATTCATTCCTAATGCGCTAGTAATCTGTGAGTAATCGTGTGTGAAAAATGTTACTGAGTTTGCCAGGAGTATTAAGCAATGCATTTTTAAAGCTTTCCACTGCAAGTGTGACGATAGAAATGATAATCGTAGCAAACATGGCAGTGCGGGACGGGGACGGGCCATAGGAAGCATAGTATGGCGGAGTAGGGCAGGGTGAGGAGCCATATGGTGAAGCTGTTCGGGTGGGGAGGAACAGGGTGAAGCTGGACGGCTGGGAAGGAATATGGTGGGGAGGAATCGGGTGAAGCTGGGCGGCTGGGAAGAAATAGGGTGAGGAGAACAGGGTGAAGCTGGACTGGTGGGAAGGAGTAGAGTGATGAGAAATCGGGTGAAGCTGGACGGGTGGGAAGGAGTAGGGTGGGGAGGAACCGGGTGAAGCTGGGCGGGTGGGAAGGAGTAGGGTCGGGAGGAACCGGGTGAAGCTGGACTGGTGGAAAGCGGTAGGGCGAGGAGGAACCGGATGAAACTGGACGGGTGGGACGGCATGATTGGTATGAGCACTGTAAAGTTGGACTGGTGGGTCGGGGTAGGGTGAAGAGCAGGGTGAAGTTGGACGGGTGGGACGGGGTAGGACGAGGAGGAACTGGGTGAAGTTGGACTGGTAGGAAAGGGCAGGGTGAGGAGGTACAGGGTAAAGTTGGACGGATGTCGTGAGGCAGGGTGACTCACTTAAAACAGAACTCCCATATGTAATTTCAATATTTGTTCAATTTTATTTTCAGTTTTATGTTTGTTTTAGTTACAGAGGTGAATGTTACAAAATCCATATGCCTAACCTTTATCATATTCACGCAGTACCATCAATTGTTCAGTCGCTGGCAACGAATTTAACTTTGCTTTAGGTTTTCCTTTGCGAGTGAGTGCGACAGATATAAATTTTTCTTTGGCGTTTTAGCTTCTAGTCTTCAACAGAATTGTTTGTTAGAACACGTTATTAAGAATTGAAGAAATGTAAAAGGTCCAAAATGTTCGTATATGATATATCGCCAAGTAACCCTAAGTCCTCTGTTAGGAAAAAAACAGGAAAAATCTGGTTGAAAAAGCAATTTCAGGTAAACTTGTTTTACATTCCCACTAAACGATATTTATTCTTTATAAAAATATTGAGACTTCGGAATGGGTCTTACTAATAGTTGTTTTCCACTTATCTAGGAGCGACTTACCCAGGTTTGGCTGTATTTTAAAATTCAGTGCAAGATTACCTGACTGTGTTATAACCACTTGCGAGGTGTAAGGAAATAATCTTGAAATCCGGGCCTCAGTGTTAATGAATGCACCGCAATCATGATAATAATTAAAAGTCCCTCATTGGCGAAAAAGACGAGCCCGTTGCCTCTGGGGAAGCTTTGTTTTTATCAAATGAAACCTCTTTTTATTTTTATACTCTCAGAAAGGTAACTTTTGTGGAGTTTTCGGAATGAGCTTTCGTTAAGTATATTAACATTTCAAGAGTTTAATTTGGGGAACGTTGGTGGCTGCTTTTCGTGGAAGTGAACGCGGAGCTGGAAGAGCATTGGGCCGAAGCAAGTTCCTCCAAACAATGTCGCAAGTATTGGCGAAGTGGTTGCGTGGTACATCCAAACTCCATTTGAAACTCCAAGTCACCGCCGCTCTCACGTTTCTTCGCAATATTTGACGCTCTATAATCGCAAAATAACTCAGGTGAATTACAAGGTCTGAGAAAAAATGTTACAAACTTCTCGAGTACTTAGAGGGCTGAACATAACAAATGTTTGGTCAATGAACATGTGGTCGGATGTGGTATGTTTTTAACGTACATGCAAGGCATTTATTCCTGCTTGGGAGTAACAGATCGTGCACTGGTGTTTGACAGGTCAAAGAGATTTCTGGTATATTCCAAACACCAATGTAAAATGAGTTGCATGTAAGTCAGAGCTTTTGTCACATTCGTAACTATGTTACACGAGATATACCACCATATAACCATTTGGAAAATGTATTTGTCTTCGACCTCCAACATGTCCTAGAAGTTTGTTTCATTTATTCTTATACATTCGGTTTATAGAGAAAAACCGCTGTAATTATCGAGAACTGTTATTTTCCCTTCGACTGAAGCCTGAAACTCGATATCAAGATGTAATAAGAAAAAATGTATTTATTTGTAAGTAATAGCAATTTATTTACTTATTTACAAGATAATTACATAATACAAAGTAAAGTCTTAATTTTTGCCCCTTCAAATAATAATTAGACGCAAGTCCAAAGGACTTCAGAAACTTTATTTGGTCCTGAACGCAATTTTACCACATTCCGGATATCCTGACGTTAACTGGATGTTAATTAAGAACAGGAATCGTCGACACAACAGACTAACACAACTTTAAATTGTTGAATGAACGAATTACTCGTTACGGCTTATTAAAGCGTGCAATGACTTTTTTAACTCGTCAACTTTACTCATGAAATAACACTTAAAACTATTAAATTAAAAAATTAAGTAACAATACTTTATGTTGAACACACACAAACACCTAAATTGCTTACCACATCAACACTCATACTGTTCCCAGTTTACTACAGACGTATGTCCTGTACCAATTTATACTTTTCACTTCAAATACTTTTTTTCGACTTCTTCTCTAAAACTGGGCGACGTTTCGTCAACCACGCCTATGGTAATAACAACCGCCATCAGCCGCGACCATCCTTGGTCCTCTAAGGAATTCATAGTAATTTGTCTAATACTTACCAAAGTAAATTTAAAAACAAATGTGACGTACCGAAATATTATACTGTAAGTTTGTCTATCTCATTACACAGCGTAGATAATATTATTAATTTACAATTTCTCAGGCATAGATTAGTATTTTGGAATGTCTTCATATGGATATCATCGAACAATTATGTAAAAAAAGGTCATTTATTGTCTAATGAAATTCCTATAGCTTTATAAAAATAAATACCATGACGAGTTTCTATGATAAACAAATGAACAATATATTAGAAAAAATAAAATGTGAAAAAATGTTCTTTAGTTGGCGATAGATCACAGCTGGGCAGAGGTGGGGTAAAACTGTAAAGCTAGCCCCGACCAAAGAAATTAGAAAACTAACTAGTACGAGAAAATCTGTGCCATTCTGTAGCACCACTGCGGTTCGTCAGTTACTGAGTGCTCGACTGATTTTTTTTCCCATCGGTTACATGACCTACCTTTCGGGAGACCACTGTTCTTTTCGCATGTTGAGAAAGGCCAAACAATTATGGTTCCTTGGAAGCACATGTTGACAATGTACTTTGCGTAATAAACGTTGATGACACAATTTACATTAATTGGTTATTTCTTGGTAAAACCCGTCTCGTTAACAGCGAAAGAGATAGACTGATATTTTTATCGGGGCAAACCCCTTTACTATAATTGTTTCTTGGAATTTGCTTGTATTTTGCAATTTCAAGGGAGGAGGAGAAGCTGTGCTCACGCAGGCTGATCCGAAGAGAAATTGCTAACATCAATCGTACAAATGTCCACGTGCAATGCTATAAAGTCACTGCTGCAGTCAGCATGCAAAATAAACAACCTATATTTGTGAGGCGGCTTCGTCCTAGTACATCATTTTAAAATATGAATACTCCGCAATAATTTCAGTGAGTGATACTGACATTCAAAATGTACACAGATTCATCAAGCTAGTTCATGCTAATCAAAATGAATAAATTTTGTTTTCTTCTTTGCTTGTCGTGTGTAATGTCGTATCCCCATTTCTAATCAATTCGCATTTCTGTATTTGTAAATAAAAAATATATTAAACTAGTCTTACTCCTATGTGTCAAATATAATGTTACCAATGATTGTATAAAAATCAATCTGTGATATTGTTTCCGAGTCTTTCAGATTCTATTTCAGATGAGATTATCGTGTCAAAATTCTTTTGTTAATCATTAAAATAATCCTTACCTTTGTAAATAGCATTGGCTACCGAAAAATAATGCAAGAAATATTACTGTATCGTAATCTAGATGAAAAGCAAATGATTACCACTGCATGATTTTTAACACACTGGCCACTACTGTATGATTTGTAATTGTTTGTCGTTGGCCAGAGACTCTTGACACATCTTCCAGTCTCATGAATTTTTACCGCTTTGAACTGAGTGTAATAATAGAACATTAAATCATAATACCCCATATTAGAACATCAAATACAGTATAAATTACGCAATGTATTTTCTTTCCATTCGAGACAATTTCTTAAAACAAACATTTTATTTCTGAAGCAATGTCCACCAACGGCTCTGTAACTTTCTGTCAACCAACGCCTCTGACACAAGATTCTCAAGAAAGCTACGAGAGTAATATTTGGTTCAATCTTCGGTGACGACTCGAAGATGACTGAGGAGAGTTCACGTTGCCGTGAATAATACACAAGATGGGAGTTTACAACGTTTATTGAGAGCGTAAACGCCTCGTTCGCAATCACTACATAGTATGAGCTGCTGGAAGCTCGCTCTTACTTTATTTATACACAGTACACGTCATGAGCTGCGGATCAGAGGGGGAGGAGGAGTAATGGTTAGGGTGGTCAAGGGGCAGACGGGTGGGGTAAGATTCCGGGGCCTCCGCTGGCTCATGCAGCAAACAGATAATGATTTGTTTGCGGCTGGATCTCGTCCGGTGGACTTTCCCCTGGCGGACGTGCTCCCGAAGAGTGTGTACATAACTCGAGTGAAAGCAAAATTGACCCTCTTTAGCTGATTGTTTATCGATTCCGGGCGCGCCAACGGCTAAGATTATTATCCCCTTAAGCATAGTGCATGTTTTATCACGTGAGAGATGCTCTTCCCCGGTGGATGCCGAGATCCGGCGCCGACCTTCAAGTCGGCCTGCGGGGTTTTTCCCCAACGAGGTATCGCCCATCAGCGAGCCACCGCCTCAGCCGGATCGAAGCTCCCGACATGTGTGGTGGTGCAGTGCGTGTAAGCGTGTGAGTACTCGAAGAAGAGGGGGACGGACGAGGAAGGAAAAATTGCGCGCCTTCCATTTGACAGGGTACTACTCAGGGCCCTATAACTCCCATATAACGTGGTGGGGGACCACTACAGTGGCGCGCTCTAGAGCATCACCTTCTTACACGAACTAAAATACGAACTGCTACCAACGTTATTGAGAATGTGCGTGGGTTCTCAAGACGCAAACACACGCGCTTGATACAAAAGATCACGCCGCTGTTCGCGCTACCTTTACTTTCATGCGTGTATTATCATGAATAAATGAATTTTAGAAGATAAACACATAGTATTTAACTTCTTTTGTAATTTATTTCTGAAATCGCTCATAATCGAAGTGTATTCGTATTTCTTGACCAATTTTAATGTACGAAAGTTGACGAGCCTTACCAGCAGCTGTATCCGGCGACACTAGCACATCCTATCGTAGCAACCTATAGTTTTGTCCCCAATTTTGATGCACAGTTGCCGGGCCCTGGTACTGCTACAGTATTCACATGGTATTGATAAGAGAAAGCAGAAGTTATATAGATCGAAGTAGCTGGTCTCTAGAATTTTCATCCAAATAGTTGTTGAATTGGCCCCAGCCTTGAAGCTAGTTCCGAAACTACTGCCACCGTCGGAAATTCTAGAACCTTCCGGTCAGATATCAATCGATTCCCTCTAGCGCCCTCAGCCGGTTCGCTCTTTGTGGCCACTAGGAGGGCTCCTTCCCACGGCGCGACGGCGTTGCGCTTCCGAGCAGCGCGGCGCGTAGCAGAGCATTGGTTTGAATGGAGGCCTTCCCACGTGCAGCGGGTGGCGGTGGCGGCGGCGGCCGACGCCGAACTCCAGCCACGCGAAGCGGAGGAGGTCATACGCGCCACGGCTAGCAGAACACAGCTTTGAATGGGAGCCTTCCCACTGCGGCCGCCGGTCGCTGCGTTCTCCCTTCTCCGGTCCCTTTGTTCGACGTCGCCGCAGGGTCGGCGAAACCTACCCCTGCAGACCCCACCCGCTTCCACGGCGGGCGGCGGTGCGGCCGTGACTCCGGCGGTGGCTGCGTCTTTGCTGCTTGAAGGAAGCGCGGCGCCGTGGCGACGTAGGAAGGCTCCCTTAGGGCGATGTAAGGGCCCCTTCCCACGGCGCGGCCGCGGCGCGCTTCGTTCAAGGAGCAGAGCCCTTCCGACGCAGCCACCGCCGGAGCCACCGCCGGGGCCACAGCCGCACCGCCGCCCGCCGTGGAAGGGGGTGGGGTCTGGAGGGGTAGGTTTCGCCGACCCTCCGGCGACGACGAACAAAGGGACCGGAGCAGGTAGAACGCTGCGGCCGTGGCGCAGTGGGAAAGCTCCCATTTAAAGCTGTGTTCTGCTAGCCGTGGCGCGTGGCCCCTCCTCCGCTTCGGCCCGCTTCACACGGCGCGGCCGCCGCGCGCTTCGTTCAAGGAGCATAGCTCTTCAGACGCAGCCACCGCCGGAGCCACGGCCGCACCGCCGCCCGCCGTGGAAGGGGGTGGGGTCTGGAGGGGTAGGTTTCGCCGGCCCTCGGGCGACGACGAACAAAGGGACCGGAGCAGGTAGAACGGTGCGGCCGCCGCGCAGTGTGAACGCGCCCATTTAGGCCCGCTTCACACGGCGCCGCAGAAGCGCTCGAACCCGCCGCAGAAGACCCTCGGGCGACGACGAAGAAAGGGACCGAAGCAGGTACCTGCTGCGGCCCCTTTGTCCGTCGTCGCCGGAGGGTGTTCTGCGGCCGGTTCGAGCGCTTCTGCGGCGCCGTGTGAAGCGGGCCTTAAAGCTGTGTTCTGCTAGCGGTGGCGCGCGGCCCCTCGTGCGCTTCTGGTGGCCGGAGTTCGGCGTCTGCTGCCGCAGCAGCCGCCACCCGCTGCACGTGGGAAGGCCTCCATTCAAACCAATGCTCTGCTACGCGGCCCGCTGCTGCGTGGCGCGCCACCCGCTTCACGTGTGAAGGGGCCCTTCGCGTAGCTGGAGTTCGGCGTCGGCTGCCGCAGCAGCCGCCACCCGCTGCACGTGGGAAGGCCTCCATTCAAACCAATGCTCTACTACGCGCCGCGCTGCTGCGAAGCGCGCCGCGGCCGCGCCGTGGGAAGGGGCCCTAAGATTCGCAATGAGGGGCAGGCGTTGTGGCTGGAGTAGGGGTGGGCCGCTCCCAAGGCGTCGGGGCCGCGCCGCTTGCGCTCCCTGAGCCCTCGAGGGCGGGGGCAGGGCCGAGGGCGCACTCTCCTTGCTTTGTTTTTTGTTGCGGTTTTTTTTTCTCAGGAATAATTTACGAGTTTTCAAGCTGTCAACAGACGGGCTGCGGGAAAAACGCGGCCAGGCTACCCCCTCCGCCTGTTCCAGCCTCCTAACCGCTCGCTCTGCCTGCCCCTTCCCGACCACATACCTCTCCATTTCCACCAACCACCCCCACCGCCCTGCGTGCCATCCCTGGTGCTAAACCACTACCACTCCACGCGTCCTCCCGCCCATATGGCTTCCTCCTACCCAGCCACCCGCCCATCAGCAACTGTTCCATTCTCTAAACCTCCCCTACCTCCCCCTCCTAACTAAACAATTCTCCACCCTACACTCCGCCCCCCCCTCTCGCCGACTCGCGTGCCCTCTCTACTGCCAAACCAAAACCACTTCACGCCTCCCCTACCCTTAGGGCTTCCCCTCCCCAACCGCCCAAGTATCAGCTAGTAAATGTTCTGTTCTACAAACCACCCGCTGTGCCTGCCCCTTCCTGACCAAATACCTCTCCATTTCCACCACCCACCCATCCATCCACCCACCCTGCGTGCCATCGCTGCTGCTAAGCCACTACCACACCACGCCTCCTCCCGCGAATATGGCTCGCGCCTCACCAACCACCCGCGTATCATCAACTGTTCCATTTTCTAAACGTTCCCTACCACCCCCTCCCAACCACTTCTCCACCCTACACTCCGCCTCCCCGCGTGCCATCTCTCCTGCCGAACCACAACCACTTCACGCCTCCCCTACCCTTAGGGGTTGCCCTTCCCAAACCGCCCAGTTATCAGCGAGCAAATGTTCTATTCTACAAACCGCCGCTGTGCCTGCTCCTTCCCGACCAAATACCTCTCCATTTCCACCCCACCCCCCCCACCGCCCTGCGTGCCATCGCTGCTGCTAAGCCGCCACCACCACACCACGCCTCCTCCCGCCAATATGGCTCGCGCCTCCCCAACCACCCGCCCTTCAGCAACTGTTCCATTCTCTAAACCGCCCACTCTACCTCCCACCTACCGCCTTTGTAGTTCCCCCCACCCATACCCCACCCTTGTAGTTCCCCCTCCCCAACCCGCCCAGGTATCAGCTAGCAAATGTTCTATTCTCCAAATCAATCGTTCTGCCTCCCCCCTCATATCCACGTGACATGCCACCTTACTGTTCCCCACCTGCCGTGTTCCCCCGAGCCGTCTCCGTTTGACATAACCACTCCAGCGTCCACGTCTCAGCTCGCAACTCTTTCTTCCGCCGTCTCCATCTACTTCTCCTTCACCTTGCCATTCCCTCCCCGCCTGCCCTTTAGGACGTCGTGGCATGCCCTCAACTGTCACCGCTTACATTCCTCGCTCTTCCTCACTGCGCAGCCGCAGACGAGATGTCGATGGAGGAGGAAGCAGGCGCTGGCGATGGTGAGGATGAGAGGTGAGACGAGGGCGAGCGCTAGAGCGAGAACGAGGGCGAAGGAGCGGACAAATGTTCGGGCGAAGGCAAAGGCGTGGGCGAAGGCGAAAGCGCCGGTATGTCGCGGGCGAGGGTAAAAGCGCGCACTAGGGCCATAGCGAAGGCGCGGGCGAAGCGCGGGCGAAGACGACGAGGGCAAACGCGAGGGCGAACGCGAAGGCGAAGTCGTGGGCGAAAGTGCAAGCGAAGGCGCGGGCGGAGTCGAGGGGCGAAGGTGGGGGCGATGGCGAAGGCGGGGGCGCGGGTGAGAAGAAGTCGCGGGCGAAGGCAAAGACAAGGGCGACGTCGCGGGCGAAGGCAAAGACGAGGGCGAAAACGCAGGCGAAGGTGCGAGCGAGGTGAAGGCGGGGTGATATTAGAGGCGAGAATAGTGTTTGGAGCGAGAGCGGAGCCCGGGGCGAGGGCGAGGGCGAGAGTGGGGGCGCGGATGGTGCCTGGAGCGAGGGCGGGGCCCGGCGCCAAGCGGCGGGAAGGGGCGTGGGAAGGGGTTGGCGCGGGGCGGGGGCGGACGCGAGGTCGCAGGCAGATCTCTCCCGGCGGGCCCGTCCCTTTGCGGTGGCCGCGTCGACGTTGAGTGATGTTCGACGGCGGCGGCGCCCATCGATTTCCGAAACGCAGCCGCTTTGCGCCGCCTTCGCCCCTGCGCGGCGCCGCCCGCCGCCCCCTCCGCCAGCCGCCGCCCGCTGCCGCCCCCGCCTCTCGCCGCTGCCCGCTGCCGCCCGCCGCCGCCCGCCGCCGCCCCCGACTCCCGCCGAACGCCTCCCGCCGAACGCCTCCCGCCCCCGCCGCCCGCCTCCCGCCCCCGCCGCCCGCCTCCCGCCCCCGCCTCCGCCGCCCGGCCCCGCCTCCCGCCGCCGCCACCCGCCGCCGCCCCCGCCTCCCGCCCCCGCCTCCCGCCCCCGCCTCCAGCCGCCGCCCCCGCCTCCAGCCGCCGCCCCCGCCTCCAGCCGCCGCCCCCGCCGCCGCCCCCGCCTCCCGCCGCCGCCCCCGCCGCCCTCTCCGGCTTGCCGCCCACCGCTCACCGCCCCCGCCCCCCGCCCGCCCTCCACCCGCCGCCGCAACGCGTCGTGTCACTCGAGGCGGCGGCGGCGGGCGGCGCGCGCGGGATGAGCTCCGAGGCTGCGAGAAATAGATCGTTATGGCGTCATTTGCATGCTGGGGGCGACCTCCGAGAGCTCCAAATCGACGGGCTTGCGCTCTTCTATCGCGTGAGCTTTCCATTGTGCTGCGCGCTCGTTCAGCTACGTTCTCTCGAAACAAACAACTATCATCTTCACAATAAAACATGGTGCAACAGATCGCAAGGAGTTAACATTGGCGCGCCGTCGAAGAGTCTGTTTACTGATTTCTTAGTAATGCTGTACTAGTCAGCTGCTATGGTTCTTAGTCTCGTAAGTGTAGTGTATGCTTTTGTAGCTGGATGTGATCTTCCTCCGCTGAATGGCGAGACCTACCCGTCGGCTTGTGGGGCTTTCCCTACTAGGTATCTCCCTCCAGCCTGCCGCCGCCTCAGCCAGTCTAGGCTCCCGACTGATCTCCGGACATGTGGGGTAGAGCATTACATGTAAGAGAAAGTGTGTGTAAGTATGGGTGGAGGATAGGACGAGGAAGGTAGGAAGAAAAAATTGCGCGCGGTCCGTGGCCCGTTTGTTAGAGTACTTCTCGGGCATTCACTTGAGGTTGATCGGAGAAAGCATCACAACAGCCGGCCGCTAGAAGCCTCCTCCAGAGACCGGCTGAATTCGATTTATCTATCTAGACGACGTCGAAAATTCTGCCACCGTCGATACGCCAAACCTAGTCAGAGGCACTGCATTGAGCCACCTAAGTCGGGCGGAGAGTTCCAATACAACAGTCTTGCTTTATTCTATTTCGTAAAGTTTCCAACGTGCCGCTCGAAATCCATGTTCTCCCGTGTAAACAACTCCATCTTCAGAAGAAAATATGTACTAATACGAGCACCTAACTAACAAAAGTGCTGCTTTATTAGTAGCAACGCAAGTTTTATAGAGTTACTATAAATCTCATGTAGTGAACGTGTTAATTTTTGCTAAAAATACTATTTTTCTGAAAGTTCTCACCTTCTTCTTCGTTTGCCGTTATTTGTAACATCTCTACGAACAGGCAAAAGGCACTCCAGTCAGAGAGGGCTACGATTGCGTAACCAAATGCAATTTGCTGTTATAAATAATCAGACGAATTGCGATGCAAGGCCAACACAGTCATCCACAAGCAAAGGGAAACCAAAGGCACCGCAGGAATGATACCTCTCTACTGCGGGAAATAGATCGCTGTAGCATTATTTGCATGTTGGGTGCGCAACCTCAGAGGCATCCAATACACCGCAGACTATCTCTTATCTGCAGCGAGGTTTCCATTGTGTTGCTCGAGAACTACATTCTCTGAAGCAAATATCTGTCGTCTTGAGAAGGAAACAGCATTGGAGCAACAGATCGCTGTGTATTACCACCACATTTCGTTTCAATACAGCCTGAAGTCTGAAAGAAATTGTAATGTATTTTAAATTTTCTGAATGTTGACGACGTATGTCAGATCATCATATTACAGAATAACAAGTTCATTTAAATAACATAAAATATAAAATTATCACTTTAAAATAATGTTTAATCTGCAACAGGACCACTTCCAAATCTATTTTGGCTCAAAGTTAATACATTGTGATCAGTTGTTCAAGTATTAAAACTTATAAAAGTGAACTTTATTACAAACAATGCACGTTATATCAAACGCAGTGTCGTTACTCTGAATTGCTTGTATTAAATGAGTTGTTTTTTTCTGATCGTTGAAAACATCCACCTACTTGTGATATTATTAGTAACAGCAATACCATTGTAACGCCTTCTTACAAAAGGATATCCTTCCAGTCGAAGATTGCTGTACTTTCTTCTGAGAAACAAACACAATTTAAAATTATAAATTATCACTAACACTATAAATCCACAGATACATTTAAATACAACGCCAACACGTGTACCCACATGCAAGGGATCATCATTCCCTGTGTCCTTACATCAACGGCCTACAAAATACTACATAGAGTGTCTGTCCCTATAGTTTCAGCGCTCTTGGTGGAGGCTCGCCGAACTAGTGGCGCCGTGTTTTTTGAAGTCAAAACATACGAGTGACGGTGTAATCTGGGTGTAACCATCGGTAACTAGCACCTAACGTAATGCTAGAATACATTGTTTCTCCGAGGGCGCTGCTTTGACTGTAAAAAACATGGGTTCGGGCTGCTTCCAAGATGGAGGCGCTTCAGCCCCTCTATGTAGTATATTCTAGCTCGTTGGCATACATTCATGACGTTGGCATACCCCATTCCCTGTGCATTCCGTATTTCGCGACCTGTGACTAGGCTTTCTTGCACTGCCTGCGTGTCGACACCTGAATATTACCTGTCGTCCACGCGAAAATCGTGAGGGTGCGCATGTTACCGTATACCGAATACGTCCCGATGCGTTTCCTCTTCAGTGGCGCCCCCGCCATCCCGGGACCCCCCCCCACACACACACTCACCCCCCCCCCCTCCCTCTCTCCACGCGTCATGTGAAGGGAGCAGCGGTGGTGCGTCTTTGGGCTGCGAGATTGCACCTGTGGCCAGGCGCTGGAAACGCGTCGCTGCGTGTTCATATCAGCATTCGCTCGTGTTTCGCATTCCCCCCATCCCCACCTCTTCTTGTTCTTCTTCTTCCTCCGTGTGCTTCCACGCCTGCGCAGCGATTCGCCCCATCAGTCAGCACAGCTGCCGGCCTGTCGCCCTCTGTCAAAGGACGCGCGCGCGGGGATATTGCATGCTGACGCGCGCGACCTCACCTCACCCCACGCCCCACCCCCCCACCCTCCCACTCCACCTAGCGCCCTCGCATCTTCCTCCCCCCTCCCCCCTCCCCGCTCTGGCATCTTCCTCCCCCTCCCCCGCGGCTGCTCTCGAACGCACCCACCCCACCTCACTTCCCCTCCGAGCCCCCTCCCCTCCCGCTGCGCACACGCACGAGGCTTCGGCGGGCGATGCGGAGCGAAGCCACCGCCTCACACGCGCCAGCATGCGAGGGCTCAAAGGTCGGGAGGGAAGGGACAATTCCCGCTGTGAATTCTGATTTTTTGTAATGAAACGAAAATACGAAAACTGCCCACATCCACGTGTTGCAAACCATATATTATTAAATAATGCAATATGTAATAAAAATATACCATATTTTTTCCCATTAATTGATAATTCAGTTTGATTTATTAACGATAATTTTAGGCATTAATTACAACAAATATCAATATTTATGAATCTGACGTTTTTGGTTTGTGTCGAAACGTCATTGTTATAAAAGAATGGCTTGTCATGGATCGTTAGAGGTAATATTCCTTGCTAATCAAGATTTATCCAGTTTTTCATCACTGGAGCCCAAAGACAATACGATTTTTCCTGTCTAAAAATTGCCTATTTCCGACGCACAACTACAATACTTTTTTTCTTCTTACGAAATAAGGGCGAGAAAGTAAAAATTCACCTAATTCTCATTAATGCAATTTCCTCTGTATCAGGTAAACAATAGATATACGAATATATTTAATTGTGTGCACTAATTCGTTCTCCGCTTAGATTGTACTACTATGAGATTGTCCCTCAACCGAAATTCGTAGTTTACAACTGAAAAGGAGAGTTTTTCGTTGTCTGTCCTTGAGTTTCCCTTGCAATTATTGACATTGCAGTTGCAATCTGAAACACTGACAGCCTACAAACACGAAACTAGTACATCTTTTTCTCGGGCTGAACGTGTTGCATATAGTAGTAGCTGTTAGTTTACGAGGAATAAGAGATATCGTTGTCCAGCCAGAAACTCGAAATGCGATGTCCCCAGTAGGGGGAAAAGTTTCGCAAAGAAGTATGATATTTAGGTTACACATCTTCCATCAAAAGTAACTGAAAGCTAAGCGATGATTCACAATTAACGTAAATGAGCTCCATTTGAAAGATGCAACGTGGGATGAACAGCAAGGGACAAGAGAAGCGCATTCGCAAGTGGAAAGTGGGTCGCGGGATCAGCCAATGAACAGTGCAACCGCGACTGGCGCTCTGGCGACAGCAGACAGCTCGCGAGGGAGGGAGGGTGGGAGGGCTGGAGCACCCGCCCTCTCTCCACCGCGGCAACGATGAAGTTTCAAGGGGAAATGTAGATTTGTGACGGAAAATTATTACCCTCTCTCTCTCCCTCTCTCTCGCTCCCCTCCTCTCCCTTCACCGAGGGTGACCCTCTCAGATATCGAAAAACGCACTCGAGGGGCCGCCGAGAGGAAGAGGAGCACATTTGAATACGCCCTCAGTCCTCAGTCCTCAGTCCTCAGCGCTAGCCCCGCAGCCTTTGCCTCCGTCGACGAACGGGGCCGCCCCCCGGCCGCGCCGCGCCGCCTCAAAGCTTTGTAGCATTGCAACGCGGAATTAGCCGTTATTAAAATTCGCTCCTTGAAATGCGGCGCCCGGGGCTGCCCGGCGCGCTAGGGGGGGGGGGGGGGAGGTGAAGGTGGGAGGAGGGGAGATTTCCAAGGGCACTGCTGATGACGGAGCAATCCAATGAAGGAGTCTGTTTATTGGAACTCCTGGCGAATGACAAACCGCCCCCGGCTGCGAGGTGAATGTGAACTGCTGCACCTGTCCATAAGCGCACGTCCTGTTCCACATGCATTGTTCTTTGTTGCATTAAATAAATACTTATTTATTTCAATGTCTCAAACAATAACAAACTAGAATGAAAACAAAAAAACAAAAAAAGAATGGTTTGTCAGGTGTGGAAGATTGTGCTGAATGGCAGTTGTAACTCGATCATATCTATTCATGATCACAATCCTCTGACGGTACAGTTTCCGTCTCCTTCCAAAAGATCTCACATTTAGCACCTCACGCACTACGGTAGCTTCACGCACATCAAAATCACCAACCACCTCTCACTAATAACTTGCGCACGCAGTTTACAATAAAATTGAATTGAGGTTAGTGCGACGTTAAACCGTGCCTTTGTACGCACTAACTTTTAAACTGGTCTACCGGCGAATCTTCTTCCGCTTATGTTAATCCGGACTAAAAAGAACTATGAATACGCCCGAATAATTCTGTAATAATAACTAATACATTTCCCTTATTTTAGTGAATATTACGATTGCGTGTAATAAAAACCATTCGCTTATATACAGCATTGAAGGCTTTCACGGCCGGAGTCAATATTCTTCATGTCTTCCGGGCTGATGGGCCGTGGTCCAATTGGCTTTGAACTGCCAAACGTTTCGCCCACGACTGCGGTGGGCGACTCAGTGGCGAGCTCTCGAGCGAAGTGTCAGGGACGATGGCTGACTGGCGACTAACACCGCGTTGGTCTCGGCCGCTCCATTAATTCGATTATATGTTCATATTTGTCGTTCATGCATGGTCCTAGAATCCCTGTCTACTGAAGGCAGTAAAAAAGTATTCTCTTTTAAAACAAGCGAATGGAACGTTATTTGTTAAAACCTTAACCGACAGATAAAACTGTTCTATATAAATGAAATGAAAACATTGAACTTCTTGTCTTATGTTTATTCTTCAGAGCCCTTAACGAGCAGGTGGCGTTTTCCACAGAATTACTAAACAAGTTAACCTTTAACATCGGTTATAATAAATAAAATAACAGTAAATATAATACATGAATATGTTCTGAATTCGAAAAAGTAAAGTTATGTGGTTCGCTATCTTTATGTTGAAAACAGATTTGTGGTATTTAATAAAGTTTGTGTTTATTTTACTTTCTGGCCTTTCTTTGTGGGGAGGGAAAGTATTGTAATCGTGCGTCAGAAATCGGTGATTATTCAATAGAAACTAGTGTTGCTAAAACAGCACGTAATTTTTCCGCCCGTATTTTCACGAAAAATTACTCGAAAAGTATTCAAATTTTCGAAAAAGTGCACCTGACCTTATTTCAAAATCAGTCTTTATGGAATAATTTTCGATAAGGGAAAAATTTCTATATCCATGATTGTAGTTGTAGGAAGAAGCCGAAATAATTTTCAATTTTTGGAATTTTCGAAAAATCAGAGTTTTCAACGAATATGAGACCTGCATTATTATTTTAAACTTCCTTCACACTATTCAAAAACAAAATTTAATCAAAAATTAAGAAGCCTATTTTTAGAAAAAAAATTGAAAATGTCCCATGAGCTTCATGTAAAGTACCCCCAAAATTGAAATATAGATTTCAAATTCAAGAGACCGCAACATTATTCAAATCGATTTGAGGAACATCAATTTTAGAAAATATCGGCTGAAAGGTTTAGCCGCTAGCATTGTTCACAGACGGATAGACAGACGAACAGGCGGACGGAACGTCAAACGTTTTTCTGTCAATCGATTTTTAGGTATTAAGAACCCACAAAATATGGATTCTACCTTCACCACGTGTTAGAGATTTTTTATTTGGCAACTGGATTTACCTACTTTTTCGTTACTAGGGCCCTGTAAAAGGAGATTTTCTGGCGAAAAGTCGCCGTTTTTGTCGAGAAGCATTATATAACTTTCTCTCTCTACCCCGTAGTGAGAAAGTAGAAATCTTATTGTTTTAGGCATCTCGTAACGAAAAAGTGAGTAAATCTTGCACCTTTATATAGTAAATTACTTTCTTTAACAGTTTTGTAGTAAGAAAACATGTCTTGTGGGTCCTTGATACCGAAAAATCGATTGATGGCAAAACGTCTGTGTGTCGATCTGTCTGTATATCTGTGTCAGTATCTGGTAAACATTAGTGCCTAAACCGTGCAAACTGTGTTCTCGAAAATTGATATTCCTGGATCGATGGGAACAAACTTGTGGTCCTGCGAGTTTGAAACGGAAATTCTGATTTTTGCAGGTATTTCACATTAAACCAGAACATTTTCAAAGTTTTGGCTCCAAATTGTTTGATCTAATTTTGTCCTCGGTTAGCGCAAAGAGTTGTTACAGAATGACGAATAAAATGAAAATGACGAATTTTCGTTGAAATCACCGTGTTTTCAAAAATTGCAAAAGAACACAAACTTCGGGCGGATTTCCGCAATTACTAGAAGAAAATATTGTGAGGATGAAATCAATAGAAGGTTATGGGGAATGGTTAGAGGTCGCGGAAAACATGTAATTAAAAGAAGAGAATTTGGAAAAATAGTATTTACAAGTGTTATTATTTACGAGTGCATTTTGTAAATATGTTACATTTTTCAAAAACAAACTCTTTTATTTACATGTTTTTGCGACTCTAACCTTTTCCTTCTGTTGACTTCATTCACGTAATATTTTATTCTATCTACTCACCCATGATAACCACTTTGCCTCAAACGATTTCGCCCAATAGTCTCTCATACATTTATCTACAATCCATTTTCATGTTCACGTGCTATTTGTGATGCATTTAATCACGCATGCGCTCTCGAGGATCGTCTTCAGACCGGGTTTACTTACAGCATAATTCAGGGCGGTTGAAGATAAATGTTGCAAACGTCAAGCGCGTGGAAGGGGTAGAAGTTGATCACCTTTCGTCAATAGGCATGTGGGGAGGGGAAACTCATAAGAAAAAATTCACACATGCGAAAATATGGGTATTGCAGTCCTAAAGGGTGGGCATCTCACTGCGTTTGTCAGAAATGCGTTCTCTCCGCCGGAACACGCCGACTGTACAAGGGTCGAAGTTGTTCACATTTTGCCAATGAGCGTATGGGGGGACCTGAATTACATATTTACACATGCCACAGAATGGGTAGTCTCTCATACATTTATCTGCAATCCGTTTTCAAGTTCACTTCCTATTTTTGGTGCTTTTTATTGTGGATTTTTCTTCACTTTCCGTAGAATTGCACGACCATCTGCTCCCCTACGTTTCTTTGGACGTCCAAGTTTTCCCACGTTTTTCAATGTTTTCCTTACACTAAACCTATCAATGACTACCAGAATGGTATTCCTTGGTTTAAAATCTATGAATTTTCCCTCAACGATTTGCTTTGATTGTGTAACCTGATAATAATTTGTCTCTCTTTCAAAGACTTTTCCTCCCTTTACGACCCATTTGTTTTTGTTTTTCATAAAACACACAAATGCCTGTCGGTTATCCATCAAACACCATGCAAGGCCACTACTGTATACCGTTTCTAGCGTCACAAATTCCTCACGGATCAGGCGTAATGTAAATAAAACCGTTACATTTGTACTTGCTGTACGATTTCTTTCGCGTCCCGTGATTTCACATTTCAGGAAGTTTCAACAGTCCTATCTGCTTTATACATGTGTTTTTCTGCTTTTTTTTGGTATTAACTTTTCCGTACACATATGTTAATACTCCCATGGAAATGTCTATTGATTATAAGTTAATTATTGCATAATTATTACAATAATTTTTAAAATACACTTGTGTACGAATACTTTTAACACTCACTGTATTTTTACTGGGTTCGAAGCTGCGATATTCAGGGTCGTTTTCATCCAGCGGAATCGAGTTCTTAATTTCTTGATGAATCGACATTCAGTACTTGGTAACAAACAATTCGCGTAAATATTTTTGCGTAAAGGTTGTGGGCAAACAGGTGAAACGTTGCAAATCACAATTTTCAGGTGCTATCCCCCGAAATGCTATTTAATTAGATGTTAAACGGCCAATTGCACCAACTTGTTTGTGGAGGGTCTTGAGTCAATAAAGTATACTCAGACGAATGCCTCGTATGTAAAAATTACACTGCTCTATCCTCGGTCAATATTGTACTTGCTGTGAGTTCCTCCGCAACAAGATCTACATCAAGACTTGTTCATTGAACTGTGCACTATTTTATTCTCATGGAAATTGTGTAGGTACATACGCTACGTTTTATATACTCCTTACTTTTTGAATTACACTTGTTCTCGGTTTATTCAGAAGTTCACTACCTGTTTAATAAAAAAGTTCACTACCTGTTTTGGTCATTATGCCTACCGTTTCAGTAATGCCTCCTCGGGTTTTGCCTTACGTTGCCTCGTTCATTAGTCAAATGACATCGACTTTCCGACGTATTTAGCAGCCTCTCTGTGAGACTGTTTCGGATCTTTGGAGTGAGGATAAAGGATCGTAGCTTGTCAGAGCCCATGTACGCTTATGAAGCTTGAAATTTTATTGACATTAAAACAGAAATAGAAAGTGGAAGATTAAATTGTTGCTAAAAAATAATCTATGTTCAAATGAAATATTATTCTCACGGGTCAGGTTAGGTAACTGGAAAACTTTTTAGAAGAAAAGGTGCACCCAAGGTAGTGGGTTAGTAAACAAAGTCTTTGTGATTTAATTATAACAAGTAAGAATTTCGGAGGGTTATTTATAAGCACAATTATTGTTCTGATTATTTGAATAAGTTTTATTTAAATTGTTCAATATGTGTTTGGGAGCCTCCACTTGTACTTGCTGCACGCGTCGGGAGAATTATCAAGCGTCAGTTACTCGAGGGTGGCGGAAGCCCAAAATCTGAGACGAGATCACTGTCGGATAACTACTCGCGCTAGTTTTCTTGATACACGAGCTACCTAGTTCTCATCCAGCGCTGAATAGCACTGCACGTTGAGATACTTCGGTTCTACTCAGAACGGCACGTACCAATTAACAGTGCTGGCAACAACCATCTCAACCACCAACCATCAATCTACCCCAACCACCAAAACAATCGTAGTATTTTTCGTGGCACTCTTTGGCGAGTGAAGTAAATACCTTACAGTTGGTACGCCCTTTTACGCCGTGACGTAGCCACAGCTCTGCTCTCCCAGCACCCCCCGCTGTGGAATATCAAGAAAACTCGCGCGTATATGCGCGGCATTGGACGGTTGAATGCGAGTCTTGAGGTCATCGGTGTAGGGGACATCGGGTTCAATCAAAATCTCCGTCTACGAATTTTAAAATTATTTCAAACATATTATTGTAAAATTGTGTCCAAGCTCTGATGTTATGTATTTATAAGTTGCTTTAAATAACGTTTGCTTTCCACTAACTACTTACCACTTGTAGATGACATTACATTTCTTTTAGATTACATTACTTTTTCAGACTACTCTTTATATTTAAGACATGTGGTTAGGCGGAAGAGCAGGCCTGATGGCCCGAGCCTCGCCATATCAATAAAGGCATATTATTATTATTATTATTATTATTATTATTATTATTATTATTATTATTATTATTATTATTATTATTATTACAGGGAACGTAAATATTCGAGTGACCCCTGCTCAGTGAGAAATAGGGTGGGCGGTCGCAATATTTATTTATGCTAAGGGACTTATATTTATTTATGCTAATAACTCCAATATCTCGAAAAACGTTCGCCGCGTATAAAAAACTAATGACATTTTTTTCTGCCCAATTGTATGATAAATGGTTTGAAATAACGCTTTTCTTTGAGAACAAATTATTTTACCTAGAATTTGAAAAACACAAAATATGTCGAGAGTGAAATTGAGAACCCTTATGAGGGGAAGGAACTTTTGTATTTATTACTACAACCCCAATGTGTGTTTTTCCAAAGTTTCAAAACTTTATAATTTATTTTCCCCATTTGCTGTTCAAACCTAATTTACCTAACTGGTTGTTTACAAGAAAAAGATCTTGCGAGGGTATCTCAAGAGTAAAATACATTAAATTATAGCACAAGCGACAACGAAATTTTGGAGGCTCGATGAAATGCACAAATAAGCAGGGTATGTGAAAGTTTGCTGGCTTTAGTTGTTAATTTATTATTTCGTGAAGGAATTCATATAATATGCATCATTTAAATAAATAAGAGCCCCTGTGCCCATTCATTTCCCGGACGTCTGCTATTGATCTGAAAATCTTTCATTCTTCTCGGCGTTCGGAAAGTCAGTGGGCCTCTGTCGGAGGTGGAGGGGAAGGGTGGGGAGGGAAGGGGAGGGGAGGGAGGTGACTCGTCTAAATCGCGAAGCGACGCCATCTCTCGCCCCTCTCGCCGCCTTCGCCACCGCCCCCGTCGCCGCCTTCCTATCCTTCCACACCCCTTCGGCCGACTTCTTCGCGGTCTGCCGCCTCCGCGGGCGGAAGGGACACAAAGGCAGAAAATAAAACGCAGCCGGGCATCCGGCACTCGAACTTTGTTCCCTGTCGTTGTTTTCTCGTCCGGGGGCCCCGGGGGCGGGGGGCGGGGGAGGCGGGGGCGTTCTCCGACGCCTGGACCTGCGCCAGCGGCAACGCGCATCCGCTCTCCCCCTCCCTCAGCCCCCCTCCCCCTCCGGCCACCTCCCCCTGGCCCCGCCCCTGCCTCCGGCGCCCCAAGGTCACGTCGAGGAATCTTTCAGCTCCGGCGCCTTCACTTGCACAGCTAGCTGCCTGCGATTCACCTTCGCTCTTTTCGTGCCTTCTCTGAGCTGCAGTTGCCGTCAAAATAAATGACGCTCTTGCTCTCACTTCTCGTCTGTGGATTCAAATTTATTGTGGGAGGAATTAACTCATTGATCGATAATTCACATAATAATGATGGTGATGATGATGGTAATGATGATAATAATATTAATAATAATAATGATATATAGATATTGATATAATTTAACGTAATATTATGTCGTTTAATAACCTCTCATTGGGCTTATTTTACATCTTCGTTCGTGGTTCGTTTACGCTTGGTTGACCATCATGTAATTTTTATTTTTTTATTTAATTTAATAGGTAATTATTACAAACAAATTAGATTACTTGATCATATGTGGCTAGGCCGAAGGTCTTTAAGCCATTACAATACCTACATCCTTTCGCGTTCTAATCTTTCGAATTCTGGTATTCACCCCAAATGGTCTCTCCATCGCATCAAAGCCGCGGAAAAGAGACCAATGTAATTTTTATTGACGTTCTGCAAAACATTTAGTACGCTGTTCAGTTCGTTGAAAATGGGACTAGCACCATATGTTATGCCGGCCGAGGAGAAAGTTTATTTAAAAAAAATGAATTAGTTTTGTGAGAAAATGATTGTTTTTGTTTTTTGTTGAAATTATATAAATTGCAGACACAAATTACGCAAAATCTGATGTGATCATGAAAATTCTACATTGTCTTTTTGAAGAGCTGTTTTTTATACAAGAGACTTTGTCTAAAGCAAAAATTATCTTCAATTTTGTAGTTTTGAAATGTTAACTTTTTGCAATTTTCGGGTGGGAAACGAGAGATAGCCGGAAATGGGACTAGCACCGTATTTTTACCGTCCCATGATACATATGAGAAAGTTAAGAGAAAAAGCGGTTTGTGGGAAAAAAAATCTTTAAAAAAATAATATTGCCTATATTTCACCCAAAATTACTCATAAACTACAATTCTCTCAAAGTTTAAAAAAAATTGAACATGATCTTATTTTAAAGAGCAGATTTAATTAAGGGGGAAATTCTTTATCTTCAGTATTTTAGTAGTAGCAGCAAAAGTCCAAAAAATTGCAATTTTGCAATTTGAAAAATCAGGGATATCAACGAACATGAGACCTGTACGAATCTCTTCACCATTTTTTATTCTATCCGAGTTAAGTCAACAAATTTGAAGATTTTTTTAGAACAATTTTGAAAATGCTTTGAGGCTTTATGTAAAGTACCCTAAAAAATCAAAAATATCCGTTTGATACTTCTAAATCCTCGCGGTCTTTCAGATCAATCAGGGAATATCAATTTTGGAGAATATCAATTGAACTGTTTAGGCGCTAGCGCTAGGAATAACGAATAGTTTTTGCACACCACGCGCAAAGCAGATGAAAAGTAGCTACAGCGAGACGCGTTTTTAGACATACGATGCATACATAGTATTATGAAAGATTTATGAGAGATAAGTATCTAAACTCGAGACATTCTTGGTTTGAATACATACCTTTCACGGAACGTTCATAATTACAAACAATTGCAGTACTTTAGTTACTAACTTTAACCTTCCTGTCTGTCTGTCTGTCTGTCTCTCTCTCTTTCTCTTTCTCTTTCTCTTTCTCTTTCTCTTTCTCTTTCTCTTTCTCTTTCTCTTTCTCTTTCTCTTTCTCTTTCTCTCTCTCTTTCTTTCTCTTTCTCTCTCTTTCTCTCTCTCTTTCTCTCCGTCTTTCTCTCTCTCTTTCTCTCTCTTTCTCTCTTTCTTTCTCCTCTTTCTTCTCTCTCTTTCTTTCTCTCTCTCTTTCTCTCTCTCTTTCTCTCTCTCTCTCTCTCTCTCTTTCTCTCTCTCTCTCTCTCTTTCTCTCTCTCTCTTTCTCTCTCTCTTTCTCTCTCTCTTTCTCTCTCTCTTTCTTTCTCTCTCTTCTTTTTCTCCTTCTTTCTCTCTCTTTCTTTCTATCTTTCTTTCTCTCTTTCTCTCTCTCTCACACACACACACAACGCACAACCAAGCAAGTAACGGCGCTCAGCGCTCTTCAATTTTCAGTTGCTTCACGCAATTAGATTTCATTTTTTTATTACACGTCGGCAACGCTGTAGTGACATCTCAATTCGAAACCTTCTGATTGGATAACGGAACCCCCTTTCCTCTGTCATCCGTGAGCGATCAAGTACCCGGTTGAGACCCATTTCTCTCGTATGAAGCAATATTAGGTCTCAAGAAAAACGTGGGGGCTTTCTAGTGCCACCTTGCAGTGGCTGAGCGCAGCGGTATTTCGGGACGCTGCCGTTCGGCGGCGCTGCTGTGCCTACCACCAGCGCGTTGCTTGAAACGCGTCATTTGTTTGTCAGCGAACGATTCCTTGCCCTCAGATACGGTGACCAGTATAGATGCGACGTTGGAGATGGTTGCGACGGTGGCAGCGATAAGAGGCTGAGGAAGCGATGGAGAGTTTGGCGAAGCGGTGGTCTGGCCCGCGCAATCGTGATTACTTTATGCTTAGTGAAAGTGAAAAAAAAAAAAAAAAAAAAAAAAAAAGAGAAAGTAAAAACGTTCAGGCGGGAATTCGACAGAAAGGTGCATCTCACTTATAATTTGCGTTCTCCAGTTAGATTTTAGATTTAGAGGCAAAAAATGACCGTAAGGCCAAGATTGCACTGTGTAAATATTGACTAAATAAAAGTAGACATACCTTTGACCATCGACAATTTCTCCTTGATCTCCGTGAATTGTGTTGCCTACAGTACCGGCAGCGTACAATTGACTCTGACAGTTCTCTCGCCACGTGCTGTTGTCCGTCATGTGACCTGGTCTGAAGCAATCAGCTTGCGAGGATTTGTTTACTTTCTCACAGACAGGGTTCAACGATGCCGCTCATCTAAATCACACGACGTCGCGGAGGCGAGAAGGTTCGGTTGTGGCAAAGGTTATGAACATGATCTCAAGACGTGCCATCGCCGGTTGGTGAATGTTAAATGTTCTGAGATTTCATTTATCTGTCATATTGGTGGTGCCATGTGTGTAGTAATGTGCACTAACAGCGCATCGAACTGTCAGTCGCCTACACGCTGCCGGCACTGTAGCAAGGCCTGCCCGGAGCCTTAGTGAGAGGAAAGGTCTCAATTTCATCGTCTCAAGAATCAATTGCAAAATTCGCGCCGTCAAATTCCGAATGATTGCCGGTCATGTCTTGAACGCATGGTATTGAACTCACCTAGCATTCGGTTTATATCAGTGCTTGCCCGCTCAATGTTCTGTGACATCTGAGAACTCTGCTTTTCTGCTCCGAACCGAACTACGGAGCAAAAGAAGTGCCCGACGAGGCGGCGGGCGCACAGTGTTCCATTGATGGCACGGATGTGGGGGGAAAAGGTTCCCTTGGAAAATCGATAATTACAACTTTTAAATGGTTATTATTTATAATATTTATGATTCAATTACATTACGACAAATTAAACAATATAACATAATTATTACACAACTCAAAACAACACCCGATTCTGTTTATCATAAACAGTGCTGTAATTCCATTTTTCTAATTCGTTCATAACATTTTTAGAGAAGGAAAATTTTAACATTTTAGAACAAATTTTTTAGAATATAATATAACGAATTTGCTTCATTCTGAGACAATAAGTAATGTTAACAAATAGATACCCGGAAGGGTCACGTGGGAGAATTCGGACTCCCGGCTTGAGTTTTTCTTTCAGTTCAGTTTTGTTTGAGAGTGTTGTTAAACATCGTGATTTTCTGTATCTTTTTCATAATCTTGTATCAGCAAAGTCCGATACGTATCACATGATTACAAGCTACCTATCAATTCTTAGAAATTATTTTTATTCCGAGGACTACTCTGAGTTGCAAAGCTGCGTGATGCGTCTGTAAGCAGCACTTTTTAACATCCTGCAGTTCTTTCGAACACACTAAACACTTCGCCTCAGTTCCTGTATCCACAAAAAGAAACATTTTTTCCCAAATCGAAAGAAATCTAACGGATAATAGATGTTGCCTGAATCACCTGCAATGGCCCGCTGCTAAAGCTTTCGTCACCGTTGACAGTAGTCTGTTGATGCCTCCTCCATCCCTTCGGTTGCACTGCTTCTATGAGCTGTTCCTCGCGGAGGAGAAGGATCTGCAACGCCATTTCTTCTCCAGTTGTAAAACGCTGGTTTAGATTACAGCAAACATCCTTCTTCTATTAAAATCCCTTCGACACTCTCACCTGAACATCACAGTGTCGTTGATGATCCTGTGTGATAAAATTTTGGAGGAAGGTAAAACGCTTTTTGAAGTTAATAATGTACCGTTGGCTAAGATTAGGCATTCTAAACTTTTTATATAATTTTATTAAGTATTTATTTATGTAATTTTTTCGAAAAACACCTTTTAAAAACCTCCAATGTGGCTCTTGTCACATACGTACGAGATACGTACGTAGAATATATATATATATATATATATATATATATATATATATATATATTCTAACACCCACCTACACCCACAACTTACCGCCTTCACAGCAGCACGCATGAACCGTTAGCGGGTTATCAAGATTTTGCTCGTGAAGCGAGCTTAAAAATCTAGGGAGCAGGATCTTCAGGGTGCGAGAAAGGTTTGAACCCTTGACACAATAAAATCACACAAATTGCACACAAATGAGCGTATAATTTACCCATAAACTTTTAGTGGCATCAGTTCATGACAAAAAGCTAAGAATATAGAATCACACTTTTACAAAGAATGATCAAAACACAAATAGAAACCTTTACAACACACCACTCATATGAATGGACACATAATTTACTCCAAAATTGATACCCTGAAATAATTACTCTAATCTACACTGGGAATTCCCTTGGAAAATTAATTATATCTAAATTTATGCTATTCTAATTACATTGCACATGAAACCAAAATTTCAATTTACAATATCCTGCTTCAAAATATTACATGCGAAGAACAAAATGTGTGCAAGTGCACTACCCTCATTTACAATTTAACTGTGTCTGAAAATAGCAGAATAATAAATGTCCTATGTAGAATATTTTATGCAGGTAATAGCGCATCAAAACGTCTCCTACTATAATACTGCAATTTGTTGCCACCCGTGTCCTGAATTTCTTAACACTTTCCTATACTAGTTTTTCCCCGCCGACGTGAACTTGACCTATTTTCCGTTCTCTAACCGTTACCTCGTGAACTTCCCACTTCTGGCCTTGATGGTCGTGCGCTGGTCTCTGCGTCGACGTCGCTCGGTCCCAGCTTCTGCGTCGTAAGAGACGGGATTCGCCTCTGCCGTCTGCGTTGTCTTCTTGCGTCCTCTTCCGTTCTTCTCCCTAGTCGATCCGTCTTCTTCCTCGTGCGTCTGGGTCCTCGGTTCTTCTTCCTCCTCGTCTGCTACCGGCGCCTCTGACTACGCCCACGTTGCGAAAATGTCCCTTGCACTTCGCCGAATTCGTGCTAGTTCCTCGCTCGTTGCTACTTCTATTTTTCCTAAACCAGAACTTTTAATGCTTCTCTTACGACGGGTAACTTACTTCCCGTGTCGTTAATTGAAGGAATACTTTACTTAATCTGCACTATCTCGCGGACGACTGACTAGAACGTCGGTCGACGCCGAATACTCCTACCTAGTAGTCGTTGCATGCGGCAAAACAATATCTAAACTAACGTTAACGAAAGTGTTGACTTGGCGAGCGGTGATCAAAATACTACTGGCTCGGCGATCGGTGATCAGAATGCTGCTTACTCGACGAGTGGTGGCAAGAAAAGAGAGCTTCCGCTTGTGGGTTCGCGTATTTATCGTCCGACGCCTGGGGAAATTCTCAGTGGTGGGGCTGCTTCCCCTCTCTCAACCCTTCACAAGGAAAACGTTGCTCGCTAGTTCGCCTTCGTTTAGTACGGGCAACGGATACTAGGCCGCGCGTTTAATGAACCTTTGCTTTACGCGCCTGCTATCCTCGCTGCCTCCGTAGTGTTCACACATACGAGACGGTGGTGTTATGGGGTTGCACAATCCCATAACGCCACAATATATACTGTATGTACGTGTCTCGTACAAGATATTCTATCTCCAATAAATTGTAAAAGTAATATAGGATTTTTTCTATTGTAAGACCACAATTTCCGGTTTTCCCTTGAAATGTTCTTGTGAAACTAAAGAACATGTCAATTCTGTACCATTGATACCAAATCCGTCACATTGGGTGTCCATTATCAACGACGACAATAATCATAATTTCGTCCACCTTGCCCGCCCCCAGCGTCTTCGCTCCGTCGAATGTCACGACTACAGTCGCCGCCACTGCGCTTCTAAGGGTACCGTCGCCCTTATCCTCTGGGTCCTTGCTCTGCCGCGTCCAGGGCCCCGCCCCCCCTCCCCCACCCGGCAGCCGGCGGCGGCGCGACTGCGCTTGTCCGGAGCGTCATTACGCGCGCCTCCTCAGGCGGAGCTCAGGGCTGAGAGCTCGCCCACCCCGCCCCGTCCCCGCTCGGCTCCGCCCCGCCCCGCCCCGCTCCTCCCCGCCCCCTCTCGCTCCACCCCTCTCCGCCCTGCTCCGCCCTGCCCCGCCCCGCCCAGCGCTGCCCCGCTCCGCCCGGCGCCGTCCCGCTCCACCCTGCCCCGCCCCGCTCCGCCCTGCCCCGCCCCGCTCCGCCCTGCCCCACCCGCCCCGCCTCACCCCGCCCCGCTCCGCTCCGCTTCGGTCCGCCCAGTCCCGCCTCTCCCGCCCCGTCCCCGCTCCGCTCCGGCCCACCCCCTCCCACACCGCCCCGCCCCCCAACTCGTCCCGCCCCACCCCGCTCCGCCCCGCGCCGCCCCGCGTCGCCCCGCGTCGCCCCGCGCCCCCCCGCTCCGCCCCGCTCCGCTCCGCTTCGGTCTGCCCACCCCGCCTCTCCCGCCCCGTCCCCGCTACACTCCGCCCCACCACCTCCCGCACCGCTCCGCTCCACCCAGTCCCGCCCCACCCCGTCCCGCACCGCTCCGCCCCGCTCCGCCCTGCCCCGCCTCGCCTCGCCCCGCCTCGCCCCGCCCCGCCCTGCCCCATCCCGCTCCACCCCGCCCGGCTCAGCCATGCAGGGCCCGTCCCTGGCCCTTGCGGGACATCTGCTAATGAAAAACAAACAGCGCGCGCCGAGCGAGGCGGGGCGCGCGCGGCCCGGCCCGCTGGGCACGCGCCCGCGGGCGGCGGCGGCGGTGAAGGCGGCAGCTGCGCTTCAAAGTGCGCCCCTAGTGCGCCATTGTGCGCCGTTCGCGGAGGAACAGCGCGAGGCGCAATTAGCGCGGAGGCGCCAGGTGCGCTCTCTCCTCGCCCCGCCTCTCCCGCTCTCGAGGATCGTCTTCAGCCCGGGTTTACTTACTGCATAATTCAGGGCGGTTGAAGATAAATGTTGCAAACTTCAAGCTCGTGGAAGGGGTAGAAGTTGATCACATTTTGACAATAAACATATGGGGAGGGGAACCTCATGTGACAAATGTTATACATGCGAAAGAATGGGTATTGCAATCCTAATGGGTAGGCATTTCATTGTGCGTTTGTGTTTGTCAGAAATTGGATATTGAAATTCTGGTGGGTGTGGAACTCATTGTGGATTGGTGTTTGCCAGAAACGCTAACTCTATGCCGGAACACACTCACTGTAGACCTCATATGACACATTTACACATGCGACAGAATGGGTATTGGAATCCTGATGGGTGTGGAACTCATTGTGCATTGGTGTTTGGCAGAAACGCGAACTCTCCGCCGGAACACTCCCACTGACAGTGGCAATAGCCGCCAACAGATGCTGCTCTCCTTCTCAGCCCCATCCTGCTGACGCCGGTCTTTCGTGTACAGTTTTCAGTCTACGTTTATTTTATTATTTCATTACATTTCATTATGTAGGTTAGGTAATAATAAATTTAGCCCGGAAGATCAGGTATTTATTATTCCTAAAATAGGAAGACAACAAAGCATTTATTCCCGCAAAAATATGTATGCAAAAAGGCATTTATTCGGCTAAAGTAAAGGTGCGAATATACTCGTAGACAAAAAAAATCACACTTAAAAGGAATTGTTGTAAAAAATAGTAATTGAATTCATTCACATTATTATTCTAACTCTAATTTTTTTATTAGCGTCTGTGTATCTATCTTTTCATTGTAATCTTGATTTCAGATGATCACACCGTGTGACGATTATGGATGTTTCATTCGCGAAGCTGAAATTTTTTTGAAATTCTATTGTGAACACTGTTTTGAATCGTGAAATGGCATCAGTGAAAACGGAATTATATTTTTCGTTCTTAGCTCTTGCATAATCACCAACGCTGAGAGGGAATATCAAATGCTCAAAAAAGATTGGAGGAAATACTCAAAAGTAAATTTCGATCGGTGAGCGAATAAAGTCTGTCGACGCAAAAGAAAAATATCAACATTTTTGTTTGGTGTCATTTTACTTTTTCATTTAAATATTTACCCTACCTGGCACTGGGGACTCCAAAGAAAGACAAAACACGACCGTGGTTTCGTATGTCCCCGTGCCCTCCAGACTCGCTGGTTTGCAGCTGAATAGAGACCGGTTCCAAGAGAAAAAAGGAAAATAATAACAGAAGTAGAAAGAGACAAAAAGAGGGCAATACAAAAATACGCGCGAGAAAGTAAAATTAGCAAGAAACGAAAAATTAAAATCTACTAAAACAACTCTAGAAATACAATTAAGTGATTCCTATTGTTAGATCACTGTTTGCCAACGAAGATGTGTGCGTACAGGGCGCCCCTGATTGGTAGGCAACTCTTCATGCTTGGTCTTTTGATATTTACGTGAAAGCTCGGGTGGCATTCTCTGCAGGCAATGACAATGAGTTTTTAGTCTTTATTCTTTGGCATTATCTGCTAAGATTTTTCAATTTGATGGCCATGATTTTTTGTGCATGGCTGGTACGGAAAAGCAGTTTATGATATAGTTGCGCAGTCGATTATGGTATAGTAGTCCGTGTACCTGCCTAACACCAGTGTAGCATCTGTTGTTGTGAATAATAATGTCAAAATGGTCGCATTTTTCTTATCGTTATTCGAGATCCCACCAAATGTTCATCGGTAAAAAGTGATAAGCTTCGAAGTCCCTAGAAATTTGCAACTTTAATTCTGAAACGCTCTGTAGTTTTGCAAGTTTTTTACGTACCTCTAGTTCATTGTTTTCGAAAGGCACCCTTTGGACCCATTCATAGCCAAATTCTATTGAATATATTTTTATCATTAATACTTTTTTTTTCTCTGGTAGCCTTCCATTAAAACAACTGAAGAAACGACTTAAAATCCTTTCTGTGAAACAGCATTTAACTTTTTGAGAATTTACTCTCTCTCTCTCTTTTTCCAGTAAGTACTGTTCACCACACGGCTCGCATTTCCTTACGAGTAGAAAGCGCTAACACTGCTTACTCCACCACCACCACCGCCGCCACCGCCCACCCCATTGGCTACCACCCCCGCCACGTCGTCACCCTTCCAACGTCCTCCTCTATCCCTCCTCGCTCGTCACCTCCGCCATCTCTTAAACACACACTACCACCACCCGCCGTTGTCGCCTATTCTTGGTTTGCAACCACCACCACCACCAGAAGCCGCCTAGCCCCAATTGTCGCCGTTCCGCGGCCGAAGCCACAGTCGGCTTGAGCCGTCCCTTCTCGCCCCGGCTGCCGCTGCTCTCGGCCCATGAGCCCTCTCCAAGCTCGCCTCGCGCCTTCTTTCAAGCCACCCCCCTCTTCCCTCTCCCCAGGATCGCCATTTAATTTTAAATGAAGTCCATTTGCCGGCTCCGGTGGCGGCGGCGGCGGCGGAAGAAAGAAAGGGTGGGGTGGGGGCGGGGCGAAAAACGACGCCAGCGCTCGGCGCAACTTGGAATTGAATTCGCGCAGGGCGTCCGTCAAGGGCGCCCGCCTCGCCCCGCCCTTCTCCGCCCTCCTCTGCCCCACAAAGCCCTTCGCCCCCCCTTACAGGACGCGTGCCCTCGAGGTCCCTGCCCTTAGAGCGGAGGTTGAGCCAGAGGGCGCCCTTGCTGCGAAAAGCGGCGCCTGCGGCTGCTGCAAAAGCATTTTCCGCCTCTTCAAAAAAATCTTCACCGGCACGGTTCTTATGCCTAAGATACTCCTCTCCACGCCAGATTCTAATGCGAGATCGTGTAAAGCCATTACTTAATTTTTTTTTCAAGACTGAAACGGATGCTAGGAAAAGCAGGGGCACGTGTCTCTCTCAATCCACATAAATGATTCCGTAGGCATACAGAAATAAATTTGAAGTATCGGAAATTTGGATAATTCTATCCCAAAAAGGCCAGAAAAATATTCGAAATATCCAAGAATTTGAAGAAAAAAATGTTTCTAAAGAATGGTTGAAAATGCAATTGAATAGCAAATTTTAACAAACAAACCCGTATTTTAGATGTAGTAGATAGATTTATTCTTAAAGGATATATTAATACGTTTATAAGCATTTATTGTGAATTTATAATTTCTCGATATTTTTCAGAGGTGTTTGTTTTTTCAAAGAATTGTGCCTTGAAGGTTTGAGGGATTCCAAAGTCTTTAACGATCTCTGATTTCTTCTTTAACCATTTTTCCATCTTCTTATGGGCCGCTACATTTTCTGCAAGCGTTAAATATTCATAAGTGCTTAGCTTCGGCGACGACATCTTTGCTTGAAGCGTGCACAACGAGAGAACAGACAAAAATATAAATAAAATTCAGACTTGCTAACTCGAAAATTACTATATGCACCTTTGAAATGGCGAACGTTCTCAATTTTTCGCCTCAGACACACCCATAGTGGCTGGTACTAACCTGAACAAAGCCGTGGATTTTTAACGGCGAAAAAAGCCTTCGTACGCCTTCCTTCGGAGGGGAAGTAAAGCCGGCTGTCCCAGGTTAGTATATTTACTTGCATGTAAATGATCCTCAAGCCTAAATGACGCCTCTGAGCTACGAGTAAATTTAAATGGCCTGTTTCTCGCCCAAGAAATACCTCCTTTCTCTGCTAGTTGGTGAAAGGAGCGTAGCGAAATTTGCGTGGTCAGACGGAAGAGCGGGCCTCATGGCCTGAATCTCACCACGTAAAATAAGGTATTAATTCAATTCAATATGAAGCGTACACTGAAGACTTCGTTACCCGAAACATTCCAAATCGCTCCGCTTTTACTGTTGTAATCCCTTGGGAAATAACGGGGATATTTTATTTGTAGCATCAAATTGTCGTTCATTGTTTGTTTGTTTTTTTCGCATAATTTCAACAACTGCTAACGATCGTATAAAAAAAAGTCGTCGAAAAAGGAACGATTCGTGGTGTTGCCATATCTGAGAAGCATTGTGCAAGGAGTTCCGAGGATAATATTGCATTAAAGAGGCTCTCTAGAATTACGACTTCTGCGCGATTTATTTTAGTATAATGGCGAGGGCGTCGCCAGAAATGGGGATTTATCGCCAGTAAATACGCGCCCGCGCCCATACAACCGCGCCGAAGGGTGGCGCCCCAGCTGAATACCCTGCCAGTTGGGCGCTGGATGCCGGCCCGTCATCAATCCTTGTTATGACATGCTACTGGACGAAAAAATTGAAGTATCAAAAAAAAAGGAGTAACTGCTTACATAAGTGTGTGGAATGAGTCTCGTAGCACAATAATGCAGTTTTAAGAACTTTTTAACACGCTCGATTATGCGAGAGAAATCTAGTGATTGGTTGGATGGTTATTATGTCTCCTAGTTCGTTATTTCAACACACTTTGCTAGAGCTTTTGAGGTTAAAAGCGGAATGACATTGTTACGTTTGTGCTGTAATCAGCTTTACGATCGACGTAGTCGTAGAAAAGGTGTTTTTACAACACCTTACCACATGACATTAAACGATTAAATTCGTTGCAAAAGTTAAAGTCCCAAGTAAAATCTTTTCTGCAGCACAATTACAATTAGAGACTACAAGTATACCAAGTACCGTATACCGAGTATAAAAAGGAAAGTAATATTAATTTTAACAACAGTAATTAGAGTATTATTTACCTTTTGGATTGTATAATTGTAAAGAAACTGTAACAAGTATTGTACTTCAGCTTCTGGGTCAATGACCCCCACCTCGATCAGATTTTCGTCCAGTTTCCCTGATCCTTGAGCAAATGCTGAGATGGCCCTTTGTTTTGCTTCTGAACATAAATGTAACTACAATTTAACTTCTCCTCATAAAGTTTTTAACGGTTTTTGAAGTAAATAAATAAACAAAATTAAAAAGTCTCACTACTGATTATTTAAAAACAATTTTCACCTAGCCATTACCTACAAACTGATAAGGGAACGTTAGAAAACTTAAACTTAAATCTAGTGTATAAAAATCCATGTTTGTTCGTTTGCAAATTATGCGTAGCCGTACCGCTCATCCGACTGCGATAAAACTGTGTCGACTTGTTGCTTGCGTATGAGCACAGAATATAAGCACAGTACAATGGGAATGTGCGTATGTGTATCGCACATGGACGCGCATTATTGATGATTTTATATGTTTATACTGACTCGAGCGCACCTGAACAGAAGTTCTGCGCAACCCGCCGCACCTTCAAGTATTAAGGGCGTCTTCGCTGCATATTCTGTCCCAAAGATTGTGAAATATCGGCCGGAATTAATATTTGAACGTAATATCGCACAAGCAAATAAAACTTCTGCAAGGCATTGCCCCAGCGAATGCTTACCAACACTTAAGGGGGAAAGATTTAACAATAGGATACTTGACAACCATGTTCAAAATAGATCATAGAACAAACCCATACTCGCGAGAAAGTCTCATCTATTAAAAGTTTTGCAGAGATTAACAGTCACGTGACCAGTTGCGTGTGGAGCGTAATACATTGCAGTAGCAAAGCATTACCGAGTCTACTAATTTATATTGAACGTCACAGTTATCAGTTCTTAGGAGCGGCAAATGGAAATGTTGTGTTACCCGGTTATCTACAATAGAACAAATTAAGAGCTTCAGATTCCTATGTATGAAAGGCTCCTTAATGAAATTTAGAAGAGAATTTTATGTGCCATCCAGTGAATAATATCCAAAAATTGCAATACCTGCATCTCTGATATTTCAAATTTGATATTGTCGTTCCTTGTAGTAATGTCTTCTTCCCAAGAAGATAGTCACAAGATCCTTTAGTTTAATGAGTTTTAAAATCTTATCATCATTATTTATCATTTATTAAGACAATTCTTATCATATTAAAATATCTCCATTAAGGTATCACTATTGCTTTTTTCGGCCTCAAACGGCTAACAATTAACAATTTCAGCACTCATATACAGAAAGTAACACATACCTTCACTGCGTAGTGATTGCAAAGTGTTACTTTACGGTTCGTGTAAGGCAAAATGTGAAAGCAAAGAAGTCATTGTCATATCTATCAATTGAAAGAACAAAGTAAACAAAACACAAGGGCGACATGAATCGACATGACTACCATCTCATGTATTTAGAATGATACTTATAAGTTTATATGGATTCGAACTAAAAATATTATATGCACGCACGATTACACGTCTTTGTGCCTCCCGTTTCCAAATGTCAGAAAAACATTTCTTTCGCCCTCTAAAGACTCACTTTCTATACTTTTTTTTCGTTTGGGTTTCATACAGCCGACACAGCCGCTTACCCTTTACTTCCCGATAAGTCGCATATTCTACCATAACTTAAGACACCGAAGCACTTGCGATCTCCTCTGATCATAGCTCAGAACGACGCGAGACCCTCCTCGACCACTCATGCATGATAGACAGGGACAAACAATCATGCTCAAGGGGGGACTCGAACCCGCGACCCTTCGGAAACGAAGCATTCGGTCGGTACACGCCCATAGTTGGTGATAGATGGTGTGAGCGGCGGCGATGGTGTGACTGTTAGCGTACCGGACTGTTATACCCAAGCTCGCGGGTTCAAACCCGATCGAAGCCGTGGATTTTTAGGGCGACAAAATCCTTCGTACGCCTTCCTTCGGAGGGGAAGTAAAGCCGGCTGTCCCATGTTAGTAGGTTTACTTGCATGTAAAAGATCCTCAAGCCTAAATGACGCCTCTGAGCTAAATTCAAATCGCCTGTTTCTCGCCCAAGAAATACCTCCTTTCTCTGCTAGTTGATGAAAGGAGCGTAGCGAAATTTGTGTGGTCAGACGGGAGAGCGGGCCTGATGGCCCGAGTTTCGCCACGTAAAATAAGGCATCAATTCAATTCAATTCATTTCAATTCAATAGTTACCTTGGCCATCCAGGTCGGCACTTCGTATTCTAGTTACGCAATTTTCTTTTTTTTTGCCCTATCTACCATATACGGCAGTTAGGTGACCCATAGCGGGTTTTCTTGGGATGATGAATTATTCAGGGTGGTTTCCCGTTGCCTTCCCCGAAATGATGATGATAATAGGGGGTGAAAGGACGAACACAACACAACCATGCCCGAGGCGTGACTCGAATCCACGTACCTTCAGTCCGAGATCGCTACGGCACTACTCCCTTAGTGATCTCGGCCACCGGATCGGCAGTTACGCAATACGGAGAACAATTCAAAGCAAAAAAGTGTAGTGTAGTGAAGTGAAGTGAAGTGCGGTGAACGTGATCAATGCACTTTTCAATGCTGCTTTTCGTCTTGTACTGTATTGTGCAGTATTATTATTATTATTATTATTATTATTATTATTATTATTATTATTATTATTATTATTATTATTATTATTATTATTATTATTATTATTATTATTATTATTATTATTATTATTATTATTATTATTATTATTATTATCATTCTTAGTATTATTATTATTAATGTAAGTGTTGTAATTTTTGCAATTATTGTCATTAACTGCCACCGGGTTATACCCGATTGCAGTTCTAATAAATGTATGTATGTATGTATGTAACTCGCAGGAAAACTATAATATCCGGTCGAAATTACGCCAAGCCCCACTTTTCGTTGCGAGCCGGCGCCACAGCGCGGGCGAGGGCGCTGGTGGTTCGGCAAAGCGTTCGTTCGACGCGGGGGGGGGTGCGTCCTCCGTCTCCCCGCGGGCCGCTCCATTGTCTGCGCCGCGGCCTAATGGGGCGGCTGCCGATATCGCTTCGTCGGGAGCGCGACGCGCGACGACGCCTCCCCCCCCTCCACCTCGACGGGGCCTCGCGACGGCGCCCGCGGAGACGCAGCCCAGCAGCAAAGGAGGAGGGAAACGCCACGCCGATACCGCCGACACGAGTTAACACGACTCATTCCTGCACTACGATTGATTGATTGATTGATTGGTGATTCCTGGTGCGCGAACTCTGATATATATATATATATATATATATATATATATATATATTGTGCCGTTATGGGATTGTGCAACCCCATAACGCCACCGTCTCGTATGTGTGAACACCCACAGGCAGCGAGGATAGCAGGCACGGAAAGCAGAGGTTCTTAAACGCGCGGCCTGGTATCCGTTGCCCGTACTAGACGGTGGCGAACTAGCGAGCAACGTTTTCCTCGAGGGTTGAGAGAGGGGAAGCAACCCCCACCACTGAAAATTTCCCCAGGCGTCGGGCGATATATACGCGAACCCGCAAGCGGGAGCTCTCTTCCTTTGCCACCACTATATATATATATATATATATATATATATATATATATATATATATATGTAAAACCAAAGGAGTCACTGTCATATCTCATATCTGTCACCGGAAAGTACAAAGTAAACAAATCACAGTGGCGAGAGGAGGCGACATGGCTACCATATCATGTATTGAGAATGCTACTTATAAGTTTTCATGAATTCGAACTAAAAATATTATACGCACGCACGATTACGACTGTGTGCGTCCGATAAAAGCGTGCACCACACTTACAGGAATAATGTTTTTAAATATATAAATATTTTTTAAAAATCAGTATTCCCGTAAGTGTAGTGCATGGTTTTATCGCGGAAGGTGACGGTGCTTTCCCTCTGCTGGGTGGCGATACCCGCCTCTGATATACACGTCGACTAGCGTGGTTTTCTCCAACAAGGTATCTCGCACCAGGGGGGCGTCGCCCCAACCGGAACAAGCTCTTAGCTCCCGACTGTTCGTCCGACATGTGTGGTAGTGTAGGTAGAACAAGAAGGGGAAGGAAATGACGGGCGGTCCGTGGCCCGTTTGTTAGGGTACTACTCCGGCATTCGACTGGTGTTGATCAGAGAAGTCAAGGAAAAATACCGATCAGAGCAGCCGGCCGCTGGAATTCTCGTCCAGACAGCGATTGAATTCGATCTAGCTGTCTAGCTAGACAAGACTCGTACCAGTACTAGGATGTGCCTTCTCAAGTGAACCCTTATCAATATTTTGGGACTCGCCAATAGTCGCGTGAGAGAAGTGTAAGTTATAACCAAAGAGCTGGCGACTCCCCACTGGAACATGAGATTCGACACCGTGCTACACGTCGCTTAGGGTTTCCCCCCATAAACTATTTCCTCTAGCTGGAAACCGTCCCGTTCGAGACAAAATCTAATTTACCGGCAGGTGTGGTAGTGTGTTGCATGTAAGTGTAAGTCTGTGTAAGGAACACAAGGGGAAAGGAGGAGGAAGGAACATAGCACGCAGTCCTTGGCCCGTTCCATATGGTACTACATCAACAATCACCCGGTATTTATGGTCTAAACTACAGAAAACGACTGATCAGAGCATCTGGCTGGTAAATTCTACACACTGACTGAATCCGAGCTAGCTATGTAAGAAGTTAGCTATGTAACTGCAGCAAGAAATGTCACACTGCCATTTCAGCTTGTCTCAAACAATATGATAATTTCTACAGCACTCTAAGCGGAATCATCAATTCACATTGATTGATCATTACGACGATGGCAAGAGGAATAATTTTCCCTTGTATACCATGGTCGGGATGACGCTTAAGTACGAAAATAGTTTCTGGTCATATGTTACATGAAGTACTGGGCCACGTATTCTGGATGTCAGATTTTAAATGGAAAACAGTGTAAATTTAAATCAAGTCGTCTCGAGACATTGAATCTCACTTTGGATGTTATTTTTTACAACTTACTACTTACAGTTACAATTTCGTTTTCTTGCCCTTTTTACTCTCGCGGCTGAAATATTTACGAAAAAAATAGGTTATTTGTAATTTTAACGCTAATAACTAATAATTTATTTCTGTTCAATTACAGCAAATATGATTAATTACATTGAATGTAATTAATATACAACTAACATAATGTGCCATTTACAATGAAGTGGCTTACCGAACACAATTTATATGAAGTCCTATAACGGGAAGCAACGGTTACTCAATCATGGAGCTCCTGGCAATGAGACTAAAAGACGGCTGTCATTATTGTTACATGCATGTAAAGATGAGAGAAATGACAATGCCCTCTAAAACGATTTTTAGGAAATATTTTGTTTTGCGTTCATGCAAACTGGTGTAATATCATCCGAAAACAGCCCTCAAGTACGCTCATAGATACCCCCAAAACGAAAAAGCACGGGCACTTAATCACTAAAAGAATTAATTCGACACTGCACAAAAACAATAGCTGTCCTTCCTGCATTGTCCCCATATTAACGGCCCCTCTCGCTACAAGAATGGCGGACAAGTAATAAATCGCGTATATACGAGTAAAGCTAACGGGATTTGCAAACTTTTGTGTTCATGTTCTGCAGGTCGGATTTTCTTTTGACACAAATTTAATTGCGCCAGAAAACCCAGAGTAAATACGAAAAATTATTATTTACAGAAGACTTAAATAAAATTGCGCAAGTACGTCAATCAAAAAATCGTATTTTAAATTCAGCAACATTCTAGAGATCTTTTAAAGAACAAGTATGTGTTTAAAACCATTGTGCTAATTGCGAATGCCAAAATTCACTGCATTCTCCCCTTTTAATAAAGGTATGGTACTTTGCTAAAATGTTTTTTATGTACTTCTGCTATAATTTCACCCCCACCCCCAATGTAGATGTATGGATTAACGTTTACTTTTCTGGTCATTGATGGGTTCAAACATTCATGGAAGCTTTAGGCTGATTGTAAGATATTTTAGCTCAACTATAAGAGACTGATATAGTCAATATTATTTGTTTTCTGTAGAGCAATGACTTAATATTGACTCCTTTACACACATATTTTCTTTTACACTTAATTCAGAATTTAGTGTAAGAGGTGAATAATGAAATTGTCCCTTTCAAATTCATACAATATTTCATGGTACAATCGAACTTGGATAATTCGAACTTCTTTAATCTGAAATCTACTTTAATTCTAATTTAATTCTTGATCTCTAACATTTCATCTGTAAGCAGTGTTAAAATGCGTGTAAAGTGGGCTAATCGAATTTTGTTTTGGATAATTCAAAGTTTTTACTTCCATAATACAGGTCTATAAATCTTTGAGTTTGCGAACTGGTGAGGCAGCTTTCGAAAGCGGTGTACCCTCTTTACCTTCAAAGTCAGATACTTCCCATCATCCCCTCTCGACAGTCCCTTCGAAGACAGGCTATGTGTAACAGTCCGATACGCTAACCGTTACACCATTGCCGCGCGCAAATATTGAATGCCAACGTCACGCGGTGTTCCCAATCGGTCACCCATCCAAGTACTAACCGCGCCCGACGCTGCTTAACTTCGGTGATCGGACAAGAACCGGTGTTTTCAACGTGGTATGGACGTCGGCAAATATTTTGGTGTTTACAGCCGGGGCAATGATTGTTTGATGAGGGCAACCGCCGCATTTCCCGTCGGCTTTAAAACTTTTCCGGCGAGGCGGCGGCCACCCAGCTGAGCCACTGCCCATCCAGGGCCGAAGCAACTCCGCTGCCCAAACACATCAAACTGCGAGCGGCTCAACCTTCTGTGAATCCAGCTGTCGTGAATATTAACGCGTGATTCCCCGGGGTAATGCCGGGATTATGAAATTTTTATTTGTTTTTAATTTTCCAGCCGTCATTGTTCGGCGCGGCGTCCGCGTATAGAAGGATCCGAATAATTCATAGGAGGCCCTGAATAAACTAGAGCGCTGCCGGCCGCCTGGGATAGGGGCGGCCGGTTGGGCAGCTGGGTGAAGCAGAAGAAAAGCGAGACGGCGAGTCCAGAAATCTCGGTACAGGACTGAAGCTGTTGATGAGAGATATCGATTATCTGCGCACTTTTTTTTGAGTTTTCCTAGCTGCGAGAGAAGCGGAGGTTTCATTATTTCGGTGATAGTAAAATCATATCAAATATCTAAGTCGTTCTCGATGCTAAATAATATATATTACACGGGAGCGAACACTCCTGGTTATCAGATTTTGTCAACACGTTCGTTGCTATAATGTATTAATTCAACTAATGTAGTAAATGTGTGGGGTATGTATTCCTGAGCTCACGAAAACGTGCGCGTATGATACGTGTCTCGAAGAAAATCTCTACTGAAATTTAAAAGGAAATCTAAGAGGCCATATAAAAGGTATTGTGATTTGTTATTTAATTATTTCGATTTAGTCTCTATTCAACTTCTTGGTTACATGATCTAATGAGTAGATAATAGCGATGATGATATGAATATGATCAAGTAGTGATAAGAAGTACCCCTCGGGTAGCTTGGTTGTCAGCGTGCTCGCTTTCTATGGCGCGACCCTGGGTTCGATTCGCGGTCAAGGCGGACTATAGTGTGCGATTTCCGTGCAAAGCCCCAGTATCTGTTGCTGTGTGACGATGAGAAAGCTCACTTCTCAGACTGAGAACACCAGCGTGCTAACTCTAGTTTCATGGGTAGAATTGGGGTGCATATTTCCTACCTTATAATCTGTAAAAGTGTCTTATTAAAATTCTTCAGTGGAAAGAGGTGAACTATATCTTTGTAAAGTGTATTTTTCATTGACAATCAGTATGTTCTCCGCATTCAAAGTCCACATCATATTCATTATTCGAGTAGATGTTATATGCATTTGCAGTAGCCGTATATGTGTTTGCGGTGATTTGACGTTAAATAATCGCCGGAGACCGTGATGAGACGATTAAACACTATTATTGACGAAACGGTCTAAATCAGTGATGTCAACGAGAGTCTTTGGCAAGGGTAGGACGACAAAATCACCCCTCCACGCAGTTCACCCCACTAAAATCACCCCACCTCGCCACAAGAGAACAGTAGGTAGTGAAAGTCGCCCTGAACGCTTTTACGCTTTACTCAAGAAATAATTTCAGAATGTTCGTAGTTATTTTTATTTTTACTTTTACTTTCTGTGTATATCCTCTATATTACATGCAATTCCACCAAATTCGAGAACGACGGTTACTGCGAAAATTTTCTTTCGCGACGCTAGTTGCACTGAGAAGCTCGTGGCATGCCATAGTGTCACGAAACGTGCGACTGCCACCAGACCTTGCCCTCACCAGTCTAAATGACGCTGAATCTGTGAAAAGAGAAACAGGTAAACCAGACGGCAGACGAGTCCAACGTCTGCGATTCCGCTGAGAGCTCCGTCGCTGGGCAGAACCGCGTGCGATGAACCCCTAGGTGGAAGAAGAAGACGAAGAAGAAGAAGACTATGTCGAAGACAACGACGAAGAAGACGACGGCGACGAAGAAGACGACGGCGACGAAGAAGACGACGGCGACGAAGAAGACGACGGCGACGATGACGACGGCGACGAAGAAGACGACGGCGACGAAGAAGACGACGGCGACGAAGAAGACGACTGCGACGAAGAAGACGACGGCGACGAAGAAGACGACGGCGACGAAGAAGACGACGGCGACGAAGAAGACGACGGCGACGAAGAAGACGACGGCGACGAAGAAGACGACGGCGACGAAGAAGACGACGGCGACGAAGAAGACGACGGCGACGAAGAAGACGACGGCGACGAAGAAGACGACGGCGACGAAGAAGACGACGGCGACGAAGAAGACGACGGCGACGAAGAAGACGACGGCGACGCAGAAGACGACGGCGACGCAGAAGACGACGGCGACGCAGAAGACGACGGCGACGCAGAAGACGACGGCGACGCAGAAGACGACGGCGACGCAGAAGACGACGGCGACGCAGAAGACGACGGCGACGAAGAAGACGACGGCGACGAAGAAGACGACGGCGACGAAGAAGACGACGGCGACGAAGAAGACGACGGCGACGAAGAAGACGACGGCGACGAAGAAGACGACGGCGACGAAGAAGACGACGGCGACGAAGAAGACGACGGCGACGAAGAAGACGACGGCGACGAAGAAGACGACGGCGACGAAGAAGACGACGGCGACGAAGAAGACGACGGCGACGCAGAAGACGACGGCGACGCAGAAGACGACGGCGACGCAGAAGACGACGGCGACGCAGAAGACGACGGCGACGAAGAAGACGACGGCGACGAAGAAGACGACGGCGACGAAGAAGACGACGGCGACGAAGAAGACGACGGCGACGAAGAAGACGACGGCGACGAAGAAGACGACGGCGACGAAGAAGACGACGGCGACGAAGAAGACGAAAGCGACGAAGAAGACGAAAGCGACGAAGAAGACGACGGCGACGCAGAAGACGACGGCGACGCAGAAGACGACGGCGACGCAGAAGACGACGGCGACGCAGAAGACGACGGCGACGCAGAAGACGACGGCGACGCAGAAGACGACGGCGACGCAGAAGACGACGGCGACGCAGAAGACGACGGCGACGCAGAAGACGACGGCGACGAAGAAGACGACGGCGACGAAGAAGACGACGGCGACGAAGAAGACGACGGCGACGAAGAAGACGACGGCGACGAAGAAGACGACGGCGACGAAGAAGACGACGGCGACGAAGAAGACGACGGCGACGAAGAAGACGACGGCGACGAAGAAGACGACGGCGACGAAGAAGACGACGGCGACGAAGAAGACGACGGCGACGAAGAAGACGACGACGGCGACGAAGAAGACGACGACGGCGACGAAGAAGACGACGACGGCGACGAAGAAGACGACGACGGCGACGAAGAAGACGACGACGGCGACGAAGAAGACGACGACGGCGACGAAGAAGACGACGACGGCGACGAAGAAGACGACGACGGCGACGAAGAAGACGACGACGGCGACGAAGAAGACGACGACGGCGACGAAGAAGACGACGACGGCGACGAAGAAGACGACGACGGCGACGAAGAAGACGACGACGGCGACGAAGAAGACGACGACGGCGACGAAGAAGACGACGACGGCGACGAAGAAGACGACGACGGCGACGAAGAAGACGACGACGGCGACGAAGAAGACGACGGCGACGCAGAAGACGACGGCGACGCAGAAGACGACGGCGACGCAGAAGACGACGGCGACGCAGAAGACGACGGCGACGCAGAAGACGACGGCGACGCAGAAGACGACGGCGACGCAGAAGACGACGGCGACGCAGAAGACGACGGCGACGCAGAAGACGACGGCGACGCAGAAGACGACGGCGACGAAGAAGACGACGGCGACGCAGAAGACGACGGCGACGCAGAAGACGACGGCGACGCAGAAGACGACGGCGACGCAGAAGACGACGGCGACGCAGAAGACGACGGCGACGCAGAAGACGACGGCGACGCAGAAGACGACGGCGACGCAGAAGACGACGGCGACGCAGAAGACGACGGCGACGCAGAAGACGACGGCGACGCAGAAGACGACGGCGACGCAGAAGACGACGGCGACGCAGAAGACGACGGCGACGCAGAAGACGACGGCGACGCAGAAGACGACGGCGACGCAGAAGACGACGGCGACGCAGAAGACGACGGCGACGCAGAAGACGACGGCGACGCAGAAGACGACGGCGACGCAGAAGACGACGGCGACGCAGAAGACGACGACGGCGACGCAGAAGACGACGACGGCGACGCAGAAGACGACGACGGCGACGCAGAAGACGACGACGGCGACGCAGAAGACGACGACGGCGACGCAGAAGACGACGACGGCGACGCAGAAGACGACGACGGCGACGCAGAAGACGACGACGGCGACGCAGAAGACGACGACGGCGACGCAGAAGACGACGACGGCGACGCAGAAGACGACGACGGCGACGCAGAAGACGACGACGGCGACGCAGAAGACGACGACGGCGACGCAGAAGACGACGACGGCGACGCAGAAGACGACGACGGCGACGCAGAAGACGACGACGGCGACGAAGAAGACGACGACGGCGACGAAGAAGACGACGACGGCGACGAAGAAGACGACGACGGCGACGAAGAAGACGACGACGGCGACGAAGAAGACGACGACGGCGACGAAGAAGACGACGACGGCGACGAAGAAGACGACGACGGCGACGAAGAAGACGACGACGGCGACGAAGAAGACGACGACGGCGACGAAGAAGACGAGGGGCTGCGCTGGCCGCCGCCGATCAGAGGCATCGCTCGATCGAAGGCGGCGGGGGCGGGGCGGGGGTGGAGGCGGGGAGCGCTAACGAGGCCCCGCGGCGTCGCGTCGGAGTGGGGGGGGGGCGGGGGCGGGGCGAGTGCGGTCGGAGGCCTGGAGTCAGCACAAATCGCGGGAACATTGTCACGCGCTGCGAGGAGGCGGTTGGTGAGGAAGGGAAGGAGGGGGGAGGGGAGGGCGGCGCCGCGACCTCTGTCCTCGCGAGGGGACGTCGGCGGCAGTCCCTTCGCTCCACGCACGTGCACGGTGCTTGCGGCCTTTCTCGCGTGAAGTCTCAGATTACGGGCTGTTGTGACGGCAGGAGGTAAATGGTTGGTTGGTTCTTAGTATTTCCGGCAAATGTCAACGGCATATTTCGTTACTCCCGCAAGTGAAGTTAACGTTTTGCCTGAGGATGAGGAGGAGGTGATGATGGTCTTCCCCGTTGGATGGCGAGATCTGGCACTGACCAACCGTCTGACAGCGAGGTTCTCCCTACCAAGTTTTCCACCAGCGGGAGATACCCGGTTGGGATTCCCAGCCGAGACAAGCTCTAACCTCCCGACTGGTCTTCCGACAAGTGTGGTCGTGTAGGGCGTATTAGTGTAAATGAATGTAAGTAAGGATGAGGGGTTGACAAGGAAGGGGAATGAATGTTCGCGCGCGGTTCAGGGCTAGCTTGTGTCAAAAATCCTGCCACTTCCTGGTTAGAAGCACTGCAGTGGCATCAGCTGATGCCCTGAGCCACGTCTCCCGGTGTGAGGAGTTGTAAATGGAACGGATTGGTTTTGCGTGAAGAAAGACCGATATGGTTCCCGATAAGTTGTGTTAGCGGGGATTTGTCCATATGCGCAACATAAAGGCTCCCGGACCGCATCGTTGTTTGGCTGTGTGCACATGAGCGTCGCGTAACGGACGTTACAACGTCCGTATTTTTACGGACGTATTTTGTCAGGGTAGGTAAGCATAGTACAACGTACATCGCGCAGGGCGCTCGTGGTCCTTTGTGACAATGTTCGTGCTCCAAGTGTCATGCTCTATTCGTGTCTGTAAATTCAGCAAAGGACGCATTTTTAACGTCCGTTAAAGAATTTTCTTCGGTTTGCTGGATGAGTGCTACGTTCAATTATATTCTTTATAATGTCACTATCTGCAGAGTACTGCGCAAAAAAAACGGAGAAAAGCGCATTAAAACTGAGTCTCAACTGACAATTGTTAGCCTCAAAGAGAAAACGGGGGAGGATACGCCGAATTCCACAATACGTCGTTCATGGAACGTCTTTTAATATACTTTTCAATTATCGCTCCTGTTTTTCTTTCTCGAGTACGGCTTACACAGTGTAGAGAAAGTAATGTAATGCTGCGGGCCAATTATACTAATATTCGTAGAAGAATTCTGAAAAGATATTAAAGGGGAAGAAAACTACTCAAAATGATAACGGTAAAGAAAAAAGTTAACGTGTAGTGTTGGTACAAAATGCCAATTTAAACCGCCAAAGAGCGAAGAGTCGATGTCGCTGGCATAAGCAGATCAAAAAGCAAGCGACCGGGGAATGCTACGCGAGTCGTGTCTCCGCGTCTCGTAAGCTGTATCTCGCCCGCGTACTTCCCGGAGCTTTGACGTCACTTGCGGCTCGGGGTGGAGGGAGGGGGACGCGGTGGTGGATGGGGAGGGGGAGGGGGGAGGGGGGAGGGCGCATTGTCACGCGACGCAGGCCGCGCGGTGCCGCCCGCGGGCGCCAGAGAGCGCTGCGGACGCCCGCACAAAGGGTGACGCGCCGTGGCACGGGGGCGGGGCCGGGCTGTCGCGTTTTTCTCTCGCGACTCGAAATTAAATCCCGCTAGAAGGGCGCACGCTTCGCCGTTACGCACCTGTTAACTGAAAAAAGTTTGGACACGTCGAATTGCAGCAGCCGGATGTGAAAATGATTTTTTTTCGGGTCACTCAAGTGTTTTTCACTTTTTCGAGATAAAATATGTCGTATTTATTTTTTTTCTCTCGCAGAAATGGTTTTGAGAAAGATTTGATTATTCAGCTCCTCTTTTTTCAATACGTTTTTATTGCAATTAAAAATGGAAAGTGCCGATATATTGAGTTAGTCATGCCCCTAAATTTTCTCTGGAGGCGACGTTTTTCACGGCATTCAACACAACATTAAATCGTATTAAAACGCAACTGGGCATTGACGCAAAAGAACTGAGGATGCTGAAATAAATATGTCCTGAGAGAAATGACGCTTTGTCGTTTGATTAATGGAAACATAAATACAGGTTTTCTTATCTCGAATCAGCTGGTTTTCACAGGATCGCTCATTTGTATTACACTCATTACAGTACGGAGATATTTTTATTTTTCACGGAAAAGTCGGAAAGAGTATAAAATTAAAAAGACGCTTCATTGCAAACGCTTTTTACCGTTAATTTTCGCACTTTCTCACTTCTTCAGACTGCAGGGAATATCTGTCATTCACGTAACTTGTTAGTGAAGACCGTGAAAGCAAATCTGCGAAAACGAAAGATCTCCCAACACAAAATGAAGAATTTATTTACAATGGTAGTGAAAACCCTCGACGAAAGCTGCAAGAAACGTTGTAATTTCCTCGATATATATTTTATACACCGTGCGAATTTCGAAATATGACGGGAGTCTCAGCAAATTTTATGAAACATTTTATGTAATACTTACTGAGTTACTATTGAAAGTTAGACGTAATATAATGTAGTTAGTTCCTCTCCGCAAAACACACTTCCTATTCAAGTGGATGAAACGTCCAATCAGTCTGGGTAAAGTGATTTTACTATTCAATATACGACCGTGAATAAGTATTAATATATTTATTTAGAAGTTTCATAGAATTTGAATTCTTCACTTTTTTTACTTGCTTTTGTCCATTGTCATTCCTAAGAATGTTTTTGTCAGTTCTCAAACTCCATAGAGACTTTTCCAAACTTCCCTCGTGGCTCAGAGCGAAAGTTGCTTGCTTCACCAAGGATATTCGGGTTTGATTCCCGGGCTATCTCTTGTGAAATTTGTTCCGATAAAACAAGATTGGCTGCTTTTCAGTGGCTTGTCCAACCTCTGTGAAGTGTCCTAAACCCTATCACTCGCTCAATTCCTTCCCAATTCTGGCCACTGGGTGAGTGACGCAGGATCGCGTGTAGGGAGGCGCGTTCGCGGAGATGCTATCTGGCGGTCCTCTTGAAGATAGATTGTCTACACTTACGGATACCCTAACGTTAAAATCAATAATGTGGTCGCTAATGACCTAGTAGTTGATGCGAAACTAAATAAACAAAAAAAATCCATAAAAATGAATAAGGGCGCTTCGCGCCTGTGTGGAAGCCTCGCCATTCGTACTGCCACCGCTACCCTCTGCGGACTCACAGACGTTCTGCCTATACTCCGATTTTAAACATAGTGGCACTTGAAAGTCACAAGCTGGCAGGAAAGATGATCAATTTCCTTCAATCGCGAGCTATGTTACGACTTAATTTTTTTTTTATATTTAATCTCCCAAATAGATGAAAGTGTCCCCCTCTTTTCAGCTCGCGAACTTGCAAGGACTTTTTGTTTTAATCGAAGTATAGCGAACCATCCACAACCTGTGTTCGCCGCTTGCTCGGTCTCTCTCGCCCCTAGCAACAAGTGGCCACCTCCTTTCTGTCCACTTCTACCGCTATCGCTGTCCTCTGCGGAGGGCGTCAGATAGATACCAGATACCTGGTTGGTGGAATGCCCGTTAACGTAAGGAAGTCCAGCGCCGGATCTCAGCATCCAGCAGGGGAAGATCGCTGCCATATCTCGAGGGAAAAAATACATCCAGTACACTTACGGGACTAATGACATCAGCAGTTGCGTTCAGAATCGCCAATCAGTCATATCAAAAACCGGGAACGAGGTGGATGCGCGCATCCTGGGTTCGGATCTGGAGAGCAGATTTTACGGCTTTTCATGGGGGAACTGTGAAAGCGCTTCCTTGCAGAGAAATAGCTTCGATATATTTTAATGGAACCGTTCACATTATGTGGAACTCATTATGAGATGACCATGTATTCGCAATAGCTCAGCAAATCTCTTTTTTGTTGTTGTTGTTCTTGTTATTTAAGGTCGCATGAACATCTACTATTGCGAACTCTATTGCATTTAACGGCATGGTAACTGCGAAGATGAAATGATACGGAGATGATAGAGGGTGAAAGAACGATCACGCCCGCGGCGTGACTCTAACCTGCGATCCTTCGGTTTGAGATCGGTACAGCCCTACTTCCTTAAAGATCTCCACCAGCCGGACCGGCGAGCATATACTTGTATTCGTTCCATTTGTGAATTCTCCTTCCCTTTTCTCCAGAATGTTGGATTTAAAAACGTGATCCACAAAATGTAGGGACTTTGACGCTGGCATATTTTCTTAATAAAATCTGCGAATAATATGCACAAACGTAGGGGTTTTATTCGTCTGTAAAGGAGAATTGGGTACGGTATGCCACGGAATAAATGTTACGAACGACTAGGGCACGAAGGGTAGTCGATTATAATCACTTTTTGCCAATGCACATGTTGTGCAAATTTTGACGGTGAAGGAGATTTCGTACACCTTGCACTAGACAACGTATACTAGGTTGTATGACAGTGTTAAATGTGTAATTCCGTTTATAACAATTTTCCTCCATATGTTCATTTCGAAAACGTGACAATTTTCGACCCCTGAACAACTTTGAAACGTTTATTATAAGACATCCTATGTAATGAGAGAATGAGTATTCAAGTAATGCAATTTATTACAAACTAACTAAGAAGCATAATTCCTTGGAATTCTCAAGCAACATTAGAACATTAAGAACTTCTTTGGACACAAATCTTCGCCAGCATTGTACGACATCGTCCAACCATCTCACCTCTGGTGGGATCAGCTCTGCGACTTTGGAGGTGTCCAAACGTTTCTCCATTTTATATTCTCGTTTATCGAGGTAACAATTATGAACGTCTATTTATTCGACATTTCTTTTAAGATTTCGGCACAGAAAGTTCACAGTAGTATTGCACGCAAACAAAGGCTACTTTACTTACTAGGCTGTCCGGGTGACGCCGCGTCCATGGCGAAGGTGCCGACGTTTCGGTCGCCATTCTGCGACCTTCCTCAGGGCGTATTGCCAAGGGAGGTCGCAGTCGATTGAGGAAGGTCGCAGAATGGCGACCGAAACGTCGGCACCTTCGCCATGGACGCGGCGTCACCCGGACAGCCTAGTAAGTACTGACTCCGGCCGCGGAAGCCTACGCTCTCAAAGGTTACTTTCTTAATGTTACATAGAAATGTTACCTATCGATATAAATCGCTTGGGCTTCAAATGATAGGAATACCGACGGTGCAGTGATTAGGGACGGTGCGAAGCGGCGGGACACGCGAGCTGCAACAGCCTGCTCTGACTGCACCTGCACATCACCGTCGCTGGCGGCTCGGCAGGGCCTCCGTTGGGAGGGGGGCGCTGAAACTGCCGCAGGCATTACACATCCATCTTCCACGGGCGCTCTTCGGGCTCTGCCACCCCACGTCACACCTCTCCCCGCCCCGCCACTCTCCACTTGCCGCCGCCACGCCCGGCGACGCCACGGCACCTCGCGCCACGCCCCGTCCCACACCCCCTCGCCACCCTACGGCCCATACCGCCATGCCCCGCCTTGCCTTCTGCCCGTCGCGCCCTGCGACGCCCCCCACCCCGCGCCACGCCCCACACACCACCCCGACGCCCTCACGCTCCTCTCCGCCTCGCACTACAACTCCCCGCCACCACGCGCCACGCCCCACAACCGGGCCCCGTCTCGCTCTTTTCCGTCACGCTCCTTCCTTTCACGCTCCTCTCCGTTACGCCTCACCTCTCCCAACCTCCTTCCGCCACATCCCGCCCGTCCTCGCCACCTCGCGCCTCGCCCCGTCCCCATCCGCCACGCTCTACACCACCTCGCCCCGTCTCGCTCTTTTCCGTCACGCCCCTTCCTGTCACGCTCCTGTCCGCTATGCCTCACCCTCACGTATCCCCGCCTCCTTCCGCCACATCCCGCCTGTCCTCGCAACTCCCCGCCACCTCGCGTCACGCCACGTCCCCAACCGCCACGCCACACACCACCCCTCCCCGCCCCACCTCTCCCCGCCTGACCCCGTCACGCCACCTCGCGTCACAGCCCGACTCCATCCGCCATGCCCCACGCCACCAAGTACCCGCCTCGGCACTCTTCTCCCCGCCTGCCCCGCCACGCTGTGCGACGCCACGCCGCCTCGCGCCACGTTCCTTCGCCATCCGCTACGCCCCGCTCCGGCTCGCTCCTCCCCGCCACGCCACGCCGCGCCTCTCCCCACCTGTCTCCACCACTTTTCGCCTGCCCCGCCACTCTCTGCGACGCCAAGCCCCGCTCCGGCACGCTCCTCCCTGCCACGCCACGCCTCTCTCCGCCTGTCCCCGTCATTTCCCGCTTGCCCCGCCTTTGCGACGTCCCGCCAAGCCCCGTCTCCATCTACCACGCCACCCCACACCGGCACGGCACATCACGCCTCGTCACACTCCGCCCCGCTCCACCCCGCCCCGTCATGCTCCGCCTCAGCCACGCCCCCGTTCCCACCGCCCCACCCCGCCAATCCGCGCTCGGCGCCTCGGTGCAAGCGCGCGCCGCTTGTTATGAAATTAGCCGCGTGACGAACGCGGTTCCGCCGCCGCCGCTCGGATTAATTAATCCCCTCGACAGCGCTTGGCGGCGCCGTCGCCAGGCGGCGCCACCGCCGCGGAGCGCCAGATGAAAATGCGCGCGCTGCTCGGGGCTGCCACGCCCCCTCAATGTCCCCCCGCCCGCACGCTCTCTTGGTCGCCTCTCTTGGCCGCGTCTCGCCCTCTGCGATGGTGCTTGTAATGAAGGGCGATCGCCTTTGGGGGCGGAACGAGCTGATATGGCGCGGGTTAATAAGTGCGACTCCAGTGTTAATCTGGGTTTAATCCAAGGAAACGTCTGAAGATGACGATAAAAACTGTCGGCTTCTAGATATCTCAAATCGTGTTAGCAGCTATCAGGCAAACCTTGTTAAGCTTGAAAGACATGGAAATTTTTTATCCTGATATGATGTCATTTACTATTTACAGAAATGCACTTGTATAGGAGCATAAATGCAATACCGTTTAATGCTCACAATAGTAGATGTTGATACGACCTTAAATAACAACAACAACAAAAAAGAGATTTGCTTAGCTATTGCGAATACATGGTCATCTCATAATGAGTTCCACATAATGTGAACGGTTACATTAAAATATATCGAAACTATTTCTCTGCAAGGAAGCGCTTTCACAGTTCCCCCATGAAAAGCCGTAAAATCTGCTCCAGATCCGAACCCAGTATGCGCGCATCAACCTCGTTCCCGGTTTTTGATATGGCTGATTAGCGATTACGGGCGCAACTGCTGATGTCATCAGTCCCGTAAGTGTACTGGATGTATTTTTTCCCTCGAGAGATGGCGGGTATCTTCCCCTGCTGGCTGGTGAGATCCGGCGCTGGACTTCCTTACGTTAACGGGGTTTCCATCAACCAGGTACCTCACACCAGCGAGGCACCGCCCCAGCCGGGAGGAGCCCTAAGCTCCCGGCATATGTGGTAGTGTAGTGTATGTGGGTGTGTGTAAAGGGTGAGGATAGGACATGGAAGAGGAAGGAAAGATCGCGCGCGGTCCGTGGCTCGTTCTTAGGGTACTGCTCCGGCATTCGCGTGGTGTTGATCGGAAAAAAACAACTATACGAGTGCATACTCGACATACTCGTCGTGAGAAGTCGAGAAGTGACATACTCGACATACTCGTCGAAGATGCAAAAAATGTCTGTCCATTTTTAAAACTGGTTTCAATGAACTTTTGTTAAACTTTCAAAAGTCATTTTCAAGGTCGCTTTTCGTTCTCTGCGGAGGTGCCCGTGAAGAGGGGCGATCAACTCGAACCCAACCCTCTGAAGGGGGCGGAACGAGCTGATATCGCGCTGGTTAATAGGTGCGACTCCATTCCTAATCGGGGTTTAATCCAAGGCAAACGTCGGAAGAAGCCGATAAAAACTGTCGACTTCTAGATATCTCAATCAGGCAAATCTTGTTAAGCTATGTAATGGCATGGAAAGTTCTTATCTTAATGGGATGGCAACAAAAGGTTGTCCTCTAAATGACATTTACTATTTACTGAAATGCACTCGTATAGGAAGTGATATACTCGTCGATGGAAAAACAAATGTTTTAAAAACTGATTTGAACTAATATTTTGTTAAATATTCAAATTTTCAAAAGTCGTTTTTAAGGTGCCTTTGAGGAGTGGTGAACTACTCGTACCAAATCCTGTGAAGGGGTCAGAACGAGCTGATATCGCGCTGATTAATAGGTGCGACTTCAGTGTTAAAATATGTTTAATTCAAGGGGACGACTGAAGAGGCCGATAATAACTGTCGGCTTCTAGATATCTCAATCAGGAAATTTTGTTAAACTATGTAAAGGTATGGAAAATTCTTATCTTAATGTGATGACTTCAAAAGGTTGTCCCCTAAATAGAATAGAATATTTATTTTGCTACTTAGGAATACATGGAATATTTCCGGTGGTAGCGTTTTCTACGTAGTTACTACAAATACACAACACAAACAATCAAAGGAACATTACAATATTTACATATTACTTAAGACATACAATGACATTTACTATTGACAGAAATGCACTCGTATGGGAAATGACATGCTCGACGTACTCTCGAAGATAGAAAAACAAATCTATCAGTTTTAAAAACTGATTCGAACTAAACTTTTGTTAAACTTTCAAAAGTAATATTCATGGTCGCTTTTCGTACTCTGCGAAGGTGCCAGTGAAGAGGAGCGATCGACCCGTATCCAACCCTGTGAAGGGGGGCTGAATGAGCTGACATCGCGCTAGTTAATAATCCAGTTCTAATCGGGGTTTAATCCAAGGCAACGTCGGAAGAGGCCGATAAAAAGAGCCGGCTTCTGGATATCCCACCAGGCAAAGCTTGTTAAACTACGTTAAGTTTAGGAAACATTCTTATCTTAATGTAATGACATCAAACTATTTACAGAAATGCACTCGTGTACGGAGTGACATACTAGACATTTTCGCCAGACTCATCGAAGATGAGTCTATGAACTATTCTATCAGGTTTAAAAGCTGGTTTGAACTAAACATTTTGGAAACTTTTAAATTTTTCTTCAATGTCTTGAAATTTGAAGACAGTGTGCTCTGTTATGATATTCTGAAAATCTCACTTCGATTAATAAGTTAGACGCTCGTAAAATTTAGAAAAGGAGAAAGCATTCGGTGTATTCAAATACAATAAATGTGGAACTATAATTTCCTACCTTTCTGTGGAATTGGGGAATTTTGAATGACTGCATCTGTGAAATTTTCGCTGATTATTACAATTACAATATTATTTTATAACTTTTATTAATATTATCCAAATGTAGACATTCGGATTTGTTTGATAATATTTACGATAAATGAAACCAAATGTTCAATGCTTAAGTAATTGATCACTTTATAAACTGACCATTGTGTGCTGGGCTTTAATCTCATGTGAAGAAAGTTTCGTTAAAGGTGATTGAAATATTTCCATACATGCTTTACATTTTTCGTATAACTATATATTGACTATGACACGTGCTGCTAGAAATTTTGTGTTAGGTACTATCTGTAGTTTTCAAATGCAATCAATTAAGATTTATGTAAAGCACCAATGCAGCCAAAATCACAAAACAGAATTTGCTGAACCAATTTCTGACCTTAAAGACAATCTGAATTCTAATTCTTGTATTTACATCACGAATATTATTTTAGTATGAGTTTGAAGGCAAATTGCGATTATAAAAACGTGTAACTGATTTCCAAATAAATGTGTGTTGTGTACGTGAGAATGGTCAATGGTAATCGTATTTTCTTAATTGGATCGCCTGTCGATTCGTGACTAGTCCATTAGGGCGGCTTTGTGCCTCATGGTGACGGGGGCGGGGCGTTGGTCCTCTGGGGCGTCCTGCGTGTTCTAGCCTCCCCACCCACCCCCACCCCGAGGGAGCTATTGGTCGACGGAATAGACCCCCCCCCCCATCCTCTCCCCCCCACTGCCGCCAGAAGCACACTCTTCACTCACGACACGTAGTGGAAGGCAATCTGTGGATCTTTCGTAATCTCAGGGACTCTTAAAGAAATCTGTGGCAGGTCCTTGCCATACTGGACAATATCGACGTCTTGCAAAAAGAAACAAACCCCTTTCTATTATTTTTCAATTAATGAGAAAGAAAAACCTGATTGGAATTTTTATACGTAATACGTATAAAATATATATACGTATTTATACGTAAATACGTATTTTAAGTATGATGTTTTCTTTGGTGTGTTTCTTTTGAAACAATTTTGAGAAGAGAAGTGAAGGATGGATTTTTTTAACATTCTAGTTTTCAGGTCAGGTATGTAATACTTTCCAAAAATGTTATTATAAGTTTCAGACTTTTGATTCTCTTGAAATAGGATTTGGAAAATGCCTCAATCTTTGTAATATTTATTTTTTTTAAATACCATAAAATAAAAATGTAGAATATTTTTCTGAGGTATCAGTGGAGTGTGAGAAATGTTAGTAACATCATATGTAAGCTATCATCCACAGAACATTTCCGATGAATAACAAATTTTACTTGACCCTTCAAGGCGGTCTGACGTTCTCTGCACGTGAATAGTTTCCGTCTCCACAAGTGGAATGACTTGCCTGGTACGCATGGTACAGGCTCTGGTTTGTTTATTCAAATAAAAAGTACGTGAAATCTGCTTTCACAGACCTCTAGACAACGAATCTGGCTTCACTTTTGTATGCGTAATCATTATGACAATCGATTACACGTCATTTGAAAGAAAATTTATGATTCGTCTGTGGACGTTCGTGAGGTAGACGAATCTATCCTGAAATTCTCCCTTTGTTATAATGAATTATAGTATTCCGTAAATAAATAAAACTATTCTTGAAGCCTTACCGTAAATCATAAGAGTTCTGAGAATACACGTAATGAGTCACGCAGAAAATACTGTCTCTACAACTAGTATATTAATAACATTTTAGATGAACCCATTGTCGGAAAAATGCCTCAATGCGTTAGTAACAATGTATTTGTAGCAAACAATGGGCATCACGCGTATTGGTGAGAAAAATCGTCCTGAAAGCTGACATGCGGTAAAGCGCTCTCGCGCTGAAGGCTTACCACGGACACCATATAGCGTTTCAGCAGGTTACAAGGGGATCTAGGGTTACTGTAAGGGTGCTGCTGTCTGTATAGATCTTGCAGGTTGAACATTCGGCTCGTGTCGGAGCAAATTGTTCCCGTGCTGCCTCTTTTTCTTCTTAGACCATTGCTTACAGATGCTCAGATAAAATGCTACAGCCAATGAATGTTAGGTGGGAAATACAAAGATATTACACGTATGTGACATTCGTTGGTAGGCAACCGATTTTACATGGCGGATCACGTTCTGACGCACTCAAAGAGATTAAGTGATGTGTCAAACACCAATGCTCGGTCATACACTCCTATACATTGAGTACGAGTTCAATTATTTGTCTCCTGCATTTTATGCTGGAATAAAAACAATGGATTTCTGATTGCTGCAAAGTGATTCTCTAAGTATTGGTTCTTGCTCTTGAACGTAATATCAAAAACCTTGAATATAAACAACCTTTTGTGTAGATTTCATTGTCATACTATTCATGTAAAATATAGACAAATGATTATGTTCAGACTGTTTCTACTTTTTTAATTTATCTATCTAAATTAATTCAAGTAGCTTTCCACTATGCGGCCCGGGGTTTGATTCCCGGTGAGGCAAGATTATAGTGTGCGTTTTCCTTGTAATGTCCCAGTATAAGTTGCTGTGTGACAATGAGACAATTCACTCCTCAGGTTGAGAAGACCGGAATACGGCATGGAGATGTCTACGTGCTAACCACACGTATCCCCTTAACCCATGGCCGTGAGGCAGGGACGTCGCCGGTAGGCCTGGGCCTGTTCACGAGCTGTCGCGCCAAGAACATACATATAAACATACACACAAATTAATTCAAGACTACACAAACGAGGTTACGTGTACAGCTAGTGTATACAAACATTCTATATTATTGTAGTATTTGTAAAGATTGTTCTTAATAAAATATTTTATTTATTGTAAAGTAATACGAGAGTATTTTGTATGTTATTGAGCAGTATTCAAGCTACTTTATGTATAACCATTTTGTGTTGTTTTGATCCGCAGCATTTTTGCTGTTGCAAACCATTAGTTATGTGTAAGTTTGAAATAGTTTGCAGACTAATGTCCTCAGTTGAGTATAAATATATAATAGTATATGCACAGTACATCCTTTCAATTCGACCACTAATTATGAGAGTTCTTGTATTTACGTATTCTATATTATTGCAGTATTTGTGAAGAATGTTCTTGTTAAAATATTTTATTTATTGTAAAGTTATACGAGAGTATTTTGTATGTTATTGAGCAGTATGCAAGCTACGTTTTGGAAAACCATTTTGTGTGGTTTTAAGTTGGAAATAGTTTGAAGACTAATATCCCTGGTTTAGTATAAATATATAATATATGGACACTACATCCTTTCAATTCGACCACTAATTATGAGAGTTCTTGTATTTACGTATTCTATATTATTGCAGTATTTGTGAAGAATGTTCTTGTTAAAATATTTTATTTATTGTAAAGTTATACGAGAGTATTTTGTATGTTATTGAGCAGTATGCAAGCTACGTTATGGAAAACCATTTTGTGTGGTTTTAAGTTGGAAATAGTTTGAAGACTAATGTCCCTGGTTTAGTATATATATATATAATATATGCACACTACATCCTTTCAATTCGACCACTAATTATGAGAGTTGCTGTATTTACTCAGAAGGTGCCCTGCGCTATCTCGGGAGGTTCGGTGCCTTAATCGGTGCCTCAGCACGTTCTCCTCCTCTTCCCCAGACGCCTCGTCGAGGGGCAAAGCAAATACTCGGCGATACACTGGAGGTGCTCGTAGGTTATCTAAGAGTTTGCACTTTGTTGTTCTTCCTGAAGTTTGACGCTGGTGAAACAGCGACAGTCCTGACGTCGTGTGCTCGGGATTTCTCTCCTCGTTGGAAGTTGGAAGCGTATTCAAGTTACCGCGGAGCGACTGCCGCAGGTTCTGTTCGCCCCCCCCCCCCCCGCCCCCCCCCCCCAGGGCCTTCCTCCTCGTACTCTGTCGCGCATTGTGACTGCATAATGCATAGTTCACACACATTCTCCGTATTAGCTAGGAACAGTGGAACTTGCGACCTCATAACGCATGTATTCTATTGCCTCCGCGGTATTGCAGTTTCACATTGTGTGGATGCTTCATGTTTCATGGTTTGGTTCAGATCCGAGTGTGCAGCCATTGAATTGCGCTTCTGATTTGCTGTAAACTAGATCACGTAATTTTAAGGTATTGAGATTGTTGTTTTGATTTGTAATTCGAACTACTGTCGTGTCAGCTTCGGAATGCAAAGTTTATATTTCTAAAATGCCAGTATTTCAAGCTGAAAATTTCGTTTCTTCGTTTTAAAACAACCTGTTAGCACGTCAGAATCCTCTTTTAAAAGATCCAAATAAGCTTCTGTGTACCAGCTTTAAGATATTGCATGACGCAACGTATTGATGAACAAAATGAGTATATAAACAAAAGTATTTACTGCAGAAGAGTAGAGGATGAAAGAGGGGCAGTATAATTTATAATTACTACCAGTTATGAATTTAAAACGAATATAATTCCCTAAAAAATTGTAAGAGAAACTGAGTATCTAGAAGGTGTATGAAACAATATTCAAAACCATCTATTTATTGAAGATGACTTGAAAAGTAGTAATGTTAAGAAGTTTACTTTTTCATATGGTACTTGACTTACTGAAGAGAACGTATTGTAATGTTGCAGCGAAAAGTGACAATTTTATTGGCAGGAAGTTTCTTTGTACAATTAGATTTAGAAAAATTTAACAAGGTAAGGTGTAACAAAAATAAATTTCAGTTTATGCGAAACTTTTGCATTTGCTGTACTTAATTATAGCTTCACTATAGCCAATTTTGAAATAAAATCCAGTTATATACTAGATCTACTAGATTCCTCCTGTCCAGTTGCCTAAATCCTTCAGCCACTTCCGTCGTCCAGCCTGCCGTTTGGGAACAAGGATGCTTCGGTATTCCATAATCAAAATATTTTACTACATTTTCAAGGTTATTCGTAGTTTTCAAAGAAAGTGGAAGATTTACTGTTTCCATTTTAACGTTTCATATTTGAAATTTGTTTTCTTAAACTGACTAGTAGCTTTTCTTTATTACTAGCGTTTCTGCGCGACAACTCTCGCATATTAAAGTCCACCCTGTTCCCTATCCTTCCATTTCCGTATTAAAAGGGAAAGTTGTTAAAGAAACGTGTTACTTCGTTTAGCCGTGATATTATTGTTCACTGGACAGAAATTCCATATATTATATTGTTTTTATTATCAAACCAAACAAGATACTCTTCACTCTTCATTGTACAGAATCGTCCATTCTTTGCCAATATCGTTTCTTTCTTTTTTGACGAAAGATAGAAGTCCTGTTCTCTTTCTCGTTCTCCTTCTCGTTCTGTTTCCCTTTCCCTTTCTCGTTCTCTATCTTTTTTTCTTTCTCTTTATCTCTCTCGTTCTCGTTGTTGTTGCCGTTGTCGTTGTCTTTCTCGTTGCCGTTGTCGTTGTCTTTCTCGTTGCCGTTGTCGTTGTCTTTCTCGTTGCCGTTGTCGTTGTCTTTCTCGTTGTCGTTGTCGTCTTTCTCGTTGTCGTTGTCGTCTTTCTCGTCGTTGTCGTCTTTCTCGTTGTCGTTGTCTTTGTCTTTCTCGTTGTCTCTCTCCATTATAGTTTGACTTGCCTCCTGCACCAAGATCTGTGATATAGGTGGTATTTGTAGTATTGATAAGGGCAGGAGCAGCACAATTGTAATAGAATTATGTACAAATATCTCATTTTGTAGACTACAGTGTTTATTTGAATGCTCTAGAATGCTTAGGAGTTATTTAACTATGTAGATTTTGACAATGCTGACGAGTGTTGCGAGTTGCATTTCAATTCCATACATATTTAGATGCGATTTTTCAACAAATCCTTGATTTTTTAAAGTCAAAGTGCAAGTCGTCACGTCCGTGAAAGTCTCTTTCCTTAAAGACCTTTTGTATAAAGATTGGTTGCGTGTGAGAGCCGAAAAAAGTATGTATACTACTGAAATAATATAAGATACTATATTTTACTAATAGTTTAATAATGTTAATAAATCATAGCTCTGGAGAGAATTGCATGTAATGCAGTTATTTTGATGAGGAAGGTGTTTCTTATGATATCATTTTTACCGGTTTCCCACTTACGAATTATCTAGTCGATGCGAGGATTTTTATCATCATTACAGATTTCAAAATCAGAATCTTCGATTAGGATGGAAGCCGCCGAAATAAGACTTCATTTTGCCTTCAAATCGACGCCTTCCAGTCACCATGGCTGCACGCCTTTCTCGGTTGGAGAAATTGGTGGTGAGGTTTTTATTCCTTAAGTAGAATAAACGAACTCTCCTGGAAGAATTCCTTTTGGTTATTGGAAAATTGTTGAAAATGTTTTACATTCGTTGCACTCCGAAGCAGAAAGACCTCAAGTTCTGAGCTGAATCACTTTGAAGAAGTAGTGACAAAAATAGCAGAACCGTTAAGCGCGAAAGTTCCCCAGAAAATGTATTAGAATCTGTTTCGCTGACAAAGGAGAAGCATTTCATTGTTACAGCAAACTTTAGAGTAAACTTATTAATTAGCGAGGCGCCTTCAAGTGAGTGTATAAACTTTCACTTAACATTTTCGTTCGACTGAGTCTAGTCGCATTAATTTTATGGAAAACGCTGTTTAGCAGCCAGACGAGTCCTTTTGTTTCCCCACTCAGCGCGGCCTTGGTCACATTCTCACCGGCAGGGGGGAGGGCAACGGAAGGAGGGTCGGAGGGGGCATTATTAAAACAAACAAAGCACTTAACGCCCGCCTCGAGACTAACTTATTCGGTTTTAACCTTATTCTGATCCGCAATTAGTCGTCTCCGGAGGGGGAGGGGGTGGGGGCAGTGGGGGGGGGGGTACGCGCCTGCGCCCCGCGACCGCCGCTGGCGGTTATCGATTGGCCAACAGTCGATTCTCCGCCCGCGAGAACATCAAACGGTGCGGGGCGGACAGGTTGGAGACGAGATGCTGAGTTGGAGAGTTGGTATTATTGGAGTGCGCGTAGACGTCGCGGTAGGAATCTCAGCGCACGGCTGGCATCACAGAGAACGGGAGACGGCTACAGTGAATGCCGTCTCAAAAACATCGACTTCGCGTGGGAATAAAAATAGGTTCACGTTTCGTGTAAGAAAGCTCTCAAGAAAACCATTGTAACAAATTACTAAACAAACTTCTGTTCCATTTCAGCCCCTAGCTCGCATAAGGCTGCTCGATGTTTTCTGAACAGCGGTAGTATGCACATATTGCTCTACTGCGCATGCGCCATGTCTCCTTTCTCGTGTGTCTGGTACTTTAACATTCATCGAGAGCGCAGGTACCTCGCGCGAACTCTATCTGGTGTCCGGCAACTCTCCATCAAAATTGGGGACAAAGCTAGAGGTTGCTACTATAGAATGCGCTAGTGTCGCCGGATACAGCTGCTGGTAGGGCTCGCCAACTTTCGTTCATAAAAATTGGTTAAGAAATATGAATACTCTTTGATTATGAGCGATTTCTAAAATAAATTACAAAAAAAGTTAAATACTATGTGTTTATCTTCTAAAATTTATTTATTCATAATAATACACGCATGAAAGAAAAGGTAGCGCGAACAGCGGCGCGATCTTTTGTATCAAGCGCGTGTGTTTGCGTCCCGAGAACCCACGCACGCTCTAAATAACGTTGGTAGCAGTTCGTGTAAGAAGGTGATGCTCTAGAGCGCGCCACTGTATGGTCCTCACCACGTCATCAGTGTTGCCATATCGGCGGAATTCCCGCCGTTTGCAGCGGATTTTGAACTCGTACGGCGGAAAAAATATGAGTTTCGCGGACAGCGGAATAAACGGCGGGAATAAATAAAGTTAGTAAAACAGTAAAATTAGTAAAGCATCAGTTTTCGTTAACCTCTATTAATAAGTTGTCTTGCACATATGTATATTTTGAAAATTTCTAACTCCATGTTACTAGCAAGAATAAATAATATAATACGTATACAATAAATTATATACTACCTGAAATCAATTGTTATTATTTTGCAAATTTTCACCCAAGTAATGCATTCTATACTATCTAAAAAGTGAATTACAGGTTCAATAAAGCCTCTATATTTCGCAATCATATTTTTGTTTTAATAGAATAAATTAATACATTTAAATATGGAAAAATAATTTATTTTACTTTTAGCGGATTTAGGCGGGAAATTTAAAACCAATTCAGCGGATTTTCGGCGGAAACTGAAACGAACATGGCGGAATCTCTCCAAACACATCTGGCAACACTGCACGTCATATGGGAGTTATAGGGCCCTGGTGTGGGAGCTCGGGCGGGCTCTCGGAAGAGCTCGGCCATCCGAAGTACAGCTGCACGTGCGGCTGACGTGCGGTGCGGCATTCAGAGAAACGGATTCCTCTTGCTACAAACGTTGAAGTGTTCGGGGAAAACATATCGGCCGTGTATGAATGCATTATCATGTAGTTGATGGATTATTATAGTCGAAATGTACAAGCAATGTTTCTGCGACAATGTGGCGGCTCTTGACGTTCGTGCTTATTCAACAGTTGAGAAGCGCAAATAATTTCGAGTTGTTATTAAGTTCGAGTTATTTGTAGTTATATAATCAGCCATTTTGGAGCAAGAGTTTAGATGAGACAAATATCAGTTCCGTCCAATGTGTCATGTGAAATAATTGTCTGAAAGTTCGTTTGAGAAATTATTATTATTATTATTATTATTATTATTATTATTATTATTATTATTATTATTATTATTATTATTATTATTATTTTATATTTCACAATTAGGTCACAGTCGCGAGTTTTAATAATGTGACTAGGTGGCGAAATGTAAAATGTAATCAAACCGACATGAGGTTCTTAACTCCTAAAAGCTGTTCAACAACTTGGCTGTCTCTGAAGCCCAAATGGTTAGAGCAACTGGACATACATAGTGAAATTCGTGTTTGGGGTAATCAGTTCTTTGAAGTCATACATTGTTGTTGTTGTTGTTATTATTATTATTATTATTATTATTATTATTATTATTATTATTATTATTATTGCTTCTTCTGAAATTCTCTCCCCCACACACATCGCAGAAAATTCTCCATGCTAGCAATCAATCCGTCTTTCCAGGCTACTTCATCTGTGGCATTTCAATGCTTCACATGTCGAAAATAACTTATCTCCTGGGTGTGCTTTATCCACTTCCCCAGAGACAATCCCTTCTGTCGAACTATCGACGCCCACGTGTCGAAACGGCGACTCCCAGGAAGCTGCCTTCGCAATGGCGCTGCTCTTGTTCCCACAATGAGAGGACAGATATCTCGTTTTCGAGAATTGTTGGAAGATTATTTCCTGAAATAGAAAGGAGATCTCATACGAAATATTCATTATTTAATTCTATGTTCACAAATATACCCTTACAGGAATTATTCGATAGTAATGCAAAAGTTTTAATCTGTGCTTAACATTTCATTCGTTGTATTCAATTTATATAAATATGAAAATGTAATGAAGCTTCACAGAAATTGGTAGTTTTTGGGTAAAATTTCACAAGTTCTTAGCTAACACCTATCTACTTAAAAACTTTTATCCTCTGATCTAAGAATGCTGTAGTATTTCATTGTGAAGTAATTCCATGACTAGTTCGTGAATTATCGTAGATAATAGATGTTTGGTAAGTAAATCCCCGAGTCACAAATCGAACAGAGTATTTATGTGAGAATTTCCAAAGAACGAGTGGAATTTCATACGCTTATTTCACGAATGAACTTTGCTCTGCGAATGAACTCTTTGCGAATTTTCAGAAAGTTAAGTTAATTTATGCATCAGTCCTTGTTCCCTATACGTATGTCCGCCTGCATCAGTCAAACAATAGAAAAGCAGTATCTGATGGCGTGCTATAGTTCTCCGAGGTGTAGCAATTGCCACTTTTTATGAGGTTATAATAAGTATTGGATATAATTTTGCATCGGTAATTGGTCTTTGCACTTTTTATATTGCCTGAATTCTTGCTCGCTGTCAGGTGTATTTCATAAATGGAATAGTTATGATAAATGCACTCTTTCATTATCAAGAATATTAGATTAATTTTGTAATAAATATATCATTTACTTCAATTATAAATATCTACTCGTAATTGCACAGAATGGATAATCATAAAACCCCTATCATACATTAAATTTAAATGATACACATTTGAAACAACTAGTTTAATTAATATACATTCACATTGGTTTCCAGCCACTACAAACTCATAATGACGCTATGTGGAGCAAAACCGTAACTCACCCATATGTTAATAAAGCATTATTCATTTAATAGCGTTTTAGTACGTATTTACCATTCTAGCCGGACAATATTAAGCAATCCTTTTAATATTTTTATAAATGGCGGTTCCACAGATGCGACATTCGGCGAATCCCGAGCAACCGCTCGCCGAATCCCGAGTAGTGTGGACGGGTTGCTTGCGATTCGTCGAGCGCCGAACATTCGATGTTCGCCCTACCCACCGCGTGTCGGTCTTTAGGACACATCAAAGGGAGCGAATATTCGCCGAACACATCGGCTGTGGGGGGATTGGGCTAGCAGTAGCTCGCTGCTCCGTGAATGCCGAATGTGTGGAGCCGCCTTTAAAATCGCTCATCATTTTTCACAAACTAAAGGGCTATGGTGTGTCCGGGTTCGCGTTCGTGGTGGAACGTGGCTGCCCATCCGAGCTTCTGTACTCCCCGTGTCCTCCCTTTACCCTGTGCCGCCCTGTAGCCCGTCGTCCTTCGCGCTCTCCTCGACGGCGCCGGGCGGGCGGGCGCGAAATCTTTGTGGCGAATATTTAATATGTGAGGCGGGGAGGGGGGGAGGCGGTCGCGTATTGGAAGCGCCGCACGGGACGTCGCGCTGAGCGACAGGCAATATCGCGGCGGCGCCCTTGGGGAGCTCGCGCCCTCGAACCGATGCGATGGGCAGAGGGGAGGGGGAAGGGGGCGGGGCCCCGATGGCCATGTCTAGGGCCAGGCGATGACAACAGTAATAATAACAATAATAACAATTAAACAATAATAACAAATAAACAATAATAACAAGTAAACAATAATAACAAGTAAACAATAATAACAAGTAAACAATAATAACAAGTAAACAATAATAATAACAAGAAAACAATAATAACAAGTAAACAATAATAACAAGTAAACAATAATAACAAGTAAACAATAATAACAAGTAAACAATAATAACAAGTAAACAATAATAACAAGTAAACAATAATAACAAGTAAACAATAATAACAATTAAACAATAATAACAATTAAACAATAATAACAATTAAACAATAATAACAATTAAACAATAATAACATTTAGTGAACTACAACGTGGCGTAAGTGCCGGTCCGGATGGCCGAGATCGCTAAGGCAGTAGTGTCGGACCGAAAGATCGCGGGTTCGAGTCCCGCTTCGGGCATGGTTGTATTGTGTTCGTCCTTTCACCCCCATTTCATCATCATATCGTGTCATCTTCGCAGTTACCATATGGTTACAAGTAATAGTGGTCGCTAATGGCCTTAAAGGTGATGCGACCTGAAATAACGAAAAAAATAGCCGATAGTAGAATTAAAATTTAATTGTTATTAATGTGTGTATTTTGTAGTTGTATATATTTTATTTATTTTTCCTAAAATGCTTACAAATCAAAAAAAGTAAAATGTTATATTAGTACCTGTAATGATGTATAACTAATAATTAATCACCTACGCCCTGTGTTTCTTGTCTTGGCCGAAGCACGGTGTTTCATGTACCAATTTATAATTCGTAATAAATAATGATGATGATGATGATAATAATAATGATAATAATAATAATGATAGTAATAATAATGATAATATAATAATAATAATAATAATAATAATAATAATAATTAATATATGTGTAAACCCATTTGATTAAATCGTACGGCAAGTTTAAAGTCGAAAGTCGAATCTTTCTACTTGTTTGGATATTTATTTACCGTATTCATCTAGTCAGTCAGGAAAAGGAATGCATTCTGTGTGTAGTGTATTCTCTCATTAGTCTGCTCTGGAGTGGCCTGCTCTGCTTTTCCCTGCGTGGTCAAACCTAGCCTTCTCCTTGCCACCGTCCTGATGCCTTGCCCTACCTCACACTATCTGCCTTACATCCAGTTTGTGCATTAGCTTTGAAATGCAGAAATGAAAGTTGGGAAAGCAGTGCCACGCTGGATTTACTAAGGCACAGTAATTATCATCCACAAAGAAAACTGGTAAGCGGTGCTGGCCTTGCCAGCTGCAGACTCGTAGTGAGTAATTATACTTCCTGAGAGAGTGTGTGTTTCTTGAGCAAGACACAAATCTAATGGAGGAGAGCAATACACGAATCTTGGTAAAAGCTGAGGAAAACGTCGTTAACATAATTAAAACTTTTTTATTTTCCCACGATGACAGCATTTTTCATAATAACAATACAGGTTCAGCTAGATTGTGGTCTACAGCTAGATTATGATCAGCCGCTGTCTGGAGGAGAATTCTGGTGGCTGGCAGCTCTGATCGGTAGTTTTCCGTGGTTTCTCCAATCAGCACGAGGCGAATGCCAGAGCAGTACCCTAACAAACGGACCAAGGAGCGCGCGCGATTTTCCTTACTCTTCGTTGTCCTATCCTCACCCTTACACACGCTTACACTTACATGCAGATGCGTCGTCGTGAAAAATTTGCACTACACTTACCGGGACTAACGACCTTAGCTGTTGATGCGCCTGGAAACACCAGACCTTTCTCAACGTTCCCCTCGCTCCCAAGATCCTCGACATCCCAAACTCCTTCGTCGCCCCTTGACAGGTGGACAGACCTTCTTGACAGCGCGGAATCACAGGAGGGAGATACCTGGTTGGGGAAAACCCCGCTAACCGACTGAAGGTCGGCGCCGGATCTCGCCATCCAGCGGGGATACATCACACCACAGCCACCACCATTACTCTGGGCCAAAAAGCACTACACTTACGGAATAACGAAGTGCCCGGAAACACCAGACGATCAACCCACACCTTGCACTACGCTCCTCTCACCCTCGAGATAACTCGACGTCGCAAACACCTCCGTCGCCCCCTCGACAGGCGCAGACCTTCTTGACAGCGCGGAATCATAGGGGGGAGATACCTGGTTGGGAAAACCCCGCTAACCGACTAGAGGTCGGCGTTAGATTTCGCCATCCAGCGGGGAAATATCACAACCACAGCCACCACCATTACTCGTGGACAAAAAGCACTACACTTACGGGACTAACGAAGTGCCCGGAAACGCCAAACGATCAATCCACACCTTGCACAACGCTCCCCTCACCCTCGAGATAACTCGACGTCGCAAACACCTCCGTCGCCCCCTCGACAGGCGCAGACCCTCTTGACAGCGCGGAATCACAGGAATGATATATTCTTGTTGTCCGGAAAGTTCGCGCCTTTCCTTCTCGAAGATGTTTAACAATACATCATTTGCAGAGAGCTCTGAGCGAGACGCGCCAGCCCTTCGAGCGAGATGGATAAGGCGAGGCGGCGAGGCACGCGCAGCCCCCGCAGTGACAATGATGCATCTTCGTCTTCATTTTCGGCTCTCCGACAGAGATATGCCTTTCTCCCTCGGGTGGTTTCGCACAAAGAAACCATATTTCAGGAGTCGTGGTTATTGCATATAAATTGCTGTTATACATTCTTGGTGAAACCGTAAACCCTATTTACCAATACAAATATTTTATCCTTAAAAATAACTATATGTATAAAGGTGTATTAATGAGTTATACAGGATCGTTAAAGTGTAGCAAGTTTTAATGCTGAAAAATAATGACTGGTCAGTTTATTTTTAAAATGGCGTTGACAGATAACGAATCATCCATTAGTTTACGAAACACTCACTTACTTCCTGCATAAAATGATCGGAAGGAAAATTCTCGAAATTGCTTAAGACAAGGTAGTGAAGAGTCGTGAAAAAATTGGAAGTAGACCATAGAGAATTAAAAAGTTGATGAACAGGACTTCTGTAAGATGCCATTGCCAATCAATATTATGCCCTATTCTTGAACATTACCATGTCAAATACTTATCCAGTACGGTAACTACTCAAGAATTCAGAACAAATTGGCAAAACAAGTAATGTCTAGGAAAAACATAAAATGTGCGACTAAGGAACTAAATGGAAAAACCTGGAAATAATTTCGGTGTTTAAATGTTCGTTTCGAGGAGACGACTAGTAGTTAGCGTCTGATACATCAACGTTTCCTCTCTGTTGCCTCTCGCCCCCCTTCTCTGTTGTCGATTTTCGTACCTTTATAATCCGAGAGATATATCTCAGTCCGCAAATGTCCCACATATTATAATTCGTATGTAAAATAAGTGGGCTAAATTTAAAACAGTGTACAAAATAAAACATCGTTGAGCCCAACCAACGCAAAATTTCCAATGCGTTGTACAACAAAATAAAAATAATTTTATCTTGACTTTCTTCCTTCGCCTTATAAAGTTTTACCCCGACTACGTACCAGGTTTTTCTACTTAATTAAAAACACTTATTTCACAAATGTCCCATTTATTCAAATGGTTTAACTGAAATATTATTCTTTCTTTTCTGTGCAATGTGATGTAAATACTGGAAGAGTTAACTTTATTCATCTTTGTTTCATCGATAAAAGTAGGAAATGACTGCTTACCTGGCTATCGAAATATACGCACATAAGCACCACAGACATTTCGTTTGAATTGGTTGAAACGGAATTTTCAAATTATAACCGAGTTTTCAGTATGGCAGTAATGATAATATTTCAATATTACATAACTGTTTCCAATAATGCGAGAAAGTATGTTTTTGTAGCACCTCTAACTACATTATTGGTAAGTTAAGAAATGTTCTGTACGAATGTACTGTACTGTTTTTGCAGCATTCGTAAAGACATTTTTGGTCAAAATATTTAATTCATTGCAGTGTTATAGGAGAATATTTTATTTATGTTTTTGAGTAGTGTGTGAGCTCCCTTTTACAAAACCATTTTGTGAGATTTTGTTGAATAGCATGTTTGCAGACGACTAGTCATTATTATAATACTTGAGTTCTGCGTATTTCGTGTTTCCCACAACGACGCTAATTTTTTATCGTGCAGTGTCGAACACTAAGAGAAGCCACCACGGAAAACACTGGAGCTCTCTTGACACCTTTGTATACTCCGATTTGAATAGCTTGGCACATGAAGGTCACGAGCTGCACGGATAGAGGGACACTCATTCAATCGGCAGCTTCGTTAGGACTCAATTTTTTGGTATTGGAATTCCCGATTGGATGATAATGTTCCCTTGACCTTCCACTCGTACCGGAAGAGGTGTCTCAGGGCATCAACTGATGTCACTACTTACACTTACTATATGCACTACACTACCACTCATCTCGGGAGAGAGGTCGGGAGTATAGAGCGTGTCCCGGCTAAGGTGGTGCCCTTCTGGTTGGAGATACCCGGTTAAAGAAAACCCCGCTATCCGACGGTAGGTCGGCGCCGGATCTCACGATACGGTGAGATTACCGCCACCCCCGAGACAAAACAGGCACTACACCTATGGGACTATTATCTAATAGTTTACGCCCGCGGAATCACTAATGAATGAATGAGTGAGTGAGTGAGTGAGTGAGTGAGTGAATGAGTGAATGAATGAATGAATGAATGAATGAATGAATGAATGAATGAACCTTCCACACGTGACCTTGAAGTTCCATTGTGTTTAAACCGGAGTATAGCTTTGTCCCCGGCTGAAACGGAGAGTAGCCGTCCGTCGCCGAAGCCGGCGGGAGGAAACGGAGAGTAGCCGCCCGGTGCGGGGCCGGCGGGAGGTCCGGCGACGTCGGGGGCCTGGGGACTCGTCCGCAGTGCGGCGGCGCCCGCAGCGCCGTCACGCGACCTCCTTCTCCCTCCACCCCCTCCTCCCCCTCCCCCTCCCCCTCCTCCACCCCTCCGCGGGGGCGCGGTCATTACGACGCGCCGCGCTGCGCGCCGGCCGACTCGCCCACTCGCCCGCCCGTTGAGCGGAGCGGCACCTGCTGGAAGCTGCAAAGGCTCATTCACAATGCAAACGTAAACATAAGCATAACGCGTAGACATAATCATTCACATAACTTATCTACTCAAGTACTCACTGGATCTGAAATAAACGTAACCAAAATAAGAGTTTCTATTGGCTGTGAGACATTCTGGTTTACTAATGGCTGGATGTGAGAATCGATTTCAAGGTATCGTTTGTGTCCGTGGCCTATATGGCGTTAGTTCGTCTATCGACTTCGCTCCATTATCGATTCTCGATTTTCAGTTATCGTACACTGATAAGTTCATTTCTTATGTCTTACTTAAGCATAAGTACAGAAGCTTGGAGCTTGCAAGCTTTTGAGTTAACGTCTTACGTGTTATGCTTATGCGAACGCATTGTGAATGAAAGCCCATTCACAATGCAAACGTAAACATAAGCATAACGCATAGACATAATCATTCACATAACTGATCTACTCAAGTATTCACTAGGTCTATAATAAACGTAACAAAAATAAGAGTTTCTATTGGCTGTGAGATTTTCTGCTTTACTATTGGCTGGATGTGAGAATCGATTTCAAGGTATCATTTGTGTCCATGGCTTATATGGTGTTAGTTCTATCGACTTCGCTCCATTATCGATTCTGGATTTTGAGTTACCGTTCTGTGATTGGTTTATTTCTTACGTCTTACTTAAGTATAAGCACAGAAGCTTGAAGCTTTTAAGTTAACGTCTTCCGTGTTATGCTTATTTGAACGCATTGTGAATGAGTCCGCTCATGGATGTGGTCCTAACTTTTATGTTAACGCCATGCCTATGTTAGTGTTTGCATTGTAAATGGGCCTTAAAACTATGGGAAGCCGTTCCGTTGCTTACTCGGCACCGGTTGGCCGAGCGGGCGCCGCCTGGGCGCAAGCCTTCCGCCACACTAAGAGCACCTATGGCGAACGCCCTCCGCCCGCATTGACTCCACGCCGAAAGCGAGGATGTGGCTGCTCCTCTGCTCCTGCGACACTCGTGCAGCCCCCTACTGCCAAACACGTGTGTATGTATGTGTATATATATATATATATATATGTATATATATGTATATATTCTAACAGGCCCACCTATCACACGAACTTGTACCTTCTGCACACACAGCCGCATGCACTGTAAGCGGGTTGTTAAGATATTATGCTCGTGAAGCGAGCTTAGAATCTCAGGAAGCAGGATCTTTCGGGTACGAGAAAGGTTTGAACCCTTGACACAATAAAAGACACACAGATCACACATAAACGAGCATATAATTCACTCAAAACTCTGTGGCATGAGTTGACAACAAAGAAAAACAAATCAAAAACAGAATCACACTTTTCAAAAATAATCAAATAAACACAAATAGCAACCTTTACAGCCTATTCAATGAATGAACACTTAATTTTCTTCAGAACTAATTTTCTGAAACAATTT
>JAZDUA010001039.1:0-122500 GCA_038098605.1 Gryllus longicercus | reverse complement strand
CGTCAATTCCAGTTGACGTAATTATTGTAAAATTGAGTTTTTCAGTGGCTGGACATATCTCCCATTCGCTCTCATGGCCTCATTTAATTCGCTTACATTGTTAATCCAGCCTGGAGAGTCAATGCAATATTAGTCCTTTCTTAGCAAAGTGTTTCCACATTCCCAATCGATTTGAAAGAATACTACTTCATTCAGTTGTGAAAGTTGTACTACTGATAAAATATTACTTTTATATTAAAGATATGCAAACAAACTAATCCTATAACCAAAATTCAAATATAAAAGCCTCTTATGAAAGATTTACAACATGATATAGTTGTAAGACAATAGTATGAAATTCCATGCAAAGCATAAAGAATTATTAGTGATATTTCAATACTACACACGATTATTGATGCCGTTCCAGGTGGCCGAGGTCTCTAAGGCAGTAGTGCCGTGGCGATCTTGGCCCGAAGGACCGGGTTCGAGTCCTGCCTCGAGCATGGTTGTATTGTGTTCATCCATTCACCCCCCTCCCATCATCATATCGTGTCATCCTCATAGTTACCATACCGTTACAAGCAATAGTGGTCACTAACGACCTACAAGTTGATACGACCTTAAATAACAAAAAAATTATTGATAATTTATCACAATACTTTTATATTTTTTTATATGGATTCCATTGGGCCGAGTAGTGCTTCGGTGCATTGTTTGGCAAAAGTAATTCACTTGTTCTAGGTGTTTCTTCTCTCCGCCAATCGCAGGGGATGACACTGATGCCCATAAATTGCTATATAAAAGCTGTTTCGACACATGGCATCCAGCAGAATCGACTTTTCGAGGTCATCATTATGCACGGATGGGGTCGGTAATTGTTACTTATGGCCACGGATTAAGTCCTCGTGATGTATTTATGTCGCCTGCGCCTTTTGCGCCCATTCACAGCATTAATTAAGTCGAGCGACATCGTAATCCCATTATTCATACCCCAGTGGCAAATTAACTGTCTGATTTTGAAGAGACCAACCGCGTGCCTCATAAACCACATTTCAGCGAAATTTCATTGCCGCGGGCGCAAATGAATTAATCGTGGATGTTCGTTGTTCCGTGATTCGCGTCTAGGCCGGATGTGAATATGTCACTTTTGGCTCAAAAAATCGCCTTTAGATGCGACTGTCTGCGGTAAAGCTTTGGTCGTAATTGGCATGCCGTTTCGTGGAGAGTGGTGTAAATCCTCAAATTAGTTAAATCTACTGGAAAATGTAAATATTAGAAATTACTTATAAAATTACATCATTATTTTGGAATATATAATTTAATAATTCAAAACGATGTCCCTATCTGACCAGCCACACAGTTGTACAGATTTTAATTAGAGAGTTGTGCAATGTCGTGTGATATTGCGGTACACAGAGGCTCAAAATTAAAAATGTCGACGTTATTATATTTTTGGAGTAATTTACATCTCTTTTTGGTAATATATTGGTGAAAGTTTTTTGATGATGTGTGTTGAAATTTTATCAATTTGCATTGGAATACAGATGGGTAGATTAAGAACTGATGCCTAATGAGTGGTAGTTTTTATTATTTTTAACACTGGCAACGCATAAAAAAAGAATTGCTGATTGGGAAATGATCATAGAAGTGAAATATCAAAAAACGAACGAGGATATACTGCGATACCTCTTTTTTAATTTATTAATGTCATTGATCGGCAGCTATTGCCTTATAAAGATTTTTAACAATTATTTCACATACGTAATAATTTCGTAACTTCTCGATGGTCTTCAGAGAAGGGACCTCTCATTATCACCTTATTCATTTATATTACACGGTGAATATATACAATAAAAGAGTTCATATTCTAATTTAAATATGAAAGGCAGCAGCTTGTAGTAATAGTTGGTCTGGTATGATTGAAAATTATAGAGGATGAATTTCTTTACTATGACGAGTCTTAAGTTTGGGAAATGGATTTGAAGTTTTGTCAAGATTAAATATTATAGTGGACGGTATATCTATACCAGGAGGGTAAGGATGAATACAATCTTAAGAATAATTTTGCGATCCAGTTCTTTAAGGGTTCAATAGATAGTTCCTTTTGAATTTGGTTGCTCCGCATTCTTGGAGCATTTAATGCATTGCATAAGTATTTATTTTGAATTACTTCGAGTTTATGAAATGTGGTTTTTGGCGCCCCATCCCAAATCTGACAAGCACATGTTAATGAGTGTTGTTATGTTATTATGTATTTATGTAAAGTTATATTATGTATGTTGTGTAAAGTTATGTTATTATGTATTTGAAAATGCACATTGCCGTTTTAGTGCTGGCGCTTGATTGACAAACTTTGTTGACAAACGAATACAATTTCAATGTCTTAATAAATGTGATACTTCTAACATGGAAGTTCTCACGTATAGTTTCTGTTTAATCAACGATGCATTGTTCGAATCGTTTTCTTTTTAAGTACAGTTTGTGAATATGTATGAGATGTAAATTATTCATATAAAATTATAATGTAAGTAAAGATGTTGTGTTCAACTAGAAGCATGGAAAGACTTCGGCGGACCAAGATAAATATTCGCTAATATTTTTAGCCAATTGTATGTTATTCTATTTTCTCATATAAAATTGCTTAAATAGTTCACTAATGCTTTGCTTGATTGATTGATTGTTTCGTAGTGAATACATTACTTTTTGAAATCACACATATGATACTATATTTAATTTTTGCTCAACAATAAGGTCTATATTCTGTATTCACATTATGTGAAATATAAATATGCTTATTTGTGACGCATTGAATTAATCAATTATCCCTCTTCTGGACGTACTACATACTCGTATTAAGAGACATGTGAAAACATGTCAATTAGGGGAATACTGTGAAAACATAGCTTCATATATTTTCCATGTTCAGTGCATGGAAACAAAGTTCTGCATTAAAATTTAATTAAAGAAGTAACAGAACTAAATATATTTCGTCTTATTATTAGTTTCTAAAAGTGTTGAAGAGATGAAAACACCATACTTTGCTCTTCCTAGTGCTATGGTTTGGCAAAGTTTTATTGTTGGTAATTCCAAAATTAGTCAAATTATGGAGGGTAAATTTTCCTTGGCTTATTTTGTCCATATAATACGTTTGAACATCTAAGGAAAAGTTACGAATAAAATGGCGACGTGATGGCTTCAGATGAAATGAGATAACTGCCGTCAAATTGTGCTTAGTGCTTCGATTTTTGACTGATTCATTGGTTTTTCGGACGAGTCAACACCTAAGGTCATTTACCCGTAATTGTAGTGCATGTTTTATCGTGGTAGGCGTATCTTCCCTCGCTGGATGGCAAGGCCCAGCGCCGACCTATCCGTCGACTTGACAGGTTTTCCCCAACCAGATGTCTCCCATCAGAGGGGCCCCCCCCCCCCGACCGGACAAGTCTTATGTCGGATGACCAGTCGAGAACTTACGTTATATTTTTGTGCATTTAAGTGTATGTGTTTAAGTAAAGATGAGGATAGGACAAAGAAGTTGAAAAAAAGTAGCACGCGGTCCGTGGCCCGTTTATTAGGGTACTGCTCCGCCATTCGTCTGTTTTTTATCGGCGAAATCGCGGAAAACTACCGATCAGAGCAGCCATCTGCTGGAATTCTCTCTCAGACATCGGTTGAATTTGACCAAGCTATGGAGCTGGTGTCAAAAATTCTACCACCTTCGGGACTCGAACACTTGGACCTCCCGTTCAGATGCACTGCAACCTGTTTGGGAATATTCGCGCTAGGCGTCGAGAGTAAAGGCCCATTCATAATGCAAACATAAACATTAGAATGGCGTTAACATAAAAGTTAGGACTACGTCCATTAGCGGACTCATTCACAGTGCGTTCACATACGCACAACACGTAAGACATCAACTTAGAAGCTTGCAAGCTTCAAGCTTCTATGCTTATACTTAAGTAAGACATACCAATCACAGTACGGTAACTCAAAATCAAGAATCCAAATAGGAGCGTAGTCATTAGACGAACTAATGCCATATGGGCCAATGAACACAGTCGATACCTTGAAATCAATTCTCCCATCCAACCAATAATAAACCAGAATGTCTCACAGCCAATAGAAACTCTTATTTTGCTTACGTTTATGTTAGGCATTGTGAATACTTCAGTCTACCACTTATGTTAATGGTTATGCGCTATGCTTATGTGTGCGTTTGTGTTGTGAAAGGGCCATACGTCGGTTGGCGAGTGGGTGGTGGGCGCAGGTGCGAGTGGGCAGGGCAGGCGCTTAATGCACGGATGATGCGCCATCAGCCGGCCGAGCGTCTCGCGCTTCTAATGGCCCCTCCCCCTCCCCCGCCTCCTCGAATCCCTCTCCTCCTCGAACCTCCGAGTCACGCAGGCCCCTGGAGCGGACGCGTTAACTCGAATAAACCGGCCGGCCCGGCTTCGTCTCCGAAAAAGCGCGCCGCTCTCCCCGGGTTCTTTTGTGTTCCGTTTCTCCCTCGTTCGCGAGGATGCACCGGGAACCTCCGCTGGCGGAGAGACCAATCACCGAGAGCGTTTCCACGTCACACTTTGCTTCTCCATGTGGCGTCCGGGACCTTCGATTGTTTCTGCATCACCTTAAATGGTTCGGCATTTTTCGCGTGATGGCGCGTTAGTGATTTTTCGTAGTTTTTACTCAACTATTTTTGTCATTATTTGGGATTTCTTCTGTCTCTTCGTCAGTAAACTAGAGATGATAATTGACGTGATAGTGATGTGGAAATATATCATGAATTAAAAATTTAAATGACATTGTACTTATTCAAAGTAATATTCAAATGAAGCACTCTTTTTCAGTGTTAATTTTACCAGGAGAATCTAAACTTTAAACTATCCGCTCGCCCAGAATCTTCTAGTAATTGAGCAGGTTGGATTCACTCTCACCAGACAATAACCATAAGATAACTGGACGAACTAAAAATAAGTTATTTACATTTTACAAATTATTTAAACATCATTAAATTAATATCTTTAATAATAATATTTTCCAATTATTATAATATTTTAACGCTATGAGTAAATTTCAACTTGTCTATTTTCCAAAATCTCCAACATGTTTTATGTGCATTCGTAAGGCTAATTTCTTTTCTATAAAAAATTGTAACTGTCAGAAAACTTGTTCTGTGATCGCTTCAAAGAGTCTAGCGAATTCCACGAATACTTGTTTCGATCAGCGCTCTTCCCTGTGAAAATTCGCAACTGTCTTTTTGCCTGTCTCCGCCCGCATCCACGACCGCGCGCGCCTTTCGGCCTTCCACCGGATCCCGCAACACCGGAGCGTGCGACGGGTTGCCTAGCTCTCCGCGTGGCAGGCGTCGAGGCGAGCAAACTACAGTGGGGAGAGGACGGAGCGACTCCTCGACGGCTGCGGAGAGGCCGCGGAGTGGGTTGAGAAGGGGGTGGAAGGGGGCGCTGACGGCGCCGCCATTCGCCTCCGCTCGCCTCTCCGGGACGCACCGCCGAAGCTCACTTGTCTCGAGGCGGCGGAGGCGGCTGTAACAGCTGCTCGCGGCAACTGACGCGGATCTGATGGCAAGCGAGCAACAACGGCTAGGTTCGCGCGCCAGGCGGAAAATGGAAATTCGGCTGGCGCCGGAGCCCACGAAGGCCAGACTTCGGAGAAACCCCAGACCAATAAATGCATTGACTGCTTCGAACGACCCTTCTTTCTCTTATCTGGAGTGGTGTCATTTTACGAAAAAATTGTTGTATTTCACATTTGTGACCGGGAGAGGTGGTTCGGGGCATAAACTGATGTCACTGCAGTGCCTCTGACCGGCAGGTCCTAGGTTCGAGTCCCAACGATGGTGACGACTAAGTAGCGAGGTCGAATTCTGTCGCTGTCTGGAGGAGAATTCTAGCTACCGGCTGTTCTGATCAGTAGCTTTCCGAGGTTTCTCCGATCAACACCAGGGCATGCCGGAGCAGTACCGTAACAAACAGACTATGGACCGCGCGCGATCTTTCCTTCCTCTTCTTTTTCGTATCATCACCTCTTACTTACGCATACTCACACTCACTCACACGCTCTATATTACCACACATGCCGGGAGATCGGACGGGAGCTTAGAGCTTGTCCCGGTTGGAGTGCTGCCCCGCTGGTGGGAGATACCTTTTCGGGGAAAACCTCGTTAGCCGACGGCAGGTCGGCGCTGGATCTCGCTATCCAGCGGGAGGTCACCGCCATCAGTCGATGCGAAAACATGCACTACACTTACGGAATAAATGACTCTATAGGTTGTCGCGACCGGAATCACAAACAAATAATCAATTCACAATTGTGATTATTTAACCTACTAAAAGTATCGTGACAGTGACGTAAGAAAGCCGAGACAATAATTTTCTCTCCTTAGTGTAAAACACGCCCTCACTTGTCTTCTCAAGAGGCACAGTCGTGTGGTTGGCGTATGCCATTTGAACCGCGCAATTTACCAGTGTGTGTTTGCGAGCACCTGCGGCGAGGCGCTATTACGTAGCTGCCACTCGGGAGGTGCGAGTGCAGGGTGGAGTTTGCGAAGTCAATTGTGACAGAGGTAGACGCGGCGGCGGGCTCTGCTCTGCGGCCGGCGAGGCGGCGGCGGCAAGAGAAGCAAAACAACCCGGAGCCCTTCGCCACCACAGCCCCCCCCCCCCACCTGCTCCCTGTTGCCGTCGCCCGCTCGCGCACAGCCCCCCCCCCCTTCCTTGCACCCTGTTGCCGTCGCCCGCCCTCGCCGCAGCATGTGTAGAGCTGTGTGATCTCCGAGTGTGACTGGTGGATCGACGGCGTTTGGCCGTGTGCTGGAGGTGTGGCGTTGGTGTGTGGATCGATGGGCTTTGATTTCCTGTGGAGGAGCCTCTCTCTGGGACCCACCTTCGCGGACGTTCGGCTACTGTGGAGCTCCTAGTGTGGTTCCTAACCTTGTCGTAACCGCCCTTTCGTTTCAGTTTTGTTACAGTTTTCACCACTTTCTTCGTCCTTCTTCATGACATGCCGTGATATTTATATTCCTTTATCTCGGACACACACACACTCGCGCCCATCTCTCTTCGCTTAAGTTTGGCCCAGTTCTACCACCGTCTGGAGAATATTTTTCCGGCTGGCTGCTTTCATCAGTAGTTTTCCGTGGTTTCACCGATCAGGCGAATGCCCGAGAAGAACAAACGGACCAGGAATCGCGCGTTTTTTATCATCTCTCCTTCCACAAACACACACACACGTACGTACGTACGTACTGTGACGTAGTGAAAAGAGAATAAATTCACATAATCAAAATAAAAAAAATAATATATTGAAAAGTTAGTCTAGATACAATAAATTGCATAAATAAAACACTCCGGCAACCTTTTTTTCCCAACACCCTGCTTTACCGCAGAAAAACAAGCTACGCGTGATGCGAGCCTCCGGACAATTACCGTCCCCCGGCCTGATGCCAAAATTTAAAACCGGTCGCCGTCTGGCGAACCATGTGCACGAAGCACCCGAGATTGTCTGGCCCTTACTCTCCGGACATCTCGCCCCCACTCTTACTCTCCCTGTACCGAACGTACTAGCCCTCCGAAGTAACTGAATGAGAGCGCGAGCGCCGCTCGCGCCGCGTTAAATAGCTGATGGCTACACCCCCCACCTCACAAGCTCCCTCACAAGCTCCCGCTGTCCTAGCGAGGGCTCGTTTTTTGCCATGGTCGGTGGCGGGAGATACGCCCCCACCACACAAGATTCCAGAGATTACAGGAGGGCTCGCCGGGTTATTTTTAGCTCTGCCACGCTGCCTGTGCGAGGCTGGGCCTCGTGTATACGACGACGCCACAGACCATTGCGTTCCACTCATGTCGACCGACCAGTCACGAGTTGAGAGATTGTCCGACTTGGGCGGTGGCGCGCAGAGAGTGGGAGATTCTTGGAGGGGAAACACCCACAATCAAAGCGTATATATTGTCGCGGGATCTGGCAATATATTGGTGAGGAACACCGCCTCCTCCAAAGATAAAACGTTTACTACCTCCCGGGACTCATAACCACAACAGTTGACTTGCCCGGAAACGTGGATTGATCAATCAATCTTTTTACTTAATATCTTTACCGCTGTTTGGAAGAGGAATCGTTAATAATTGTTTGTATTTAAGCTTTTTTAATGAAGAAAATTGTCCAAAACATGCATTAGGTGTCCTTTTTATGACTTAATTGAACCCGACGTTGCTCTAGTTCAATGTTATTCGACGCTAACTCCCGAGTTAGATTTTATCTAAGAAACGCTTAAGTTGCATTTCTTACTGAAGATAAATCAAACACGAACCTTAACATCTCCAAATATTTATTTTCCCCTACTAACCTTGAAGATTTAATATCGAATACTAATGACAAGAAATGTTACATAACAGTTCCTGTCGACGTAGTCATACGCGGCGGCAGAGCACGCCCTGATGTTGAAGGCCTGGTGTTGAAGGCACATAATCCAATCCTCTCTCTTCAACCATTACACATTTTCATTATATTCATCTCATACATTGCCCAGGACGGTTAAATAGAGTCGCAATATAGGACAACACTATTCTTAGAAGTTGAGAGAGAACTTGTAGAAAACAATTTGTAATCTTGTTTGCAAAAAAAGACATTTAAACAATGCTCTATTTAATTCTTTATTTACCCATCGTCTACATACTTCGTCATATTTCTATTTCTTGTATTGTATTGCTTTGTTCACTTGTAGTGAGTTGTAATGGGAAGATAAATTTTGCACGGTTTTTTGCTGATATTATAATCTCATTTGGAATACATTGTGATACATTTGCAATCGAATGAAAATGTTGGTTCAGAATTAAACGAACTCGACTGTTCTCCGGACCATTACAAAATTAACAATGCATGCACGTTTACATTTTACATAAATGTTTTCCAAAATACGCAATTAAAATCTCAATCCCCATGCGCCTGCATGTTCATTGATTTTAGTTACTTCTAGCTGCAAAGTAACAGCGCAAATCAATCAACTGAACTGCCCAACGCGAAGGAATAACTTTTAGAGGGACGTTTTTCGACCCGTTCCCCTGACAGGCGATTGGCGCCGCTTGCACAGCAAACATCCACTACATTTCCCGCTGATCCCCACGCGCCGTGCGTTAGTCCAGGGTTAAATCATCATGTACGCACAGCGGTCATCGGCGCCTGCCGCCCGCCGCCCGCTGCACGTCGCCCGCTGCACGTCGCCCGCTGCACGTCGCCCGCCGCCCGCCGCCCGCTATCCCCGCCGCCCACCAGCCCCCGCCGCCTCGACTGCCGGCCATCACCCATCCACCCGCCGTCAACGCCCGCAACCCGCCGCCCGCCTCCGGACCTCCACGCCCGCCGCACACCCACCCCCTGCCCGCCGTCTATCGCCGCCGCCGCCGCCGCCGCCCACCGCCCACCGCCCACTGCCCACTGCCCACTGCCCACTGCCCACTGCCCACAGCCCGCTGCCCGCCGTCCCTGTCCGCTATCCACCAACACCCCTCCGCCCGCCGACCCCGTCCCCACCGTCCCCGCCGCCCACCGTCCCCGCCGCCCCCACTGCCGCCCACGCCCGCCACCCCACCCGCCACCCGCTGCCCACTGCCCGCCGCCCTCACCACTCGCCGCCGGCCGTCTGCTGCCCATCGTCCGTCTACCTATGCCGCACCTGCCAGGCTCCATTGGCGTTCGCCGCAGTAAACACCCGCCGCGTTTGCGCTCGCAGCGCCGAGCGTCCTGCGTCGATCCTTCACGCCCCCGCCGCCCGCCAGTTTACTAACTCGACGCGTTTACCGGGAAATTTCATGAGATCAGTTTACAGAATGTTGCTGCGCCTCCCGCCCGCGCTCCCGCCTCCGCCACCGCCGCTGGCGTGTACCTGCAGGGCCGGACGACGAGATTGATTATCCCGGCGTGTTGTGGGCTGCGTTAGTTAAAATGAGGGAAAATCGCCTGCACATGAAGCAATTTGTCACAGGCCGTACAAGTGCGCCGGCAACTTTGAACAGACCACTTTGACAGTAACACTGACATTTTTCGAAAAATGTTCCAATACTATATTCCAATTCCAATACTATGTTTCAAACGTTTGATCTAGTACTGTTCCTTACAATTATGTTGAATACTAAACAGTTAATTAAATGTTTCCCTTTCTTGTGTCGTAATGTTCATTGACTATATTGTTTTAGCTCTTGTAAATGTGAGATATAATTATCTCAGAATTACAATTGTCGGCATTTTAAATTTATACTTTTGTCCTGAAATGCATTCTTTTTCATCCAACATACAGTGATTAGCAAAACTAATTTAGCATGTATCTTAAATAGTCTTCATTTAAGCCAACTTTTCGAATATTTTATAATGGAAAATAAACTACAGCGGCCGAACTCGCTGTCCGAATCATCGTTACTTGCGCTACATGCGGATCAAACCAGGAAAAATCCATCCCTGCGTCTATCTCTATTTCTTATAAAAGCGGAATAATCATCGCGATATATTTCTGCATTAGAAAATTCAAGTTTAAGGCAGGACTCCCTACCTATTATAATATCTAGACAATACTGAACAAACGGCTACGTAGTCGTTTTTCTGGCTTCCATACAGCAGAAAACTGATAATGATGGCTAAGCCATCGAAAGCTGCTTTTTTAATAAATAATATTGTTGGCAATGACGACGCATATAATTATTTCATTAGAAATGCCAACGATAACTCACCACAATAACTATGCAATACTGATCAACCAAATTCCCAAATTGTTCATTTTTTTTTACTAAGCTACTGTAAGTAACTGCAACGATATTAGAAACTTGCCCTTTTCATACCCTATGCATTGTCGGGCTCCGCTGTCTGGAGATTTTGCCCAGCCATTCCATACTCCGTTTGAGAACAACCGCCTAAGATTAGCGCCTCCTCTCCTATTCGTCCAAAGCGACTGGGCCTCCAAAGCCTCTGGGTCCAAACCATCCCTCTTGCCATCGCGGATCCTACTGTTTGCATTAAACGAGGAAAACTCCAGCAGCATAATTACAATGTCCAACTCCAATCGACGCCTTCTCCTTTGACGGTCTCCATGGCTGCAAGAGACCAACGAAGCGTCTTGGCATTCACTGATATTTATTTTCTTATCAGCGACTGTTGAATTTCACCAAATTCCCAAATTGTTCATTATTTTTTTACTAAGCTACTGTAAATAACTGCTACGATATTAGAGACTTACATTGAGCATTGCGGGCTCCGCTGTCTGGAATTTTTGCCCAGCCATTCGTTACTCCGTTTGAGAACAGCCGTCTAAGATTAGCGCCTCATCTCCGATATAAATACATCCTGACTCGTCCAAAGCGACCTCTGGGTCCAAAATCATCCCTCTTGCCATCGTTGATCCTACTGTTTGCATTAAACGAGGAAAACTCAAGCAGCATAATTACAACGTCCAACTCCAATCGACGCCTTCTCCTTTGATGGTCTCCATGGCTGCAAGAGACCAATGAAACGTCTTGACATTCACTGGCGTTTGTAGAATTTCACTCGCCTGAAGACGTCGCATCAATTCACTTTCAATTCCTGGCGAGGCTCTCTATTAATAATCACCGATTTCAACATAAAGAATGGTTAATGTCAGAATCAACTAAAACACGCGCTTGCACGCATACGGTTGCACTCTTGTACGTGCGTGTTACAATGCGTAGCGTGTGCAAAAGTGATGTCGGTGGTCTTGGCGCGGCACTGTTGTGGTGCTGCAATTCTGGCCACGTTGCTACTAATCAAAGGTGTCGAAGCGAACAATTCTGGTCCCGGTTGGAAGATGGAAACAAGTGCAATAAGTGCGAAAGAAACTAGAGGCGATTACAGAATAAATGTTGCAAATGTTTAGAACATCTAGAGCTATAACATCAAATTTCATCATCATCTAGAACATCAAACTTCTAGAACATTGTCGCCTGTGACGTTCCCCCAAGAAATACCTTCTTTCTCCCCTAGTTGGTGAAAGGAGCATAGCTAAATTTGCGTGGTCAGACGGAAGATCGGGCCTGATGGCCTGAGTCTCGCCACGTAAAATAAGTCATCAATTCAATTCAATTCATTCAATTCAGGTCTAACGGTCACACGAAATCTCTTTGGTTGTGTCAGAACGAGTACCTGCTGCATACCAGTGCACACTGTGTTGCCCGCCAAATAGGAGCAATAAGTAACTTTGTTATGAAATTTCCCATCAATGTTAATTGGCAAAAAGTGATCAGTTTCGACCCTCTGCTTGTCCGAGAACATTTACACTGAGACATTCACTGTAATTGCGAAATATATCACGTCAGTAGTCTTACTTTGTTTTGTCTCTGTCTATAACTAAATTGTAAATTCTTCTGCACTGTTAAATTAAGTTTAATAAATTATTAAGTATAAATATTCATTTTTAAATTTTAATTATTTTATATGATCACCTATTTTCATTGTTTCATCATCAGTTTGTGATGATGTGCATATTAGTCTCATATGCAATGTTTTTTTCTACATCAAGTACCAGTCCCTTGTATTTTATTCATATAATATATATATATATATATATAATATATATATATATATATATATATATATTCGTACTAATGATTTACCGAAATAACTGTAAGGTTTACTGTCATAAATAAATAAAAATTTTGTCTGGTATCAATACTTTTTATTCAGCTTATGATCGTTTCGATCGCGTAGCGATCATCCTCAGAGCTTGCAGCTTCTGGGCCGAAAACTTCTGGGCCGAAAGTTCTGCAGAAATTTAGGCAGAACTTTGTTTTCGGCCCAGAAGCTGCAAGCTCTGAGGATGATCGCTATGCGATCGAAACGATCATAAGCTGAATAAAAAGTATTGATACCAGACAATATCTTTATTTATTTATCGTAATAAAAAGGTATCTACCTCACCAGCGATTCAATTAATAAGGTTTACTGTCATTGAATGCCTTTTTCATTGTTCCCTGTCATGTAGAATTAACAATCAGCCCTGTTTTTAACTTTTCCTTTATCGAATTATGTTTTCAATATCGATGTTTCATTCCATATTTTTAGGAAATCCTTGAATTAAAGAGGTGAATGCATTTCCTAATATGTTGTTTGTAACATATGGGTGTCAACGTCTGTGCGAAGAATTTTTGTATTTTCACTGCGAACATCGTGAGTTTCGTTTCACTCTCATAACGTAAGAACGAATCAGTATATTTTGAAGATCAATTTGCTGCTTGAGTCGGTAAGTGGCTAAATGTAATAAGAAAATTCACAATCAATAAGGCGTGTTCTAGCAAAGGTAACTTATAATCTCAATTGAACTCTAGTTAAGAAATGATTTACTCCTAATGTTAAAAATGTATTGTTATAAATAACGCACTTGTCTAGTGATAAAATGTGTAAACGTATCCGCTCGTCGAAAAGTGCATTCATTCTACGTCGCCTTTTTAAATCAAGTGAGTTAGTGAGTGAGCATTGATTTGTTGCGCGTCAACTAGTAAGGTCAACTGTACCAAAAGTGAAGAGCGTGTTATATCCCGGAGGGTGACGGAGTTTCGCCTTTGGCTGATTCGGCGTCGATCTACACGTGGACTTGTGAGGTTTCCCTCCTCAAAGTTACTCTGCCAGTAGGGCACGGTGTCAGACAGTTCGAGCTGTACGCCGCTAACGGATCTCCCGATATATGTGGTAGTTAAACTGTTTACACAACTTTGCACAAATGGGAAGGTCCAAGTACACTCCCCTCCGGAACCCCACGAGTTTTACTCTTTCTGACAAGTTGTTTCCAACCTTACCTGCTGGTGCTGGTTACTTAAATAATTCTTAATCCAAACACAAATGAGTGTGCGTGTGTGAATTTGTGAGTGCGTGCGTGCGTGTGTGTGTGTGTGTGTGTGTGTGTGTGTGTGTGTGTGTGCAAGAGGCGAGAAACAGGCTCGAGGACACGGCGGTGCGCGGTTCGTGGCCTGTTTGTTAGGGCATTCCTCTGCATTTACTCGGTATTGATCGGAGAACCCCAAAAACAACCGGAGAACAAAACTACCAATCTGAGTTAGCAGGCAGAATTCTACTTCAGGCAGTAGTTGAATTCAATCCAGCTATGTAGGTAGTATCGAACACCGTCTGACCCTAGGACTTCCCGGTCAACAAAACTGCCGCTGAGCTGTCGCATTTTTTATTAAGCAGTTTTCTTATACAGCGGATTAGCGTTTTAAAAGGGAGTTTTGACGAATTAATAAATAACTGACTTAGATGTAATGTAAGCGATCCACTCCCTTTGGAGTCCTCAATTTCAATTGATGTAATATGTGGTTGAGGTGATTTGGAGGAATGGTGGAGGGTTAGTATTGTTTTTAACTCGCAGGACTTGTCGAGGGGCGTGGCTGCGCGTGTGCGCGTGGAGACGAGGTGGTTATCCGAGGCGCGGCGCCTGTGGTTTTTTTTTCTATTTTCCCCTCTCCAGTTACTATGTAGAGGCGGGAATTTATTCAAATATTTGAATACATGTGTTTTCGCTGCAGTCGATAAGGCATTTGCAGCGTGGTCGGGCCTATCTTAAATAAACTAACTTCAATAAACTCTATTTTCCGCGGCTTTGATGCGATGGAGAGACCATGTGGAATAAATACCAGAAATCGAAAGTTTACAACACGGTAGGATGTAGGTATGGTAATGGCTTTAAGACCTTCGGCATAGTCACATATTTAATTTATAAGTGTAATAATTACCTTTTAAATAAAATAAACTAACTTAATAAATATTCTTAAAACTAATACAATTGCCTATCTGGAACTTTTTAGTTTTAATATAGGTAATAATTTTTTTTTTTATAAAGAATAAATAGTTCTTTATAAAGTTCTTTTTTGTTTAATTTTTTTTATCATTGACACTCTCATTCATTCGTAGACTAAAGTACAAACGCATTCACTTACTCATTCCCGCTCCCTGTGTTGCAGCATCCTTCTTCGGGGCAAGCTATGTGGCGGTGCCGCTGCAGGACGCGCGCTCCACCACGGAGCTGGCGCTGCGTTTCCGGACGCGGCGCGCCGACGCACTACTGCTGCTCGCCGCCGGCCGCACCGACTACCTGCTCGTGCGCCTGGAGGCCGGCCGACTCAAGGTGCGTGTTGGTGATGCGACATCGGTAACGAAATATCGGTATCAATACAATAACGCATCATACCGATAACGGTGATGCGACATCGGTAACAAAACATCAGTGTCAATGCAATAACGACGGTGACGCATCTCACCGATAACGGTGATGCGATATCGGTAACAAAACATCAGTGTCAATGCAATAACGACGGTGACGCATCTCACCGATAACGGTGATGCGACATCGGTAACAAAGCATTGGTGTCAATGCAATAACGACGGTGACGCATCGCACTGTTAACGGTGATGCAACATCGATAACAAAACATCGCTAGGAAACATGGGTGTTCAGAATTAAAATATCGATGTTTAAAATACATCGACTAAAAACCATCGATGTTTGTCAATATTGATATTTTTATACTAGGAAATTATTAACATTAGTTTCATTAGATTAGTAACATTAAATTTGTGTGCATTACAATTCAATTTGGCAGTGTGCATGTTTATGATTTCGCCGAATAAATGTAGAAGTGTAGAGCGCTCGATTATAATTAAAAAAGTTCGAGAAGGAGAAGACCCTACGCCCATAGCGTATTTGCTGACCACATCTCAATGTGCGAAATGAATATGAAGAAAGACAATTACAAAAACATCGTCACCGATGTCGGATCCCTAATGCGTATTTCCGCCGCAGCGAGGGTCGCTCGGGATGCGATGGAACTTCGCTATCAGTGCACGTCTTCTAGAGTCCAAAGGGAAATGTAGTTGTTCAAATTATTGTTCGCACGGCAGGAAGTTGATTTGCCTTCACGAAGGGTACGATGAGGAACAATATAAGATAAGATAATAGTTATTTATGCACCAAGGGTGTTCTAAGGGTTCTAATAATCGAGATCATTACATCCAGTTAACGTCCATGGTATATACATTATTTTATTTTTTGGGTAGTTTTAATGATTCTGATAGACCTATTTACTAATTAACTGGTTGTTAACTTGACTCGAATTATTTTTTCATATTTCCCTCCCATGATTCCCTCCATAAGAGAATATGTAACACCAAGAAATGATAATCGTCATGATCCATCAGTTCCCAATGCAGGATCAAGGCAACCAGAAGAATGTCGGCGGGAGGAAAATCATTGCAAAGTCGTTGGAAAATAATTAAAAAAGAGACTCACTGAGACAGCTGCTGTCGTAGAATAACTTGAAGGCCGCTATTGTAGTGGAAAGTTGCGTACCTCATAGACATAGTTGTGACTGTGTTAGGGGCAAGTTGTTTAGAATAACAATATATTATACACGGGATACAATAACTGGTACAAAAATACACGGGATACAATATGGTTATGAGTTTTCCGGCATAATATTAAATACGCGAAAAAAATCATTGTATGAATTTCAAATTCAGGGTACAAGTTTGTACAGTTTCGCTCTTCTGGACGAAATATTACGAAACATCTATGCTGTTCCTTAATCAGTAATTAATTGTAAATGTTGAAGAACTTTCGTGAGGAAATTTGTATATATCTTGTTACAAAATGGCAGCTGACACAGAAAATATGTATCTAAACATGAGCATATCACAATGTTTTGAATTTTCATTTTATATTTTTATTTCCGTTACGCTCACCCCAAATCAATGATAATGATGAAAACAAGTGCAATCGCAGAGTTGGACTTGAAATCCACGTGCAAATCATCCCCTACAATAGCGGCCAAATGCCCTTTCAATTTACCCTGTGTCCACGGAATTTAGGGGCTCGGACCATTGTTAGACGTACGAACGCTATGGTGTTTTATTGGCTATAAGTCATATGACGACTCATTTTGTCAAACCACCAAAGTGAACGAATCGTAATGATCATGAGGGCTATGATAAGCGATTGTCGGACATAGCAACGTCTATTTCATTTCAATAGTGGTCGGGAACTTACTAAAGATAAGGAACCGATGCCTTTTGAAATAATTGCTGCAGAAAGTAATTTTTAGAATATACTTTCAGTCATTAATAGCTGGAGTGTTTTTTTTATATAAAAATGGGAGAATGTGAGAACATTTCTGCTGTACTAAGGTTTAGTGGGTGGTCGGATGTGAGGAGCTGAAAAGAACGAAGTAGGTAAATATCAGATGCCGTACGAGGTAGTATTCGTAGAGAACATCGCCGCATCTCAGCCCTCACCATAATTGCATATTTTTATAGGACGTCTGTCATTGTTTTCATGAAAAGGGTTTTATGCGTGTGTGCACATGTTTCTGTTTTTCATGTTTGGTATTACGTACGTTGGGATCCTGATGCACGGGAGGGAGAGTTATGAGTCAGAAAGTAAACCATTGTCGGAGCCGTGCAATTCAGTAAATAAATATTGTTTTAACGTGCGAATACTTGTTTTATTTTTACGGGTGCATATTCTGTGCATCGTGCGTTTCGGCATGATCCTCTCTTTGCTCATGTAGGTACAGTAGTGAGGTTAAAAACATACAATTCGTGTCGTTACTATATTGCAAAATATAAATTTCGACAAAAAATGATCCATTAATTAATGTTTTATACTAATAATGTAATTTACATAGCATAATAGCACCCAAAACTCTGAAAACGACATTCCTTTGTCAAAACGCACGTTTATAAAAATATTTATTTCGCTCAAGATAAGTGATTAAAGGCAATAATATATCCAGGCAAATATATTTATGAGACGATCAGGAATTGTGTTTGTTTTGTTTTTTAATACGGGAAAGAACAGTCCTACTCTGTTGCTGTACCATATGGATCTTATTGCATCGCGAAGCTGCAGTTCGTGTGAGAGCTCGCCCCCTCCTTTTCCGCTCCTTAGCTGTCATCGCCCCTACCCTCCCCGCCCCGCATATCCCCGACCCGCCCTCCCCTCCCACTCCACCCTCCCCTCCCACTCCACCCTCCCCTCCCACTCCGCCCCTTCCGTCTTCTCCCCTCCCCTCTCCGCCAATCCCCTCCCCACTCCGTCCCTCCCCTCCCTTCCCCTCCCCACCCTTCCCCCTCCCCTCCCTTCCCCTCCCCACCCTTCCCCTTCCCCTCCCTCCCCGCCCCACCCATCTCCGCCCCTCCCCGCCCCACCCCGCTCCGCCCAACTCCGCCCTACCCCGCCCCCCACCCTACCCCGCCCCCATACCACCCTACCCTACCCTACCCCACCGCGCCTTCTGCCCGAATCCACCCCACCCCTCCCCACCCCGCCCCATCTCGCCGCACACCTGCGCGCTGCTGAGGGCGAGACGAGAGCAGGGTCGAAGCGTTCAGCGGGACGCGAGAAGAAAGAGGGTCCGGACGGGGAGGGGGGCGGGGCTTCGTCGTCCCATCAGCGCCCGACACCCGGTGTGTCTGCTCCCGCTGCGCTCCGCTCTGCCTGACCCCTTTTCGCGGAATTCGCAGTCATAGCAATAACGTTCCCCACAGCCGTGTTTGTAATTGGATCTGGTCGGGGGACAATTTACGTTTCAGAGCGGAGCGCAGCGCTCGCAGCGGCGGGTTTTGTAACTCCTAAGAAAAGATATTCCGCGGGCGCATTGCATGCTGCGAGGATTCTAAGTCTAGCATTTTTTTCTCGTATCTTTGGAATTCGTGAATATTCCTAGACCGGCACCAGTAGAGCAAAAATGAAGTAAGCTCTGTACGCTTAGAAAATAAGGAAAAAGGTCTTATACGAAAGTTCGTTACGTGAATAAAAATATATGCACTTTTAAAATAGCAAAAACTCGTAGGTTGGCACAATCTGACGGAAGAGAATTTGTACGCTTTTAACATGACTTACGCTTTTAACATGACATACGTTTCGGTCGCCATTCTGCGACCTTCCTCATGACTCACATATTAACTCTCCCACCCACCCTCTCGCCCGCTATGTGGCCGACAAATTGCAGCCTTTGACTGACGACATCAAGTCAGCTGTTAGGAAATCGGCCCACCTTATTGACATACTTAAGGAGCATTGTGTAAATGACTCGGACATCCCCGTCAGCTTCGACGTCACGTCTTTGTTCACAATGGTTCCGGTGGACGAGGCGGCCACTGTCATTCGCAGTAAACTTTGCTCCCGTGGGTTCACTCCGGAATGGGCCGACTTAGCTGAGTTTTGTCTCACGTCCACTTTTTTTTTGAGGAAGGTCGCTGAATTGTGACCGAAACGTCGGCACCTTCGCCATAGACACGGCGTCACCCGGACAGCCAAGTAAATACTGACTCCGGCTCGAGTTCATGACTTCTAGGCTGTCCGGATGACGCCGCGTCGTTGGCAGATAGGACGACGATTCGCCTGTTATGTCGCAGCCTTCTTCAGGGTAGTGGTACAGTCAAAGATATAACACCGGAGGCGGAGCTTTACTGTGTCACTACCTTGAAGAAGGCTGCGACATGACAGGCGAAACGTCGGCCTCTCTGCCAACGACGCGACGTCATCCGGACAGCCAAGAAATTACGCTCTCACTTGTCTGCGTAGTCTTTGTGTATTGAAACATGTCTTCGTATCAAACGTTCGAAATGATCTCGCCCGAGACCGCAGGAAGGCGAATCGCACACTTCCTGAATCGTTCCTCCTGAGTATTACTCGCGCAACTTTTCTTGAACGATGGATTGAAGAAATCCGTGTAGAGTGGGGGTATTAGTTACGAAATCGGCCACTAGATTTTAATTTTATCAAGCAATGCCAATCTCTGGAGAATCAGACATGCCTTCGCAACGTTCTCAATAATTTGCGTTCTAACTTTCTCAGAAGTTCGAGGTATCTCCTGTGATAGATCTTTACCTGCTTCGGCCATTTCTTTAGATTTTTGGAGAAAATAACGGATAGAAGTTCTCGTCTTCAAAATAAAATTGTTTCTATTTCGTGCCAGTGAAGATGTGTTTGGAATGTTGTCACCAGTGCTCGCTGCGAGCATTTGCATTCATCTGTTTATAGTGCCGGAGAGGAGCAAGCAAGGTCATCGTTCAAGAAAAGTTGCGCGAGTAATACCAGTGTGATCGTTGTACTCGTGCGCAGGTGCACATCAACGTGGGCGCGGGCGAGCGCGAGGTGGCGTCCCCCAAGGGCCTGCGCCTCGACGACCTCGAGTGGCACGAGGTGGCGTTGGCGCGCAGCGAGGCCGCCGTCACGCTGCGCATCGATGCCCTCTACACCGTCAAGTGAGTGCCACGCCCACTCGCTTGGGCCGTTGCGACGAAGGAAAGGTTTGTTTTGTTTGGTTTTATTTTTTTAATCCAACGCCCTCCCTTGGCATGTTAGCCATTTGGTGACACGTCGACCAAGACGAGCAGGCTTTTGCTCTCAGCTTGTAGTGATACGCACGCCCTCTACACCGTCAAGTAAGTGCCCCGCCCACTCGCTTGGCCCGTTGCGACGAAGGAAAGGTTTGTTTGTTTGTTTTAAATCCATCGCCCTCCCTTGGCATGTTAGCCATTTGGTAACACGCCGACCAGTAGAGACGCGCAGACTTTCCCCTTAACTTGTAGTGATCCGCACGCCCACAATGGTTTAGCGCGTAGATGGCGAACCATTGTTGCACATTTAGCGTTACCCAGGGGACACGTGGGAGACCACGGACGTGAGCAACTTTTCCCCCTTTGTATTATTATTATTATTATTATTATTATTATTATTATTATTATTATTATTACTGGATTAGGAGGTGATAGGATATTGGTGAAAGGTGATCGTGGACTTTTTGAACCATCCCAGCATTCGCCTTATGACCGAGGGAAACCACGAAAACCCCGGTCAGGATGGCCAGCCCGGGAATCGAACCCGGACCTCCCGATTACGAAGTCAGCGCGCTACGCACAGAGCCACTTCGCTCGGTTATTATTATTATTATTATTATTATTATTATTATTATTATTACTGGCGTGTAGGCCATTTCTGACCACGCTACACGATTAACGTGTGCGTTTTTTCCACGATCAGCTTTCCAACTGTATCCTCAGTACGACAAGGTTGTTACGCCTTGAAGTGCGAATTCTGAGATGATAGGATGATGATGATGAGGGGTGACGGGACAATCACAAATACGACCATATCTACGCAGGACTATATCTTACTGTTAAAAGTACGGAACAAAACTGTAAAGTTACGTACGCTTTTACTCATTTCATTGTGTTTGTAATCGCATATTTTCAATTTATTTGTAACCCAAAACTTCGAAATTAAAATCGTTATGAAACAAACCCTTATTGCAATTCTTCTATTAGTATTTACGGCCTAAATTAGTCATTAGAATGATGGTAATATGTTTATTTTAATATAATGTACTCGTTTATCAGAATCGCGTCCAACGAGAATTTAAGGCAACGCGATACCATCGAGCTAGCTGTTTTGCACTCTGGAAGGTTGTGGGTTCGAAACCGATCCCATACTTGAGGTATTGAACAACAGCGAGTTTCTGACTCGTGCTGGGGTCGATCTCTTATGTTGACTACTCTGACCAGTTGCTTTCTGTGGTTCCCTTTTACCTGTGGACTTTTACCTGTTAAATCGTCTTCTATTTATTGATGTGTGCTGCCACATGGTATTAGATTATGAAACTACGTAACGCCTAGGATCAGTTGATATTGTGCACGTATATTACTGAAGCCATTCAAGGGAAGTTAAATCCATTTTAGTGCCTCATGCGAAACAAATCGTGTTTATTTGGTTTTCTCAGTAAAGATAAAGGTAAGACATTTGTGTAAGATATGCAGAATTGAAATAAAATAATACACGATTTGTGAAACTTCACGTTTTAGAAACGTAAACGTGATGTGATTATTACTAAAGAACTACATAAACTTATAGGGTGTACTGGAACCGTATTATAAACAGCGATACTAAAATTTGATTTCAATTTTTCACAATTCAAAGTGCGTTAGCAGAGATAATAGTGGTGCTGTTTTTTCGGTAAATGAGATTTTGTGTTTCATTGATTATATGTGAACTAGTTACATTTTATAGTTACATTTTTTCATTTCATTTATATTTTTCTTAAATAAGTTCAATTAAAATTTATATTAAATATTTATTCTTCCTGTTCAACATGAACGTATTTTTCACTGAACAATCAATCTACTTTTGCCTATGCACAGTGAGCGTGGCTGTGACATGGCACTCTATTTTTTCATTAACAAAGTAAGTATTTTATTGTCGTTTTTACGCTTCGTAGGCTATCACGGCCGAAGTCAATAACAGAGAGTTTCCGGGCTATTAAGCCGTAGTCCAATTGGTGTTAAACTGCTAGACCACGATGGACTGCCGCCACTGAAGATATCCACTCCAAAAGCCTCAAATGTCACTAGAATCGAGGATCCGAGGTTCCAAAATTACGTTTTGGATCCAAATCAAAGTGTTGTGGCCAATAGCAAGTTCCGAAAGCTTAGTGCCTCAAACAACCGACACTCACTGAACAGCAGACTCAGGGGGTCCGACAGCCTTATTATGAGTAGCGGTGAAGCAGAGAAGATTTTGCTTATCGAATATTCAAACGCCGCCCCTCGTAGACCGTAGTTAAATAGTATCTGGCCTCAACTTCAACGACTCAATTAATTAAAAAAATGAAGAAAAAATAAGGAAACTTCTCTAAGAATCTAACTTTGTAAGAAGTTCCCACGGAAGACATAAAGGAAATGAGTAGTAACGATGTAATGGTAAAATCGAAAGGAACGTTCCAAAAATGAACAAAGTTTAGTCCAGTTGGCACCCAAGGATTTTTTTATGGGCTCAGAGGCAACAGGTAGATAGGTAGGTAGGTAAAAATGAATGAAGGAGAACGAGTGATGGTAATAATAAATATTTTCTATAAACAAAAGTACGCCTACATCGTTTTGAAACAAGTATTTCTGAAATTTTAAGAAATTAATTCCTGTATAAAATGGAAAAATAACTTTGAAAACTGTGGGATAGCCTTATTTTCTTTAAAAATAGAAATTGTGTGGGAGGAAATTAAACACTCATCTCGAGCGAGAAACCATGCTTGAATAGAGAAAAATGAAAAAAAAAATAATTCCACAATAAGCGATGTATCATGTAATATATTCTAGTGGCTGATATTTGCAGTTTATTATGCATTTAGTTGACGCAACTACATCCAAGTACTGATTCTAAACATGTTTTTTTCGCGGTAACGGTATAGTAAAGGTAAAGTAAAATGCATTTATTGGCCGGAGACAGGAAAAGGGAAATAGTCTAAAAACAAGAAAATGTAGCACGCTGTTTTATTATGGGCGGCAATAACTGGAATGGTGTGGTAGTTAGAGACAAATTCACAAACAGCTAGTGCCTCGTAAAGCAAAAAATTTCACATTTCTAGAAATTTACTCTGACAAATATCTATTTAGAAAATTACGCGAATGAAATTCGAAGAATCATAAAATCACAATTACGATAATTGAATGTAAATCATATAAATACTTTGTGATTTAAGAATATGATTATTAACACTCTGCATAATGTATTATTCCGTATTGAGCCCTTCAAAGCGAGTAAGAATTATTATCGAACAATGATGTAATTCATGCATAAAAATTAGACTTTATAGTTCTCCCCAAAAAATGAATATTTAAATTTCACTGATTCATACTTCACACTTGGAACACCTGGTATTAAGTAAAATTCCAAAATGAAGTTCTAATAGGAGCAACTTTTTCACTGAATTGCAATGTTCGCACGTAGAAGAATTGGATGTGACTGACGTTTCAGAATTTCTAGTGACTGAAAAAAACCGACCTGTCACACATGGGAGAGAAAATACCAATGCACACATGCAGTAGATCGATACTCTTTAATCTTCTATTGCCAGCAAACATTTTTAAAAGCGACATTCCCTACATAAAATATCGACGATCGCAATGGCATTCGTAATCATTTCAATTGTCACAGCTCGCGCCCGCAAACAGGCCGAATACAAACGCGGGAGGGAAATAAAACCGCCACGATATCCCCTCCGTACGCCAACCCTGACAGACTCCCTGAAACGTCAGTTTGGTTAGCAACTCATTTTCACGGCCTCGATCTTAATATTCAAAATTCGACCCGTCAGGGCATTATGCAAGCAGCCCAGCCGCTGGCCACGGAGGTGGAGGGACGCGCGCTGTAATTGAAAATGACAGACAACATCGAACGATGCGCAATTGGCTCACTTGCCCATATGAGTTTTGGCGTTTTAAAGCTCGTGCGCGTTATCTAGAGGGAGGCCAGATATATTGACAGCGGCAGCGAAATGCGGACCCGCTGGAACCCGACCGCGACGATTCTATAATAGAGCGTCGCTCTGCCTCCGCAGGACTCATTTTGCATTCTACGCTCGGGAGGAAATATCAGATATTATAAATGTTACTGCGCCTGTTGTGCAAGTGTCCGTGAATAAAATGTTTTTGAAATGCGTTTTACAGTTGTCCCTCAATGTCAAAATTAATATAAAATATCTTGTTTTAATTCAAACTACAAAATATTGCATAGAAAGATAAACAACGTTTTAATTTTATGGTTTTTATGTCACCAATGGCTTCGATCAAACAGTGCTATGCGAGTAATAAAGGAACGAATGGCACTGCACTTTACGATCAATAGTTAATCAAATTCGAATGCTATTAAATATTCATGAACTTCATTACCTTCAAATGTACGATGCATACTATACCATACTAGCATAATAAAATTTACCATTCTGGATTTAATATTCCAACCTGTAAGTTCAAACATGAATACTAATGTCAGACCTTTGAAAAAGTAACTGGTATCGTCAAATTCCAAATATTGACAGGATTTTCAATTGGTATTATTTCGTTCCTTCTATAGATGGCAAGTAAAGCATTAAATGAGCATTCCCAAGCACCTTATATATTTTGCGTGTATGCAATAATCAACTATGATCTTCATTTACAAGTATTAATGGCCAAAATTGAATTTTAGTTGTATGGGATGTTGCAGGGGAAACTCAGGATGTTTGACTGCTTTATTGTTAAACATTTTTTCATCCTTTCTTTTTACTTTCTCGCTGCGGAATAGAGAGAAAGGTTTTTTAATGCTGTGCGAAAAAACTGCGAATTTGTGGCAGAAATACTCTTACTACAGTAACAAAAAATGGATAAATCCAGTTGTTAAATTCAGAAAAAAGTCCTCTAACACGTGGTGTAGCCAGAATCCATATTTAGCGGGTCATTGATACCTAAATATCAAATGACGGCAAAATGTCTGTCTGCCCGTCCGTCCGTCCGCCGGCCGTCTGGCTCTCCATCTGTAAACAATGCTAGAGGCTAAACCGCTCAGCTTATTTTCTCCAAAATTAATATGTCTTAATCAATCTTACTGATGATGCGGCCCCTTGAATTTGAAACCGATATTTTAATTTTCGGAGTTACTTTACATGAAGCCTCTGGGACATTTTCCAGATATAAAAAAAAGTCACCATCGTTTTTGTTTAAATTTTGTTGTTGACTAGTGTGAAGGACGTTTGAGAGAATGGTGTAGGTATCATGTACATTGAAAACTGATTTTTCGAAAATCGCAAAAATTAATTCTTTTTTTCGTCGCTTTCCTACAACTAAAATATTAAAGATACAGACTTTTTCCTTAATGAACTTTTTTCCTTAAAGATAGATTTTAAAATAAGGCCATGTACAAATTTTTGAAAATTTGATTACTTTTCTCGTAATGTTGCGTGAAAATACGGACGAGAAAGTACTTGAACGTGCAGTTTTAGCACACTAGTTACATTTACGTACATGTTATTAATTTAGTGTTCGTTCTTCATTACTATCAGAGTGGACGAAACTACATTTTTAAAGGGAATAAATCGTGTGGGAACGAAAGATGTCTGCCACCACCAGGCTGCTTTATAATTGCGTCGGTACTCAATGCATTGGTATGGGACCTTCAAAAGGATTTTCGTAGTATCAAATCATGCTATTTCCAAAGTAAGACCCTGTCGAAAAACACATAACAAGGTCTCAGGCACTTGTTCCAGCACTAAATGAAACCGTACAAACTTTCATTCCAACTCAATAATTTTATTATTATAATTAATAATGTTAATCATGACGTTAATATTTTTATTAATAATAATTATTGTATTTCAAGAAGTATTATATAATGGCACTTAATAACTAAAAATTCGATACCTTGTATTGATTGTTACATTTTGTCCTTCCTCTTTCTCAGTCGATTCTCGCGGTAGTCTGAGTTTCAACGTTAGCTGATAAGTTGATCAAATTTAATAATTTGCATAATATTATATAAAATAGAACAATATCGTACCAATGTATACAATACTAGAATAAAATCATTTGAACATTTCATGACGTACTTAATTAGAGAAAACTCTAGGGGTTTTACCCACTTTTTTCTTCCATTTCTTTTTAACATAATGTATTTTGTTATTTAAAATAGAAATAAAATGGTATATAAAGATAGTAATTATACTGTTACTTTTCACTGACTTATCCCAGTTCATAGCGCTGAGACAGTGTTCATTCTTCTCATATGTGGCAACTTGTACCAATAAAATAGACGTTTTAGCAGGGGTGAGTGACAACTTCTATAGTTAAACCTTCTTTGTTTCTCCTACTCCTCTTTCTTGTAGCTCTCATGTAGCAACTTATAGCTCTCAATATCATGTGGCAGCTTGTACCATTAAATAGACTTTTAGCTGGGGTAAGTGACATCTCCACTATAGTCAGACACTCTGTGTTTCTCCTACTCCCCTTCATTTAACAGCTTGTAGCTCTTTACACCATGTGGCAGCTCATACCAATAAATAGACGTTTGAGCAGGGGTAAGTCACATCTCCTCTATAGTCAGAGCTTTGTTTCTCCGACTCCCCTTCATTTAGCAGCTTGTAGCTCTTTACACCATGTGGCAGCTCATACCAATAAATAGACGTTTGAGCTGGGGTAAGTGACATCTCCTCTATAGTCAGAGCTTTGTTTCTCCTACTCCCCTTCATTTAGCAGCTTGTAGCTCTCAATACCATGTGGTAGCTCATACCAATATATAGACGTTTTAACAGAGGTGAGTAACACCTCCTCTCTAGTCAACCCTTCTTTGTTTCTCCCACTCCCCTTTCTTGTCATCAATTAGGTAGTCATCAAAGTTACAGTTGTTATGTTCCAGGAACGTGACAGAGTGAACGTTACAGTCCGTTACATAGTGTTCATCAGAGTCACAGTTGTTATATCTTGATTCAATCTCGGTGATCTGGACTGTCCGGGTGACGCCGGACAGACGTCGAAGGCTGAGTTGCCGACGTTTCGACCATCCTTTCGTGGTCTTGCTCAGGGCTGGTATGCCAAGGAAGACCTGAGGAAGACCACGACAGGATGGTCGAAACGTCGGCAACTCAGCTATCGACGCGGCGTCACCCGGACAGCCCAGATCACCCACATGACTCTGGCCGCGGAAGCCTACGACTTCATTGATTCAATCTCTCAGGAGTGTGCTCCAGGCCTGCGCAAGCGCATGAAAGCGTGAGCGTGTGCTCCGTGCGCAGGGAGAAGCTGCCGGGCCGCTTCTTCGAGCTGAACATCCACTACGGGCTGTACCTGGGCGGGCTGGGCGACTTCAGCGAGCTCTTCCTGGGCCACCTGGACAGCCTGCGCGGCTGCCTGGCGGACGTGCGTTACAACGGCGTGAACGTGCTGGCGCGCGCGCGCGAGCGCGTGGGCGGCGTGGACGTGCACGGCGTGACGTGGGCGTGCGCGCCCGAGTTCGACGCCGGCCTGGAGCGCGCCATCAGCTTCGTGGAGGACGGCGCCTTCGTGGCGCTGCCCAACGTCATCGCGCGCACCGGCGTGCGGTACGTGGTCACGCCTCTTCCTTCGATTGATTGGTCATTCCGCGCGCGTCAACAGCTAAGGTCATTAGTCCTGTAAATGTACGGGTTTACCCGCGGGAGGTTGCTGTGATCTTTCCCTCCTGGATAGTGAGGTCCGGCGCTGAGCGTTACGTGGACAAGCCCCATCTTTCGATTGATTGGTTGATTACTGATTGCGGGCGCGCCAACTGCTAAGGTCATTAATCCCGTAAATGTATGGGGTGTTTACCCTCGGGAGGTTGCTGTGATCTTTCCCTCCTGGATAATGAGATCCGGCGCTGAACTACATGTCGACTAACGACGGTTTCACCAACCAGGTATCTCCCATCATTGGAGCGCCACCCTAAGAAACTGACCGCGCGCGATCTTTCCTTCCTCTTCATTGCCCTATCCTCGCTCCTTACTTACACACTTACTCTAACATGCAATACACTACCGTACATACCGGGAGACCGATCGGGAGCTGGTGGGATACCTGGTTGAGGAAAAGCCCTCAAGCCGACGTTTAGGTCAGCGACGGATATCATCATCCAGTGGAGGAACGATCACAGCCATCTCCTCAATAAGAACATGTATTACACATACGGGACTAATGACAGCAGTTGACGCGTCCCGGACCACTAAACAATCAATGAAGTAATCAAACTCTTTCGTACCCAAAAATTTGTAACCTTTCATCTGAAAAACATGTAGATACCACAGACACTTTTTGCCACATAATTAAAGACTTCAAATAAAAAAAACTATATAAGTGCCACTTTCATACTTTCGAGAAAAATGAGTTTTATATATACGTTAAACCTATTAGTACTTTCAACTCCTGCCATTTACTCCGAAACACTGTCAAGAAATGCGCCTATACTTTGAGTATTATTAACGTCAGAGGACTTGCTTCATCATTATTTTTGTGAAAACGTGAATTTAACAGAATTGTCCCTTTTTTATGTCATGTCTTCAATTCCATTTCTGTCTGAATGGACACGCTTGGTTTTTGTTAATGTTATAGGACTTGATTAATTTATCATTATTTTTGTAAAAACATGGATTTAACAGAAATGATGCATTATTTCAAGTCTTCATTTCCGTGTCTGTCTGAATGCGCACGCTTGGTTTTATTAATGTTATAGGACTTGATAATTCATCATTATTCTTGTAAAAACGTGAATTCAACAGAAATGGTGATTTCTTTTTTATGTCGAGTCTTGTTTGCCATTTGCGTCCGAATGGGCGCGGGAGATTGTTAGCCGCGCGTGTCGCGCGCGCGCAGGTGGCACCTGGAGCTGAAGACGTCGTCGGAACGCGGCGTGCTGCTGTACAGCACGGGCCGCGCGTCGCAGGGCGACTTCGTGGGGCTGGAGCTGGTGGGCGGGCGGCTGCGCCTGCTGCTGAACAAGGGCGCGGGCGCGCTGGAGCTGCGCAGCGAGGCGGCGGTGGCGGACGGGCGCTGGCACGCCGTCGCCGTGCACTTCAACCCGACCTTCATGGAGATCGCGGTGGACGGCGCGGCCGTGAGCGCGCGCCTGCCGCAGGGCGGCAGCCGCTTCCTCGACGTGGCCGACACGCTCTACGTGGGCGGCATCGAGCTCAACAAGCGCGCCCGGGCGCTCGCGCAGGTCAGCCCACAGCCACACGCAGAATGCCGTGTTTCAGAGTGACTTTCTTCCAGGAAAATGATCACATTTTGCCAATTATCAAATAGCGGGAAGATGATGAAAAAATACAGGGTTTTCAACATGAAACTTGAGAGAATGTAGAAAATGATCACATTTTGCCAAGTATCAGATAGCAGGAAGCGATACAGGGTTTTTCAGCATGAAACTTCATGGCATGTAGAAATTGATCACATTTTGCCAATTATCAAATAGCGGGAAGCGATGCAGGGTGTTTCAGAATGAAACTTCTAGGGCATGTAAAAAATAATAACATTTTTCCAATTATGAAATAACAAGCGATATAGGGTTTTTCAGAATGAAACTTCCAGGGCATGTAGAAAATTATCACATTTTGCCAATTATCGAATAGCGGGAAGCGATACAGGGTGTTTCGGAATGAAACTTCAGGGCATGTAGAAAATGATCACATTTTGCCAATTATCAAATAGCGGGAAACTATACAGGATGTTTGAGAATGAAACTTCCAGGGCATGTAGAAAATGATCAAATGTTTCCAATTATCAAATAGCAGGAAGCGATGCAGGGTGTTTCAGAATGAAACTTCCAGGGCATGTAGAAAATGATCACATTTTTCCAATTATCAAGTAGTGGTAAATCGGACAAACGATACGCAAATGTTACCTGTGTAACGGTACGTGTGTACCTGTACACTGGTAACATATGCTTATCATTCGGAGATACACAGCTAACATATGCCCCTCGTTAGTAGTTACACATGTACGAGTAACATATTTCCCTCGTTAGGAGTTACACATGTAACATATGCCCATCGTTGAGAGATACACAAGTAACATATGCCCCGCGTTGGGAGATACACAAGTAACATAAGCCCATCGTTGAGAGATACACAAGTAACATATGCCCCGCGTTGGGAGATACACAAGTAACATATGCCCCACGTTGGGAGATACACAGGTAACTTATACCCCTCGTTAGGAGTTACACGTGTAACACATGGATTTCTCATGCACTGGCGTTTCACGTTCTGAGACAGCCAAAGACATTACTTTTTGCCTGCTCAACACCACTGCGTGAGGGGTAGCGTGATAAGGCGCAATGTCACAAGTAATAAGAAATTTCCCACCTCATGTTTATCGGCCAAGAGTGATCACCTTTTACCCCTATAAAGGCCCTTCAATTTTGTAACATTTACTTTGGAACACACTGTATTCTGTGAATACTGTAAGGCGCGTGTTAGGCCGCACAAGATCTCCAAAATAGAATATCAAAGTACGACTTTTTCGTATTTCCTGGCGGAATAGCCCATGTTTTGTAACTTTGTTTCTGAACTCCCCTCTCTTTTCTTTCCTGTTAATAATTGTCAGAGAAAACTTGTCACTGGCTCCTCGCGACGGTCTTCTATCCGGATTGTTTACTAAACAATAATTAATCTTCGTCTGTTTTTTTCATTAGTGTTCATAAGAGTTTCTTCTGTAAACAAAAATTTACTCGGTGAGCAATGATGCAAAATAAATACCACATAGGTCAGCGCCATCTGCCAACTCAGGAAAATTTTGTATCTTTATTATATCTGCTATATCCTTGCGTTAGCTCTTGGTCAGCTCGCTTTCCACTACGCTTCCCTGGTTTCGATTCCCGGTCGACCCAAGACTGTAGTGTGCGTTTTCCATGCAATGTCACAGTATATGTTACTGTGTGACGATGAAAAAATTCACTTCTGAAGTTGAGAAGACCGGAATACGGCGTGGGGATTTCTACGTGCTAATCACACGTACCCCATTAACCTAGGTCAGGGACGTCATCGGTAGGCCTGAGCCCGCTCACGGGCTGTCGCGCCAAGTACATACATACATATCCTTGCTTTACAACCGCACTCTTAAGGTGTGCTTCTTTTTCTGGTAACACGTCTTAACGCAGGTGTCACGTTTTGTGGTGATATTTCACGGTGAATCAGGTAAAATAACAACTTCGATCGGCTGTGAGCTTCGTTGATAATGTGCTTTAGGTAAAAGTACCTCCGTGCTCATGGCCGATGTGGCCCAAGGGTGAGGGGACGGTAGGGCTCCATCTATTCCTCACCGTCGGCGTACGGAGAAGGTTGTGCGATAACATGCTTTATTTCCCTATATTTATGATTTATGGAAGAGAACGATCAAGAGATTCTGAGAAATATTTCCTTATTCATTCCATTGTCCACGACTGGGGTGCGAAATCAGTTCTAAAATCTGGGAAAAGATTAAACTAGGTGTACGTATGAACTCTGACTTGAAATAAATGCCTAAGGATCACGAAATAATTTCTACCGCAGAACGGTATCAGATTGGAAAAGTTATGTTTTATATTTTTATCCATGTATCTCGAGCAGTAACGTACGTTATATTTATTGAGTGGAGTTCATTCTACCTGGAAATTTATTCCCTAGTATAAATTGCAGGAAAGATATGTTTAGAAGAATACATGATCTTAATCTTTGAAAAAATTCCTTTTTTTATTTTTTGGTGAGAAAAGATATACTATTGAAGTAAACTTTATTTTATTTACTTCTGACTGGTTTCCTGATCGTTGGTAGTGTAATACATGAAGCGTTTGCGTATGTATGTAGTCTGCAAATCAATGGATCGCGTTGTGAATAAGCGACATAACATGTTTTGGAACCACGCAAAGAGAGTGAATACGGCCTCAAATCGTGAATAATCTTAAATCGCTAAGATACTTGCTCCCCTTCCTTCGTGGCAACTGCTGTGCTTCAGTGCCAGACAACTGCGATAACTCAGCGGCATCATCTATGCCTCTGCGGTATCGACGTCTGAGAGGTTCGACCCTGCCGGTGGCGGATGTTCGATACGTAATTCTACGTAACTGGGATTCCAACTACAGCCTGAAGGAAAATTCTCGCTGCCTGTGGCTATAATCCGTAGTTTCCCGTGCTTTTTCTGATTAATATTTGGCGAATGCCAGGGCGGTATTTAAAAAAAACGGGCAACGGACCGCACACGATGTGTATTTCCTTTCTAATTCTAGTATCTTTCTCTCCCCTCACACACACACACACACACACAAGTTCATATGCATGCACTATACTACCACTATAGCGGGAGATATGTCAGGAGCTTAGAACATGTCTCTGCAGAGACGGTGTGACGCTGGGATAGGTATTTGAAGAGGGAAATCTTCGCATGTTGATTTGTAGGTGGGCGACTAGTATTACGTTCCAGAAGGGAAGAAACACCACTCCCTCTTGGGATATTGCTTGGACGAAAGGACCAAGATGAATGATCTGAAATAATAATAATAATAATAATAATAATAATAATAATAATAATAATTCAATAACAATTCAATAATAATTTAATAATAATGTAATAATAATAATGTAATAATAATAATTGTTGGCAAGTTTTTAAATTTTTAACAATGAGTAAATACAATAAGAAATATCTGAAAATAATAAATATCAGAAAATAAGTCTACATATTTTAGAATATTTTTCTTTCATGTATGATCTGTTGTGTATATATCTGTCAATATTTGTGAAACTATATGAATTCCTGTGTTTGCCAGTAGGAACGTTTGTACAATATAGCCCATGTGAAAGTCGAGACAAAAACAAAATGATACTGCCTCTATATCCGGCGAGGCTGAAGCTAGAGCATAATGTGACTTATTGTCATAAGAGCAGAATGTGGTCCTAAAAGACAAGATTCCTTTTGTCCAGTTTAACTGAGAAATAATAATAATAATAATAATAATAATAATAATAATAATAATAATAATAATAATAATAATAATAATAATAATAATAATAATAATAATAATAATAATTGTTGGCAAGTTTTAAATTCTTAACAGTAAGGAAATACAACACTAAATATCTGTAAATGAGTATAAATATTGTATAATATTTTTCTTTCATGTATGATCTGTTGTGTATATATCTGTTGTAAAAGTAATCAATGTAAAAGTTGAGACAAAAACAAAATGATACTGCCTGTATATCCGGCGAGGCTGAAGCTAGAGCAAAATATGACTTATAGTCATAAGAGCAGAATGTGGTCCTAAAAGACAAGATTCATTTTGCCCAGTTTAACTGAGAAATAATAATAATAATAATAATAATAATAATAATAATAATAATAATAATAATAATAATAATAATAATAATAATAATAATAATAATAATAATAATAATAATAATTGTTGGCAAGTTTTAAATTCTTAACAGTAAGTAAATACAATACTAAATATCTGTAAATGTATAATATTTTTCTTTCTTGTATGATCTGTTGTAAAAGTAATCAATGTAAAAGTCAAGACAAAACCAAATGATACTGCCTGTGTATCCGGCGAGGCTGAACTGTCGCGCGACTGCTTCCGGTGGTCCAGTCGCTCCCCGACGGTCCAGCGGCGTAGAGAGAGAGAGAGAGAGAGAGAGAGAGAGAGAGAGAGAGACAGAGTTGAGCGCGGGCGTGGGCGTGGGCGTGCGCAGGGGCTGCAGGCGGCGGACGCCAGCTTCCGCGGGTGCGTGCGCGCCATGCAGGCGTCGGAGAAGGCGCAGCGCCTGGGGCTGCCGTCGGCGCGCGTGACGCAGGGCGTGCTGCCCGACTGCGTGTGGCACTTCCCGTGCGCGCAGGCGCCGTGCGTGGCCGGCGCGCGCTGCGTGCAGCAAGGCGTCGACTCGTTCCGCTGCGACTGCGACCAGCCGCTCTGCGTGCGCCCGGACTTCGCCAGCACCTACAAGGTCAGGCCCCGCACTGCACTGCCTGTGACCGGTCCTAGTTCCGATCCCGACGGTGGCAGGAATTTCCACACTAGCTTGATTGCTAAGTCGAGTTCTTTCGCTGCCTTGAAGGAATTAACGGGCGGCTGCTCTAATCAGTAGTTTTCCGTGGTTTCTCCGATCAACACCTGGCGAATGCCGCAGCAGTACCCTAACAAACGGGCGCGCGATCTTTCCGCCCCTTTGCTTATCTTATTATCCTCACCCCCTTCTTACTCACACTTGCATGCACTACACTACCACACATGCCGGGTCGTGGGTTTAGAGCTTGTCCTGGCTGGGGCGGTGCCTCGTTGGTGGGAGATACCTGATTGTGGGAAAGTCCTGTTAGCCGATAGGTCGGTCGGCGCGGATCTCACCATCCAGTGGGGGAAGATCACCGCCACCTCCCGAGAAAAACATGCACTACACTTATGGGACTAATATCTTAGCTGTTGACACACCCGGAATCACTAATCAATTAATCAATAAATCAATCAACCACAATATGCAGAAATGTTTCACTCATACCCTGTGCATGCGTGGATTTATTGTGAATCCGGGCGCGTCAACTACTAGGGTCGTTGGTCCCATAAGTGTAGTGCATGTTTTTACTCGGGATATTGCTGTGGTCTTCCCCCGCTGTATGGCAATATCCGGCGCCGACCTACCGTCGGCTAGGGGGATTTTCCCCAACCAGGTATCTCCCACCAGCTGGGCATCGCGCCATCCGGAACAATATAGAAGTTCCCGGCCGGTCTCCCAGCGGGTGTGGTAGCGTAGTTCATATTGGTGGGTGGACAAGGAAGAGGTAGGAAAGATCGCGTCCGGTCAGCGGTCTGTTAGCCAAGGCACTGCTCCAAGAGTCACCAGGTGTTGATCGGAAAATCCACTGAAAATTACCGACCAGATCGCTAGAATTCGCCTCCGGGCAGCGCCTGAATTCAACCTAGGTGCAATGCCTTGCAAGTGTCGAAAACCGATTCCACCGTCGAGACTCTAAACCTAGGTCACAGGGACTGCAGTGACCTCAGTGGCTGCCCTGAGCCACCTCTCCGCGCGGGGCGCGGGCCGCGTAGTGGAAGGTGTGTGTGTGCGCGCAGGTGTACTCGCGGCCGTCGCTGGCCGTGGAGCTGGAGCTGCTGGCGCTGGCGCCGCTGCGCGTGGCCGAGGGCGGGCACGCGCTGCTCACCACGCGCCACATCGACGTGGTGCTCGACTACCCCAAGTACGGCGTGCGCGACTCGGGCGTGCTGCTGTACGTCGTGCAGCCCCCCAAGCACGGGCGCCTCGAGGTGAGGAGCCTCCCCTCCCCCACCCCTCGCGACGGCCAATCACCTTGGAGTCGGTGCAGGCCGAGCACGACGAAAGGGATGGTGTAACGGTTAGCGAAACGGACTGTTGTACCCAAGTTGGCGGGTTCAAACTCGATCGAAGCCGTGGATTTTGAAGGGCGAAAAAAATCCTTCGTACGCCTTCGTTCGGAGGGGACGTAAAGCCGGCTGTCCCATGTTAGTAGATTTACTTGCATGTAAAATATCCTCTATAAATACCCTCTTTCTCCGCTGGTGGATGACGTGGTCAAACGGAAGATGCGCGCGCGACACCGTGCATTGGCGTCTGCTTAAATAGGGGCAAATCGATAGACAATTGAATTGAGTTGAAACCTTATTTCACGTGGCGAGACTCGGGCCATCAGGCCCGCTCTTCCGTCTGACCACGCAAATTTCGCTACGCTCCTTTCACCAGCTAGCAGAGAATGGAGGTTTGAATTTAGCTCAGAGACGTCATTTAGGCTTGAGGATCTTTTACATGCAAGTAAATCTACTAACATGGGACAGCCGGCTTTACTTCCCCTCCGAACGAAGGCGTACGAAGGAGTTTTTCGCCCTTAAAAATCCACGGCTTCGATCGGGTTTGAACCCGCCAACTTGGGTACAACAGTCCGATGGAGATATGTATCTGGTTGGCTGTCCGAGAGATGCCGCGTCGTAGGAACAGGTGCCAACCTTCATTCTATGACCTTCCTCGTGGCGAAACGCGTTCACTCATTCTCGCATTTTACCCTGAGGAAGGTCGCAGGATGGCCGCCGAGACGTTGGTACTTGTGCATAGGATACGGCGTTACCCATACTGCCAAAGAGATGCTGAATCCGGTCGCTAAAGCCTGCATGCTGTGGATTCCATGTTCAAATAAACAGTAAAGAGTAAATATTTATACTAAATTATTGTATCATTATAAAATTACAATGATTCTATACACTTTCCTTTTGTGATAAAAACTCAATTATCAGAGGATGAAGTTCATGGGAAAAGAAAGTAATGATGATAATTGATTATATTTAGAAATGAACAATTATGGAAAGAAAAAGCAATAAAATAAATAAAGCTGAGAAACACACCTGGAAAAAAGTTAAAATTGTTAAGATTAACACATGTTAAAATGTATATAACGCAATTCACTTAGGCCATAACTACGTATAAAAAGCTGTCCCGCTCGGTGACGGTCCCAATGAAATTGCGTCCAACCTCAGGTATAATTTAGTATAAATAATAAGCAATATTTATTATAAACCTTTCAGTTAATCTAAAGATGGAGACGAAAGCTTTCCGAAACGTTGAAACAAATGCTTTACTCATATTAAATGAATCAATTTATAGGTGTGATTGTAATGCAAACAGAAGAAAATATTATTATAATATACCATTTAAGTTCACCCTCATTTCACTGTTGCCGTTCAATATACTGCAATTTATTTTAAAATGCATAGCAACCTACAAATTTAGATATTGAATATTATGCAGTCGTTTTGTTGTCTTAATAATACAATAATTCATTTTTTTAAATTTTATTTAATATACACTGGCATCAAATGTATCCTAAAGCCTCTCATTGGCATTTTTGCTTTTTTACAAACGAAGGAATTGGGCCAGTAACAAGATTGGCCTCACCAGCCACGTAAGACTACCCTATTTTGGTTTGTTTTGGTTTTCTTGTTACTGTTCCAAGCCCTTGAAGTTTATTTAGAAGTTTTCTAGACGTACTACTGATTACAATAGTTGTACGTTTGTTCACAATGCCCAGTTGAGAAAGAAAAGTGTGTCTCTACTCTTACTAAATATTTTGCCCATAACTAGTTAACAAATAAATTGAAGTGATTTCTGCTTTTTCCTTAGGTTGACTGCATTTGTGTGTGTGTGCAGGTGGACTTGTGGGAGCGGGGCGGCGGCGGGGGCGGGGCTGCGGGGGCGGCGGTGACGGCTGACGCGACTGCAGGGGGCAACGGCGCCAGCCGATCCGTCTTCACGCTGCTGGACATCGCCAAGGACAAGGCAAGTACACGTGTTCCGCCTTGTAAAACGCCTCTTACTCTCTATCTAGTCCACGGTGAAAGTCGACGCCATTGAACGTCTTTGAGTATGAGAGCTTTACGTTAAGATCGAATTTCGTTGCTCAGTGCCTCTCCCCTTAACGAGGAATCTTCATATACACCTTTCTCTAGTTTATCCTCGAAGGCCACTTCATCTAAATTTACAAAACATTTAATACTAACTACGTAAATAAGTAATTACAGGTCTGATCAGTAGCCAGTAGATATAAACGAACGTGATTGCGATCTGTAATAGATCAAAGGCAGATACAAATGATTCCATTCCTGCTTGCAGCCATTTAGTCTTGTTTGGATTATCAGTGTTTGTGTTCCGTATGTTGTAAAATTGCACAGCACTAATTTAATTACCCGTTGATGACACAACATTAAAATCCCAAATTCATATTCACCATTTATCGTGACTGTTTCCGAGCATTTGTGATATTAATACTCGCGGCGCCGAAAGGCACATTTTTTGGATCATTTACATTTTTAATATTTCTTTTTTCTTTCTTTATTTATTTCTTGTTCGACCAGAAGGCTTTTCAAGAGCTTGAGTACAATTTAATTAATAGTTACTCTTGGTTTTGGCACCATCGCTAATTGTAAACTTATTAAATCATCACAAATTTTGGCGGTGTCCCGCTGGTGGGAGATACCTGGTTGAGGGAAACCCCGCTAGCCGGCGGTAGGTCGGCGCCGGATCTCGCCATACAGCGGGGGAAAGATTACCGCCACCTCGCGAGCAAAAAACGTGCATTACACTTACGGGACTAATGACGTTGGTAGTTGACGTGTCAGAATCACCAATCAATCAACAAATCAATCAATCAACGACTCAATCAATCAACGACTCAATCAATCAACGACTCAATCAATCAACGACTCAATCAATCAACGACTCAATCAATCAACGACTCAATCAATCAACGACTCAATCAATCAAAATTAATCAATCAAAATTAATCAATGAATCAAAATTAATCAATCAATCAACATTAATCAATCAATCAAAATTAATCAATCAATCAAAATTAATCAATCAATCAAAATTAATCAATCAATCAAAATTAATCAATCAATCGAAATTAATCAATCAATCGAAATTAATCAATCAATCGAAATTAATCAATCAATCTAAATCAACAATTCAATCAATCAATCAACCAAACTAATCAATGACAATGCAACGAGTGCCCCCGACCTCGCATGCGCGGTCCGGCCGATGGGGAGCGGTTTGCGAAAGCGCGGGTGGTGCAGGTGCGGTACCTGCACGACGGGTCGGAGCAGCACGCGGACAGCGTGGTGCTGGAGCTGGAGCTGTCGGCCGGCGCGGGCTTCGTGCTGCCCGCCTACCTGCAGGGCCGCCAGCGCTTCGTGCTGCCGGTGAACGTGACGCCGGTGAACGACGCGCCCGCCCTGGCGCTGCCGCCCGGCGCCGTGCTGCGCCTCGCGCAGGTGACCGCACTGCCTGATTCATTACATCATACAAATAAGAATATAATAAGTTGCGCGAGGAATTAGTCCTGCGCCCGCGCACGCAAAACTAACAAAAATTAAATAACATATTATTGTGTATAAAATATACGGGTGTATGTATATATACATATATATATATATACATATATATATACATATATATATACATATATATACATATATATACATATATATATACATATATATACATATATATGTGTGTGAGTGTGTGTTTCTTGAAACCTGAAACAAGTTTACTCTTTTAAGCGATTTCCATTTGTTTCGGAAAAGATGGCAGTTAAGGGGGCAACTGAAACCAATTTATTGGAATTTGGGAGGTGTACATTCGATCTAATGTTTCTATTGGTGATAAAGTTGAGTATTCCTATACAAATACTTATACTCTAATTGTAAAGATGACTGAGATCGCTTAAACTGGAGAATTGCTCAAAACGGTCGTAACTCGTGACGAAATGTGTGTTTAGGGATGTAACGTGTAAACAAAGGTTCAGTCGTTCAAATGGATATTTCCTGAATGTCTACTTTCTGCGGCCTTATGTCACTATATTCCGCTTACACCGATCCACGCCCATAGAGTCCCCCGGTCTTTGCTTCGAAGGTATAACACGAACGCACTGAGTATGAAGGCCCGCATGTCTCATTAGTCGATGCGATGGGGAACTTTACCCTGGCGAACCGCATCTGGAGGGCGCGCATGACCCAGCCGGTTGGGAGACTTTAGGAAATGAGCTCGTAAGCGATCGAGAACCGTTTGGGTTAAAAGGGATATAGGCATGCGTGCATGTATAAACAATATATTACAAATATTTCAAACATCTCTTTAACAGTCTCTTAAACCTCTTGTCAAACTGCTTTAATAACTGTACGCAAGGGTCCGTGACATAGGTACAAATGCATAAGGAAAGTTAAACGTTTTGCTCTGTATATTTCTCATGAATCTGGTTTTCAAAGTTTAAGCGTGCATCTAAATAAAGTTTATAAAAAATAGTTACCATTGAAACTATACCCAAGAGCTTTAGTAGATTTAAACTCTACCATTCACTGAAGAATAAACCAACATATTGCCAAAAAAGGACAAATTCTACGTAATGTTTTTTTTTGTTGTTTTTTTAATAAAGATGTACGTGAGACAAATTAATATTTTTGTAAATTCGTGTCATTAATTTTACGTTAGTAGTAATTTCATCATATTTTTAATGTATCCCACAAAAATTATTAGCAATTAAAATTTACGTTATTGAGAGCATTATTAACTTAACGAATGATCATACTAAGATCAAAATTGAAAACATTCTTTAATTCACCTACCTCGAATATCGAAATCTTGAAATTTTGTGTATATGATATACTATCTCATCGTTTCTTTCCCTTTACTGTAACTACACGGAAGATAAATTAAACCCTTTCGACAGTGGTGGAAGCAAGGATCTTCCAAGCTCTGTGAAGCAATGAGCGACGTTTTCGCAACAGGAACGTGGGTACTGCAGGGTTGCCACATTAGCAGCGCGCAGGATGCATAATACATTGCCGCCTGTGACGTGTCTTGTAATCCGTATCAGGCGTCGTGGTGACATGCAGGGTTGTCCAACAGACAGTCCGCGGGTCGCATGCGGCCCGCTTTGCCATTTAGTGCGGCCCGCGAAATGTTATTGGTCAAAAGTGAGAGCCATTTATTGCATCTATGTCGGGTGAGACCACAGCACGCCTAACGCGCACGCCCTGTCAACACCCAATTCAATACAAAAATAGGTTAAGTTTGGATTGAATATTTTTTCTAATAAATTCAAAATTATCCCGTTTGTTTCACTGCATTAAGCATATTAAGGTCTAATATCACGCATTCCATCCCTCCGTTTCTGAACAGTCGGGTAAACTGCAGATATCAACAATGTAGAAAAGTCATGTATGCATCGCCCGAGTCATGTAAATATGGCCCGCATTAAAGGTTATAGTTGTGGCCCTTCAGGCCTTGCAAGTTGGACACCCCTGCTATTCTGGTTAGTTCGCTCCCCTTCCAAACTGTTACCAGGGTTCATTTCTCGGCCGATTCGTGAATCGAGGAATTTTGTGGTGGACAAAGTGGGTAGCTGGCAGAGTCGTCCTGTTTCCCCTGCCTGTCATTCAACCGTTGCCCTACCATTCCTTCATCAACACACGTTCATCAATAATTTACTTCAATAGTCGCAGAATAGTTCGAAAGGTGTTGATGTATGAATCAGAATAGTGTAGAAAATAAGTGAAGTGACTTCGACGTATTCTCAAATAAAGGCCAAGAATAATAAGCCACACGACGTTTCCATCAGAAATTGAAACGTCAGACATCAATTAACGCAATAGTAATGCAATCCAATGTAATTTATAAAGCCACGACGGGTGTATTTTGTGAAATGACAAAAAGTCTAAAAAATACATCAGATGAAAACTGCTGCAAGTATTTCCTGCTTTTCCTTATCTTGATTTGTTTAGAAATAAGTGTTAGTAAGAAATATAAAATTCTTGAAATGAATATCTTTTGACTTGAATATAAGAGTTATATCTTGCAGATATTATATTCTAAAACTCTCTCGAATTTTAGTCCCAAATCGCATGCTTCAAGAATCGAATGAATTGAAGTGGTGTTATACCTGAAACTGAGAACTAGGAATTCAAATTGCAATAGTAGGCTAGGCATTTATAATAAATGATTCTGAACTTATTTGGTGAGTCGACAGAATAGAAAATATAATTAACTTAACAATTTTTGTCATGAACCTCGTTAATTCTTTTTTTTTTAAGTAACACTGCTATTAAATATATTCGATTTAACCAATACCCAACATACACAGCATTTCATTTTCCTGTGATGTTTAGTTGTGAATAAATAAATCAGACACTTTGTCTTAATTTGCATAAAAATGTGTATCTGGATGGGTGTATCTGTAGTTCTAAGGACTTCAACTGTATGATTAATAATAATGTTGTTCTGTATGATTAATAAGAATCAAATTTCAAATAGTGTTCGTTTTGTAAGTTATGATTACTCGTTACTACTATGACAATATTCCAAGCCAGTAAGACAAAACATGTTACAAGAATTTGCGTCTTTGTTAACATAAATGCGGGTACCAAATTCGAAGTAATCTGTGTCGCATTTAAGGCAACCCTCTGAAGCCCAATATCTATGTTAGGTCTATATTTAATTTTGTCACTAAAAAAATAATTTCTTTACTTCTTTCAAAATTATCTTTTTTCAAAGCAAAACTTTGCAAAATTACTTTACTTCGCAAAATTATCTATTTTCAAACTTTGCATTGACAAATTCTATATTTTATCAGGTGTACGCACAATTATAAGTTCTCTGAAACCTGCTGAAACGACCACCTGATTAAGTGGTCACCTCAGTTATGGTCAGTTTTCGTAGAGCGGAGAGATTTTTCTCTGGACATATGTAAATATTCCGTTTTAAAGCAGTCACCAGGTCCCGCGGTCAGCAGCCACACATATTTTGTACATTAACCCGCATTACTCTCTCACACCTTGCGCACAATGTTGCTGTTTTCCTAACAATTATGACGCATAACGCTAGAAGTCGTGGAAATGGGATGGATATTACTATATACACATTACCTTTATGCCTAAAAATGCAGTGTTATACTACAAAGAAGATTGATAACTACAGATGCTTACCTTGCAGGGTGATTAATCTGTTTCTCAGGTAACAATAACTGATTTTCATGAAAGTAATTTACTCAAGAAATGGGCTTCAGCTTCCAAGTCAGTTTGAGAATCCGATCAACGAATGGAAAAAAACGGGTAATGTGTTTGTGTGGGGGGGGGGAAGAGTTCAAATAGAGGAAATCGAATGGTTTCGTATAGAAATTTTACGCAGTTCAAAAAAGCTTCAGGTATTTTTTAGGTGAGGTGTAATTAAAAATGTGTTAAGCAGCAACGGAAACTATCTTCATTGCATATGCCAAGCGGTCACTCGACCTAACGGTCGAGTGACCTAACGGTCGAGTGACCTAACTCGAGAACCATGAGCGACCACATAAAACAGGTGTGACAGTATTTTTTGCCGTTTTACTGCAATTAAATTTTGTCAAACATCACTTTCTGAAGTTCGCTGTAGAAAATTGTTGTATATCACTCCTAATGTCGAAAAAATTCAAATATATACATTTGAACTTAAAGCGTTCTTTGAAATAATTTAACACGCGTTTTCCATAAATGCATTGTGCGGTTCATTGTGAACTTCTTTTCCAGGAAGTGACACTAACCCATCTCTTGTTGCGGGAAGAAAAGCTCTTTCTACTTTTGAGAAACAGAATTTAGCTTGAAATTTACGCAGACTTTTTATTTTCTTACGACTTTAAAGAAAAGCTCTTGTGTCATTTGAACCCAATTTAGGAAATGCCACATCCAGCCGAAAGAAAAATAATACTTTCATAACTTTCCCTTTTCTTTCTTGAGAAAGCTCTTGTTCCTTTTTTTAGAACTCGACCCAGTTGTACGTTAACGCATTCTAAATCTTTTCTGTGCAACTTTACAAAGGCCATTGAAGAAGGAATAAATGAATTCCTCCGCTAAATGTAGGTTTCTCCATCGCTTTGCTTTAGATGCTTCTCATTGAATTTACAGATTGTTTCAATTAACTGTTAATATCGCTTAATCTGTGTTACTATTTCCTAGCCAAATAAGCTGTGATGAAAGTGTCTTTGTAACAAAACATCTACCATATGCGGTTGTATTTGTATGCTACACTTTTTCAATAGTTTGTAAGATATGTGATACGTAATTATAACATTGGGTAACTATAAATTTGTGTCCTTTATGAGTATGATACAACAAAATTACTTTTCTTAGATCTACGAACTTGGCTCTAACAATAACGTGTAGTCACGTTGTAATATAATTACTACGTAGCATGGGGGAAGACGAAAAGATCTTCCAGGTTAACACTTCGTCCAATGAGAAGTCACCTCAAACCTGTTATCCTATTAGCAATATATCCTGCTATTTGTTGAATTGTTCTTGTAGTCCATTGGCGATAATATTGATACATTATTATCTTTTCTTGATATATTCTAAGGAAATATGAGGGTTTCATGCAATTTACAAGATAAAATTCGACACAAAACCTTCTAAATATACTTCTAATGGATACGTATTTAACTATCATGGCTGCATCAAACATATTTAAAACGAAAAACGTAGAATTTAGGTATTCTGTTTTGAAGAAATCATTAAACAGGCATGCAATCCACAACACGTGCGCAACCTGAAAGCGGAGTATTTTACGACCTTAAAAACTATTTTTCAGGGCACGTGCAATGTTTCTTGGGTTGTATTTAATCAAAATCAGGAATTTTTAAAATCTCATATTTTTGGATGTTTAATTCTCGACATCTCCATTCTTTAGTATGGGTGATGAAAACTGTACAGTATCCCGAAATCCATATAAAATTAAATTGAGTATTTGTTGTCTTATGCGCATGAATCGCATGGTTCTCTACGCTCTTCTGAATTAAACCCTTAGCAATATTGGAATGTTTATTCACCCATAGTACAGGGTCGCTGTAATGTCACGCACAGTTCAGGCAGGGGCTGGATCCGTTCTAAGTTGTATTCCAAAATGAAACTTTTAACACACTGTTTTATTAAGCGCGAAATGTTGGCCTTTCATTAAAGCATAAGTGTTGCTGGAATGACTGTCGAATTTGTTTCAGTGCTTTCTGCATAGTGTGGGAACAGATAAAACGTATCAAACATATGCAATAGTGTGGAATGCATATAGATGAATATATAATGCATATAGATAAAATGAGTTTTTTAGTAGAAATTGTGTGAAGGAAGTGAGTCGAGGCGAGCCTTCTCTATATTTTGCTATAAACGCCTTGGAAATTTTGTATTCGCAGGACTCAAGATTGTTTTTAAGTTATGCCTTTATGCCGGAAGACTGGAGGCTCGCCCTCAACCAAAAATTTGCGCGAGAGAAGCAAGACAAATTAGCCTATGAAATCGGCGATTCCTTGGCTAGGTTAACGTAGCTCAACCACCTTACCAGTTGCATATCTAGGGTGAGGGGTGATGGATCCCAGCGTAGTTCTTTTTCATAATTTTAGTTTAAATAAGGAGTATCTGTTTTAATTTTTATGTCATTTATTATTAAAAAATTTCTGAACCCTGTGTGATAGTTTCGCCTTTCAATGCTTATCGTATGATTACAAGAACTTCGTTCTCTTTCAGTCGGACTTGGAAATAATAAAGTAAAAATATTATTTGAGTATCCTTTGTTGTAGATAACAGTTGTGCAATCCGAAAAACAGAGTGAACGTTGAACTACTTCTTCAAAAAATGCATCTGTGTTCCTTCGGGAAGGGCCGCAATAACAGAAAATGTTAAAAATATATAGTATGTGACCTTGTCATACCTCAGAAACTGAAATTATTGTAACACAACATGCAACCCCCCCCCCCCCCCCCGAATGTTTTCGGGTATCGGAATAGCTTGAGTACGCAACTGTTAACATGTTCATCTTATTGAATCACTGACCTTTGTACAGCGCTTTCCACACCTATTCCATTTATCCATTTGCTGTAGATGTTTGTCATAAAAAGCTCTCGGTCCATCAAGAGGGAGACTAGTCAGGAGAGAACAGCTGTGTTCTTTTGCGAACCTCAGTCTCTTCTAGCTGCAGATCCTGTGTCCTACCAAATACCTCAAGAAGGAGACTTGAGTCAGGAGAGAACAGCTATGTTCTTTTGTGAACCGGTCTGTAGGTCCTCTTTCCCATCAAATAAGTAAAGGAGAGTAGAGTCAAGAGATAACTAAGGTGATTCTTTGCAAACTGTGTTCTTTCCTGGCTACAGGTCTTATATCCCACCAAATAAGTCATAAAAATAATGTGGTCCTTTGCGAACCATACACTCTTCTGGCTGTAGGTCCTGTGACCCACCAAACAACTCAAGAACGAGTCTACAGCCAGGAGAGAACAGACGACTTCCTTTTCAAACCGCGTTTCTGGCTTTAGGTCCCATGTTCCACCAAATAACTCAACAAGGGGACTAGAGCCACGAGAGAACTGATATATTCCTTTGCGAACCGTACTCTCTCGTGGCTATAGGACTTACATCCCACCAAATAAGTCGTAGACTTTATTGGGTCCCTCCCAATAAAGTCAACAGAACTGATGTGGTCCTTTGCGAACCGTACTCTCTCCTGGACTGTAGGCCTTGGGTCCCACCCAATAAAGTCAACAGAACTGATGTGGCCCTTTGCGAACCGTGCCCTTTCCTGGCTGTGTCCCAAAAATGTAATTTAACAAGGAGTGTAGCGCCAGGAGAGAGCCGGCCACGGAATGCACACAAGAAGCGTTGGGAGTGCTTGGACACGTAGCGTTTATTGGGGCTGTCGCATGCGGCGCCGCGCTGCGCAGGGCACCCGCAAGGTGCTGACGAGCGAGCTGCTGCGCGCCGAGGACCCGGACAGCGCGCCGGCCGGGCTGGTGTACACGGTGCTGCGCGGGCAGGCCGGCGAGGCGCGCGGCTACGTGGAGCGCGTGCACGCGCCGGGCACGCCCATCGACACTTTCACGCAACGCGACGTCGACCAGCGGCTCGTCGCCTACGTGCACAAGGGCGGCGGCGGCGGCGGCGGCGCGGGCGGCGGCGGCGACGAAGGATCGCGCCTCGCCCTGCAGGTCAGTAGCCGCACAAGGCTCATTCACAATGCAAACAGTAACGTAAGTGGTAGACTGAAGTAGTCACAATGGCAGACATAAACGTAAGCAAAATAAGAGTTTCTGTTGGCTGGGAGACATTCTGGTTTAGTATTGGTTGGATGAGAGAATCGATTTTGAGGTATCGACTGTGTCCATGGCTCATATGTTTGTCTATCGACTTCGCTCCAATTTCGATTTTGAGTTAACGTACTATGATTGGTTCATTTCGTATGTCATACTTAAGCATAAGCATAGACGCTTGAAGCTTGCAAGCTTTTAAGTTAACGTCTTACGTGTTATGCTGATGTGAACCATTGGTAATTTAGGCCCATTTACAATGCAAACATTAACATAAGTGGTAGACTGAAGTATTCACAATATCTGACATAAACGTAAGCAAAATAAGAGTTTCTGTTGGCTGGGAGACATTGGGGTTACTATTGGTAGGATGTGAGAATCGATTTCGAGGTATCGACTGTGTCCATGGCCCATATGGCGTTAGTTATATCGACTTCGCTCCAATTTCGATTTTGAGTTAACGCACCATCATTGGTTCATTTCGTATGTCGTACTTAAGCATAAGCATAGAAGCTTGCAAGCTTTTAAGTTAACGTCTTACGTGTAAGCTTGTGCGAACACATTGTGAGTGAAGGCCCATTCACAATGCAAACGTAAACATAAGCATAGCGCATAGACATAAACATTAACATAAGTGATAGACTGAAGTATTCACAATGTCTGACATAAACGTAAGCAAAATGAGAGATTCTATTGGCTGTGAGACATTCTGGTTTACTATTGGTTGACTGGGAGAGTCTATTTCAAGGTATCGACTGTGTCCATGGCTCATATGGCGTTAGTTCGTCTATCTACTTGAATTCTCGATTTCGAGTTAACGTACTGTGATTGGTTCATTTCTTATGTCTTATTTCAGCATACGCACAGAAGCTTGAAGCTTAGATGCTTTTGAGTTAACGTCTTTCGTGTTATGCTTATGCGAACGCATTGTGAATGAGTACGCTTATGGAAGTAGTCCTAACTTTTATGTTAACGCCATGCTTATGTTTATGTTTGCATTGTGAATGGGTCTATATAGTACGATTTTTATATAGTTGCCACTCAACGCCTGCCTTCACGATTGAATGTGTCACGGCATTTCGCGTGCTTCTCGGTAGTGCCGCGGGATGTCGCATGATCGCGACCGTATAAAGCGGTGCTTGCGATCATGCGACCTCTATTGGCACAGACGTGAAATAACGTGACATATTCCATCGTGGAGACGGACCGTCAGAGGCAGCCATACACAAATCTCACTATGACAGAAGAATTTTGAGATGAATTTCTTTCATCCCAATCTTCCAAATATAACCAATTACGCTTCATTGCTTTTTACATTTAGATGCATTTTTACTTCTCCTACCGGTAATGTAGTAGTGCAAGTAAACGCACAGTTTGTAGGAATATTCGTAAAGCGAAGAATAACTACAGTGGGCATGTCGTAACTTCAAGACCGCATTCAAACAACTATATGAATCTTGAATTGTGATTCTTCAATATTCCTTGAAGAAAAGTCAATGATAATTTCAAGAAAAATCACATCTCAGACCATTGTATTATTTTTCATTTGTTATCAATGACATTTTTAGGAAATAACCGTCAGAGTCAGTTATGTAATAACGATTAGTTCCTTGATTCTTAAAAGCAATCGTAGTGTTGTATTGATTTTGGTCCCGGAATACACACTGTTCGTAATGGCAGACCGTTATGAAATATTTCTCGTAATATAAGTAATATCATATCTTAAATATACCGGAATGACTACAATTGAGTGCCAATTTCAAAAATTGAAAAGTATGATACAACATATTATTGCCATAAATTTTATTGAAATAGTCACTTTATTCCCCACTACCTTTAAGTTCAAAATGCAAAATGTCATAGAAACTGAAAAATATGTCTGAAAACGCAAAGTATAGTTCAAACGTTAGGATGTAACTAGTTGCCCCATTACTTCTAGGCTGTCCGGGTGACGCCGCGTCGTTGGCAGATAGGCCGACGTTTCGCCTGTCATGTCGCAGGCTTCTTCAGGGTAGTGACCCTGAAGAAGCCTGCGTTGGCAGATAGGCCGTCGTTTCGCCTGTCATGTCGCAGGCTTCTTCAGGGTAGTGACCCTGAAGAAGCCTGCGACATGACAGGCGAAACGTCGGCCTATCTGCCAACGACGCGGCGTCACCCGGACAGCCTAGAAGTAATGGACTCGAGCCGCGGAAGCCTACGTGTACTTAGTTGCCCCATTGCCCAATGCAATTCTGTTCAAACTGTATTTTACTATCTTTGGCCGTTTAACAACTTCCAAGAAGTGCTAATGACATTTGAGAGGAATTGACAATGAAAAAGAGGTAAGAACCATAGCAAATGTTACAGAAGATGTGAAAAGCGTGTTGGGTGAGGGAGGTCGGAATGCAGTTTTAACGTCCAAAATATGTGAGTAAAAGTATGTACGTTAATAGAATTATCTTGAAAAGGAACGTAGTATTGGTAACGGTATTGGTTATTTCGTGAATGAAATTATTTTGGTAAATTGCTTCTTTTGAGTCATCCTGTGAGAGAGGTGGTGCATTGACAACTACTCGGCTGTACAGGAGTCGCCGCGTCCTAGACACAGGTGCCAACATTTTCGGCCACCATTCTGCGACATGGCTCAGGGCGAAAGACGGCATTTTATTCTGGGCTGTTCGGGATGAGCCGTGTCACAGTCGGTCGAGTTGACGTTTCGGCCATCACGTTGTGGCCTTCTTCATAGCTGAAGGCCCCAAGTAGCTACTGAAGAAGGCCAACATGATTGCCGAAACGTCAGCACTTAACCGACTGTGACGCGGCTCATCCCGGACAGCCAAGTATCAAACGACTCCAGCCGCGGAAGGCTACGGATCCAGGCGACATTTCGCCTGAGGAAGGACGCTGAACGACCGAGACGTTGGCACATGTGCCTAGGAAGCACAGCCACGTGATTGGTGGCCTCCGTCCGCGGAGGCCTACGCTCTCGAGGCGGTGCGTGTGCCCGGTGTGTTGCGCAGGTGTCGGACGGCATCGAGACGAGCGGCGTGGCCTTCCTGCGCGTGTCGGCCTACCCGCTGGAGCTGCACCTCGTCAACAACACCGGGCTGGTGCTGACGCACAAGGCGTGGGCGCGCATCTCGCCGGCCAACCTCACCTTCGCCACCAACGCGGACGACGCGTCGGGCGAGGCGGCGCTCGACGTGCGCTACGAGGTGGTGCGCGCGCCGCAGTGGGGCAGCGTGCAGCGCCTGCGCGCCGCCCCCGCCACGCCCGCCCCCGCCCCCGACGCCGCCCCCGACGCCGGCGCCGCCGACGCCCAGTGGCAGACCGTCGACCACTTCATGGCGCACCAGCTGGCGCGCGACCAGATCCGCTACCTGCACACCACCGGCACGCCGGCGCACGACGAGTTCAAGGTCAGCTCTCAAGGCCGTTCACACCACCTACTCGCTGTCGCAATATATATATATATATATATATATATATATATATATATATATATATACGAATATATATATATAAACTTCCCTCTGCCAATCAGATGGCCGAGATCGCTAAGGCAGTAGTGCCGGAGTGGTCTCGGACCAGAAGATCGCGGGTTCGAGTCCCGCCTCGGGCATGGGTGTATTTGTGTGTGTTTGTATGAGTGTGTCGTCCTTTCACCCCTCATTATCATCATCATTTCATCTTTCATACCCCCAGGACTAACAACCCTGGGGGATAAAAATCGGATCCAGCTTAAATGCTGGTCCCCCCAAAGAAGTGTTCGCAAGCACCTGCCACCGTGATATTAAATGAAAAACTGAGCCACGGTAAATGCAGGTTGCTTGCCCTGCGTGGTCCTAGTCGGCCGAAACGAAAATAATAATAATAAACTTCCCTCTAATTAATTCACGTTCTTCATTGAAAGTCTAGCGCCAACAGTAATATAAATCTTGTAAATCTTGAATTCTACCAACTATGACGTGCGTGTGTTCAGTTAGGAATGTGCTGCCTCTATCAATCCTCAAAAATTAAGAGCCATTCAAAATATGTATTTTAAGAATAACTTTATCCCAAGGACCGATTCAAACCATCGTAATCCTCCATAACTGTCAAATGATCCAAACTTTAACTTCCCTTAATTTAACTTAGCACAATGTTTACTTTCTTCCAAGTAGTAAAAACCACTGCTTGTGGAGGCCATTCCCAAAAAGCTAAAATCTATGTACTGTATATTTAACCTCTTCGAAGGACAAAACCTGTCGAACGAGAAAAAATAAATAAAAAGTAAAGAATTTTTCATTGGTGCAGAATCTAAAATGTATTATTATTCTTATTAATATTACATTCTCTTATATATTATAACACCTACAATCGAGATATCGAATGTCTTTCATCGCTTTAGAAAATTAGTAAAAATTATATTTGTGTTCATGTGTATCATCATGTCTTTCCTTCTGGTTGCGACGCTACACTTAAGAATGGTTCAAATCGACTTCCGTAATTTCTAGGATGGGAACCTCTGAAAAGTTAGCATTTGATGTAAAAATGATATTCTTTAAGTTTCAAGTCGATCGGATTACACTAAAACCTCTCTCATCATTCATAAAGTTTTTGTTGTGTTTTTAATTTCAATTTTTCTGGATAAATTTAATGGTTTTCGCAATAAAATGACACAGACGCTCCGACGTTTTTAAAAGAACCACTTTTACGGTATCAGAGAACCCTACACGTGTATTTCCGTTGAAATCGTGAAATCGATTTTCTGAAGCTTTACAGAACTTTCTGATTACTAAGGATATTACTCTGTACATACGTACCTATAGGAGAAAGTAATAACTAGTAGAACCAGAGGAATTCATCTCGAAGCTTCCAAAACGCCCATTATATATTAAAATGACCCATCCGCCTTCCTTCTTACGATCGTGTTAAGCCGAAGCGTTTTAAATGTTTTCTCTAAACCACGGTTAATTTTTTTTAAGCAAATGAGACGATACAACCTTAAGGAATATGGCTGTACAATAAAACACGAGTGTTTTAGAATGGGATATCTTATGGGTTCCTTTCTACTAAACAGGTTAGTACAGTTCTAGATTGCGGTTGGATTGGATTACAGGGGGATGTATAATGATGACAATATATCTTCTGGGAAAATTATAACTTTTGAACAAACTCGATGAAATTAATTCAGAGCACGTTGGGTGAGCAACCGCCAGGAAAAGCCAAAGACGATATGGAAAAAAAGGAATCATATAGAAAAATTGTGTTTCGGGATCTTTTCTCACGAAATTATTTGCTTTTGCACAGGTTTATACGATCAAATATATTTATTTATTACTTAAATCTATTTTAAATCATTTGGCCTTACATCAAAAACATCACCAGATAATGCGAAGTCTCCACCACATATTTACAATAATTCTGCGACCATACCTGCCTCGACGCTTGTATATGCATTGATTGCATAAAATTGGTTGAGAAAAGATAAATTATATTAACCACTGAATCTATGAACAATATTTTTATTGAGAAGAAGAATTAAGAGGATTAGTCATGGAATATCTTGAAAATACGACGAAAATCCTTATAAATGTCAGAAAATTGCCATTTGTGCACGTTTTATTTTATTGTGCATATTTTAGCTATCCTGGGAGTGTATTCACCGATTTATTTTTAGAAGAAATTTAAATGTTAGATTAAGCATTATTCTCCAAAACATGTTTTTTTTCTTTTAGGGATTATTAAATAGTATTAAACTATTTTAATAAAAGATATGCTTTAGAAAATGTTATTAATTCATACCATCGTTCGATGTAGCAAACTATTTCCTCGAAACAATAACATTCAGTAATTTTTGATAGCGAAAATAACTTTTTGAATCTTCTTAAAGACAATTGCTGAACATTTGTGACAAGATATATTACTCTAGAATTTATTTTATTTGTTTGTAAAACATGTGAAAAATATTAACATTGAACAAAAAATGTGGGGAAAACCATACAACATTAACGGCCGTACATTATCCAACATACATTATCCACTTATTTTGACGAATATTTTTGATAAATATTAAACAAATTATAGCAATAATCCATAATTCATAAACTTAGCCTCTAGAAACCTACTTATAATGACAATTCGTAGTTAAAATTAGCCCATGAATGGAATTGCCATGAAGCTCTATGTTCAAAGTAGAACAAGCAACCAGTCACTCCCTAAATTAACTTAAAAATTAATAACGCTTTTATAATTTTTTTATTTTCAAAATTAGTCTTAACTTATATTTTAATTTATAATATTAACCACTGACGTTCAGGTGTTTAACGATAAAATGATCTTATTCAGAATGAGATCAAAACAATTTCCAGAACGTATAGTAATATCCAACATACTTGTTCTCACTCACCTGGATTTCAACCCATTATCTTGATGTTAATTAACTCTTCTTGCCTGAACTTTTGCTTCCTTTAGATGTTGTGCTCTGCGACCTTTTCCTCTTCTTTTTGAATTCCGAACCAGATTTCTTTTCAGATTTTGATTTCGATTTCATTTCGGTACTGTCTTTGGCTTCTTTTCTACTGACAGATTCACTTTTACCTTTCCTGTGGCTTGGCATGGTGTTTTGTATAGATGACTGGCTGGTCTAATAAAATTATATTACTTGCATTTTACTATTTAATGGTCATTTATGTCGCTTGAGCGTATTAAACGCCATAATTTTTCAATTCATGGGGGAATTGTTCCAAGCATTGGGTTTTCTCTTTTTGTGAAGCGAAATTTTGCGTAACTATGTACCCATCGTAAACAATCGAAGACAAAATCTCTCACTGCATACTATTGTATTTCATTTGTTTCCGTTAGTTGATGTACATTAGAAGCAATGTGATTCATATTATTTTAGTAATCTGATGTAATCTCCGTATATGCATAAATTTTGTTTCATTCTGCTGTATACATCTTTACGTATTCTCGGGATATGTAAAAGTGTTAGTGTCTCAACGAAAGATTTCTTTGTAGCACCGTAGGCGCTCCTGCATTCATCGTAAACATTATTTACATACTATTAGTACGAAATGAAGTGAACAGTCTTATTTTTATTAATATAATGTTAGGCAAAGCTCTTCATTATGTAGTTATTTGAATCGAAGAGAAAAAGTACAAGATGCTGTTATTCCTACAATACACTTTAGAGGTTCTCTCTAGTTTAAGAAGTATATTATTTTGTATACCGTCCAATTAATAGCGTATATACACAATCAAATTAGGTTATCCTATGGCAGACTGTATGCATCTTATAAAATATTAGAAAGGATTGTAAAATTGGGAAGATATGTCTTAATCGGTTATGAAGAATCTTATGGTTACTCTTCGAAGGAAATTATACGAGTTAAGATAAGAGACTATGAAAATGGAGAGGCTGCTAATTCAGGAGCGCCGTGTGTGTTCTGACTTAAAGGGTTATGGCTTCGGTCTCATAGAGCGTGGCGATTTTCCTTTGACGCGTACTACTGCATAGTACAGAGAAAGTTATGTAATGCTTCATCGAGGAACACCTTTTTTTAACAGAAAAACACGTTTTGCGGATCCCTGATACCGAAAAACTTGATAATTTTTTCTCTTATATGTGGTAAAATATTTTCTCTAACACGTGTTGTAAGAGGAAATATGTGCCAGAATCTCTGTTTGTGAGTCCTTGGTACCGAAAAATCAATTGACGGCAAAACGTCCGTCTGTCCGTCTGTGAATACTACTAGCGCCTAAACCATTTAACCATTAATTCCAAATTGAAGAAACCCCTGGCCATCTGGCTCTAGTCGAAGCTTTGAAATTTTGAAAAACATTCTATAAAATTTGGGGATACTTTATATGAAGCCCTCCGGTCATTTTAAAAATTTTCTGAAAACGGCTCCAAATTCTTTCTTTAAATTTCTTGTAAGAAAATAGTAACAAAAAAGTGGGATATGTCCGATTTGCACGGTTAACTCTGAATTTTCGAAAATTTCAAAAGTATACATTTCTTTCGGCGTCTTTCTACAACTGCAAAATTGAAGATAGAGGTTTTTCCTTCAAATAAAATTTGTTGTCCATAATTAGTTCTTTCATTAAGGTCATGTACATTTTTTTAAGCTTATAATAATTTTCGCGCAATATTTGAAATTTGAAAAACTTCCAAAAAGAAGCTTTCTCAAAAACGGCTCTAATTTGTTTCTTTAAACTTTTGATAGTGATAGGTGTACTAAATACACTCTATGAGATGACATAAATGCCAGTTTTCTCTATTCTTTTGTTTTTTCAAAAATTTCAAAAAGTGTAATTTTTTATGTCTGTCACGTGGTTAATATTTATACTAGCGGCGATTTGTTCACATTATATTTACGAGTACATGTACTTTAAATAATGGTATATAAAGTTTCTCGAACAGAACCATTTTCTGTGAAAACTAGCTCAAAATTTCGCATTTTCAGAAACGCTCAAACGCCATCTTCTCAAACACGGTTTCAAATTTTGTCTCTAAACTTTTCAAAAGATATTGCTAATTGCGCTGCTTAATATGGCGTAAAGTTCATTTTGAGTATTTTTGTTTTTGTTTTCGAAAATAATATTTTATAATTTTCTAAAAACATATATTTTTAGAAGTTCTCTAGCGCCGTTAATATGCACATTTCCACCAATTTGTAAACACTATTGTGTGTGTGAGTTCATATGCGTTAAATGATTTATACGGGTAATAAAGTTTTTAGAAAACTCAAAAATTTTCTCGAAATAAAAAAGGTTCAAATTTCGAATTTACAGTAGCGCTTAAACGCAATTTTCTTAAAAACAGCTCCACATTTTCAAAGAAAACTGCCATTTAGAATGTGCCATTAGAGGTGTTACTGTTCTTTAATATACTTAAAATTATATTTCTTTTCTACTATTAGGAAATCGAAAAATTGAGAAAATTTAAAAAAAATGTACTTTAGGCGGCGGTAGATGGCAGCTGGCAAGAATATGCAGCAAGTCAGCTTGCTGGGACTAAACGATATAGAAAAGGAATAAGGAAAAGTCTGTGCCATTTGTAGCACCACTAATTTATTCAGCCTTGCTGACTTTTTGTCCTTTTTGGCCATTTCACTTTTGCCTTTTTTTTTCATTTTGTACTGTCCTTTTGTCATTCTTATCCTTTATGTCCATTTTGGTTCTTCTGGTGAGATAAACGTATTTTGTTTTCTTTATTGCATTCACGGAATTGTCAGAACACTTGAGAATCGTCTCACGCACTTGTGCTGAAAATTGAACTTTTAGCACGCCTGTCATGGTCTGATCGAGCCGCTTTTAGTAGTGTTTGTCTAAAAAAAACATTTTTGTTAGTTTGCGAGTAAATTTGTGTGAATGTCGGCGCGATCCAGTTCAAGGTGTCGGTGCTGGAGGTGCAGAGCCCCACCGTGTACGACTTCCGCGTCACGTTCACGGAGCTGCGCCTGGCTCTCGTGCGCAACGTGGAGCTGCAGCTGAACGGGTCCCGCGAGGCGCCACTCACCGCGCAGCACCTGCAGTACCGCACGGCGCCGCTGCCCACCGACGGCGCCCTCATCGCCTTCCGCGTGCAGCGCCCGCCCCGCTACGGAGCCCTGCACCACGCCTCCGCCAAGCACCGCCGTCTGCAGGTGACCATCACCCTCGTCCTCGCCTATGTTATTTCAGTGTTTTATATGAGTTTGCGGCTCTCACGATTAATCGTTCCTTATAAGTAGGGGCGGATTTTAATGATTAATGGCCTTTTTTTAGTTCAGATCAATGCCTTTCAGTATATACAATACTTTTATGCAATGTCAAAACGAAATGACCCACTTTTATATATGTGTATTGTATATATGTGTATTGTATATATGTGTATTGTATATATGTGTATTGTATATATGTGCATTGTATATATGTGTTAAACGATTTTGACTAATAAGTTACTTTTTACATGTTCTTGTCATTTTAAAGCAATTTTCGCTTATTTCATCGGTTTTAATATAATTTTAATGGTACTTTCTTCAAATAATATTTACGATGTGCGACAAATGTTCTCCACAGATTTCCCGAGTAGCCTATTCGATTTCTTCGCTCAGTAACTGTAATATCAGCCGTTGTGAGTATGTAATCTAAGGTTCCTGTGATATCTATCACCGCCATTGTCAGTTCGGTCGTTTTCGGGATGACTAAAAACAGCAATTTCTTAGCAAATAATAGTCCAAACCAAAATTTTGCAAGCTGAGTTCAATTGAACGAAAAGAAGTAGCCTTTATACATCAGTAACCTATTCAGTAGCTTGAGTTGCTTATCTGAACTGTTTTTTCCAAGATTTTTACGTCAATTTCCTTTGCTTTTAGGGCATTTTAATAATATTTTAAGAGCATTTAATTGATCATTTTGGCAATGTTTTAGCTCATCAAAATACGCCCCTTCTTAAAAGTAAGATCTAAAGGAAGAGAATTTCGCGGATTGCACTTAACTTTAAAATATAAAAGGTTTTTGGGAGAAATCCGCATCTAAATAGTCATGCTAAATGCAACCCACAGCACTCTGGCAGTGTTGATATCTATAGTTATATAACACAATAACGAAGTGTTCTAGGGGCTTAAAACGAAGACGTTTGTGGCCAATGTCCTGAAATAAATGACCTTGGCCCCGCAGATGAGATCTTCTTGGACATTCTCTTACATTCTTGCTGGTTCTGCGCTTCTCGATTCTACTCCATCTGTTCAGAGACGTTCAGAATCTGCAAGTTTATGTGATATTAAACTAATAACTTGATATTCTATGCGATTCAATTCCACGTGTGTACTTCACTGTTCAGTAAAAAAATTAAATAAGAATAGTTTGTACTGGCAACGTTACTGTTCCGTTAAAATACGTTCAGTTAATACTATTACAAAGAGACGTATAGAAGAAGTGAGGAAGGATAAGAGGGTCTTCAAGGAAAATATGTGTTATGAACTTAATACGGAAATGGAAGGATATGGAAGAGGGTGGAGTTTAACTCGCGAGAGTTTTCGCTTGGGTACGCTAGTAAAGTTTTGTTTTTATAACGTATTATGTAAACATCCCTTTTCCGGATGAACTACTCAGTCAATCGCAAATAAGGTGTCGTTTGAAAGTTGGAAATCTCCGATGTTTTCACATGGAGGTTACATTTTTGTGTAGTTTGTATAAACATTAATAAGGTGAAAAAAATATTTTTTGAAATATCGATATCACGCACAACCTTTCGGTAAGGCGAGTAGTATCGGCACTAAGCAAGGCACATGGCGAGGACGGTGGCAAAAAGCGAGGCGTGTTTGAGCCGGCCAGGCTTAGACTGTGGCAGAGCAATGCAAAGCAGATCAGGGCAGAGCCGGCCACGCCAGGCCAGACTAGGGAAGGATATGCTACAAACAGAAAACATTCATTTTGGTGCCTGGATAGATTAATAAGGTGAATAAATATCCAGACAAGGAAAAGGATTCAGCTGAAAGGCCCTCACAGACCGGCGCGGCAGATCCGCAGTGGGTGCGGCGCGGATAGTTTCGCGCTAGAAGCGGCGACGAAATCCGCGGAACTGATCACACCGGAGCGTTAATTATGACTCAGCGTTGGGTGACTGTTTTCCTCATCCGAAAGACAAAGAGCGAGGGAGCGAAGACTCCCGAAGGCGGACGGACTTGCACGAAACTCGGGCGGTAGCGGTCGAAACGCGTCCGACTGCGTTCCTAAATCCGCAGGTAATAAAACGCTGCCGCGACGCTCGCCTGCCGCGCAGGTCTCAACGTGCTCATAAGGCAACACGTTACGCGAAATATCCACTACGGTCATCCCGCGTAGGCTGCGGATCTTCCGCGTGGGAGCCTTTAAACTTCCCGGGCGATTTAATCGCGTGGGTTTCCATTAGTACCCTAATTTCAAATGCACAGGGAAATTAAAAGCAAACTCTACAGCCTCCAGCCTTGTGAGAGGTGATCATGATACGCATAAACTCGAGAAAATCCGAAAACAATGGAAATGTTTTGACTGAAAAACGGAAATGTTTGATTGGCTCATTCCGTCTCTTCTCGTACAACCCGTATGCATGTAGGCCTGTATACATATTTTTATAACGGGTCGCGTCGTGGACTATTGCGAGTCCATCCGGAGCTGGTGCATGCAGCCAATGGAAGCTTGAGGATGAGGGGGGGGGGGGGTACTGGTAGTTGGATGGGGGCAGCGTGCTGCTGTTAGGATTTTGTTCGTCAGAGTCCTCGCCTATAAACTTGGCTAAGAATACCGACTTTTACATCTTCTTATCTTCAAGTATTTAGGCATAATGCCTGTTACGCCGCTTAATTTTGGTCCCTCCAGCGCATTCTTGGACGTCCTACATTCCTTTTACCTCTCGGCTGATAATTTGCCACTTGTTTAGGAATTCTGTCGTTGTTCATTCGCAACGTGTGATCTTGCCATGAGAGTCTGTAGTTGGTGACTTTCTCTATAAGACTTTCTACATTTAGCTCGTTTCGGATTTGTGTGTTTCTTTGTCTGTCCAAAAGGCTATATCCCGCTACCGCTCTAAGGAATCCCAGTTTCGCTGCCTTTTACATCTAATTTCATAAATTCTAAATTACTGTTTTGTTCGCTGAAAATATTTTTTTTCAATCTCTTTATTTTCGCGTGAGCACATTTGTATCTTCCGTTATTATAAAATTTACTGTGATATATATGAACAAAATTTATCCGCTTTTTTTCGTTACTATAGCCCCGAGCCAAAGTTTTTATGTAGCCAAATCACCGATGCTTGCCGCAGGCGGGAGACGGCTTCACGCAGCAGGACCTGGAGGCGGGCCGCCTGCGCTACCGCCTGCACCGCAAGGCGTACTCCCACGTGCGCGACGACTTCACCTTCTACGTGTCGGCGCCCGACTGCGACACCGAGTCGGGCACGTTCTCGCTGCTGCACGTGCCCTCGGGCAAGACCAAGGACGAGGTGCGCGCCACGCTGGAACGCCTGCAGGTGAGCGGCTCGGCGCACGTGGCACGTGGTGGAACCGTGTGGGTGGCAGGGGCGGCGGCTCCTTTTGGCCTGTCCCCTCCCCGGAAAAAAAAACAACGTCGGGAAAGTACTTACTAGGCTATCCTGGACGCGCCGCATCAATGTCACAGGTGCCAACGTTTCGGTCACCATTCTGCGACCTTCATCAAGGCGTAGTTATTGCGCCTGATGAAGGTCGCAAAATGGCGACAGAAACGTTGGCATCTCTGCCCTCAAGTAAGGCTATCCGGGTTCACGTAAGGCTACCCTATAGTCCAAGTAAGTCCTTAGATCAAGTAAGGCTATCCGGGCCCACGTAAGGCTACCTTATAAGTTAGGCTATCCGGGAGGTACCGCGACCAGGGCACAGGTGCCAACGTTTCGGTCGCCATTCTGAGACCTTCATCAAGGCGTAGTATCTCTCAAATGTAAGCATTTGTCATAACGTGTGATTAGTTTTTGTATCCCATCTTCGTACTCCTCTGCCACCAGTGTATTGAGATACGTAGTCACAGCTGCTTTTAGTTCTCCATCACTTACAAATTTCTTTCTTGCCAAAAAGTGTTTTGTAAACAGATGAAAATCTGAGGGTGTCAAGTCTGTGCTGTAGGGTGGATGGTTGATACTTTCCCATTTGAATTGTTGCACCAGTGATGGGCGGAGCAGGGCGGAGCGGAGCAGGGCGGAGCAGGGTGGAGCGGGACGGAGCGGGGCGGAGCGGGGCGGAGCAGGGCGGAGCAAGGCGGAGCGGGGCGGAGCGGGGCGGAGCGGGGCGGAGCGGGGCGGAGCGGGGCGGAGCGGGGAGGAGCGGGGCGGAGCGGGGCGAAGCTGGGCGGAGCGTGGCGGAGCGGGGCGGAGCAGGGCGGAGATGGGCGGAGCAGGGCGCAGCGGAGCGGGGCGGAGCGGGGCGGAGCGGAGCGGGGCGGAGCGGAGCGGAGCGGGGCGGGGCGGAGCGGGGCGGAGCAGGGCGGAGTGGGGCGGAGCAGGGCGGAGCGGAGCGGGGCGGAGCAGGGTGGAGCGGGACGGAGCGGGGCGGAGCGGGGCGAAGCTGGGCGGAGCGTGGCGGAACGGGGCGGAGCAGGGCGGAGATGGGCGGAGCAGGGCGCAGCGGAGCGGGGCGGAGCGGAGCGGGGCGGGGCGGAGCGGGGCGGAGTGAGGCGGAGCAGGACGGAGTGGGGTGGAGATGGGCGGAGCGGGGCGGAGCAGGGTGGAGCAGGGTGGAGCGGGACGGAGCGGGACGGAGCGGGACGGAGCGGGACGGAGCGGGGCGGAGCGGGGCGGAGCGGGGCGGAGCGGGGCGGAGCGGGGCGGAGCGGGGCGGAGCGGGGCGGAGCGGGGCGGAGCGGGGCGGAGCGGGGCGAAGCTGGGCGGAGCGTGGCGGAGCGGGGCGGAACGGGGCGGAGATGGGCGGAGCAGGGCGCAGCGGAGCGGGGCGGAGTGGAGCGGAGCGGGGCGGAGCGGAGCGGGGCGGAGCGGAGCGGAGCGGGGCGGGGCGGGGCGGAGCGGGGCGGAGTGGGGCGGAGATGGGCGGAGCAGGGCGGAGCGGAGCGGGGCGGAGCAGGGTGGAGCGGGACGGAGCGGGACGGAGCGGGGCGGAGCGGGGGGCAGCGGGGCGAAGCGAGCCGAGCGCGTGTCGTGCGCGCAGGTGGCGGAGGGCGGGCGGCAAGCCGTGCTGCGCTCGCACCTGCACCTGGAGACGGCCGGCATCACGGAGCTGGTGTACAACGTGACGCACGGCCCGCACCACGGCCGCCTCGACGTGATGGACGTGGGGCTGGTGACGGTGCTGCGGCGCGCCACCACCTACTTCTCGTCGCGCGAGCTGCTCACCGAACGCGTCTTCTACGTGCACGACGACTCGGAGACGCGCCGCGACGCCTTCCACTTCGTCGCGCTCTCCAGCGAGGAGGAGGACTTCCAGTATGTGGGCGTCTTCCACGTGGACGTGCTGCTCAAGAACGACAACACGCCCGTGCGCGCCGTCGACAAGGTGAATTGAATTGAATTGAATTGAATTTAGTCCGGTACGCTAACCGTTACACCATCGCTGCCGCTAAAAGTGAGCGCCTCCCTTCCCCTCTACGACTCCTTGATTAAGCCTGTTGGGTATAACAGTCCGGTACGCTAACCGTTACACCATCGCTGCCGCTAAAGGGGAGCGCCTCTCTTCGACTCCTTGATTATGCCTGTTGGGTATAACAGTCCGGTACGCTAAACGTTACACCATCGCTGCCGCTAAAGGTGAGCGCCTCCCTTCCCCTCTACGACTCCTTGATTAAGCCTGTTGGGTATAACAGTCCGGTACGCTAACCGTTACACCATCGCTGCCGCTAAAGGTGAGCGCCTCCCTTCCCCTCTACGACTCCTTGATTAAGCCTTTTGGGTATAACAGTCCGGTACGCTAACCGTTACACCATCGCTGCCGCTAAAGGTGAGCGCCTCCCTTCCCCTCTACGACTCCATGAGTAAGCCTGTTTAAGCCTGTTTTACACGGTCATTTTTGCATCCTTTTTTCATCATTTGTCTGAACAGAAAGTGGATGGAAAAAGGACCTTTGTTTCTACGCAGTATGTTTCGGTGCCGAAACTGGATGAGAGTGATTCCAGCGTTTTACACGGTCATTTCTGTCTTTGTACGTTATCGAGAAGAAAATACTTCCTCCGGACGTCGCATATAGCGCTGGAGTTCAAACATTTGAACATCGCATCTGTGGTAACAAATTAAGTTAGGTTATATTAGGACCGAGCACGGATGCGACCATATTAGAATACAGTACATACTTTATTTCTTACTACATAACCCCTTTACATTAAAATTCAACACACACACAACGCTCTCACGCAACTACAAAATGAACATATCCCTCCACATGCATAACAAATCAGAGAAAGACCCGTAAAGTGACGCCAGGAGCGCGGTACTCAAACTGGATGAAATCTGTACCGAAAAATTAAGCATGCGTCATTTTTTCGTACAAATTACATACAGTCTGGTCTGTATCTTTTCTGTATCGTCGAGAAATGATGAAAAAATTTCGTAAAACAGGCTTTACACAAGAACACACAAACGGCAGACCCAAAGTCTTGACGGGTTTTTTTGCTTTCTCTCGCTTACCAACGTAGGAAGAGAAAGTATTGTAATTGTGTGCCGGAATACGGCGATTTTTTGACACAAAACCTCTTATTGCCGGGCCCCGTTAAGCAAAAATTGGACAAATCCATTTGCTAAATATAAGGAAAAAAAACTTTAACACGTGGTGTGGATTAAATCCATGTTTTGTGCGTCCTTCATACCGAAAACTCGATTGACGACAAAACGTCTGTCTATGCACAACGCTAGCGCATAAACCGTTCAGCCGATTTTCTCAAAAAATGATATTCCCCCAATCGTTCTAGATGGAGTTGCGGCCGTTGGAATTTGAAATCAATATTTTAATTTTGGGGAGTATTTCACATGAAACTTCTGGGACAGTTTCATAATATTAAAAAAAATAGCTCTAAATGTTTTGATCATATTTTGTTGTTGAATATGGCAAAAAACGTTTAAGAGGATAGTGCAGCTCTCAATTTCTTTGATACCGCTGATTTTTCCAAAAAAATTGGAGGGTGGAAATTAAAACTTGAAAATTGTAGATAGAGATTTTGTTTCCAACAAAGTTCGTTGTCCAAAATTAGCTCTTAAAAAACGTCATATACATGTTTTTGAAAAAACAAGTAGTGTTTTGCGTATTTTGAGATCGAAATTTACAAAAAAAGTTATCAAAAACCGCTCCAAATTTGTTCTTTAAAATTTCTCCACTTATGTAATAAGGAAGGTGATAAATACGAGTACAGTGCTAGTCTCATTTTCGGGTATTGCTCTTTTTTTTCTCGAAAATTGAGAAAAGAAATTGCGCTTTAATGTTACATAACCGTTACAAGAGGGTCGAGAAAATTTGTACTGATCTAACATCACTATTTTCTATATACGTCGCCACGCTGAATCCGAATCTGAAGCCAGAATTTAGCCCTCGACCTCCAGTTTTATTTAAATCGCGAAAAACCACTTTGACATTGTAAATTTCACTGTGGGTTTTCGTGAAAAAAGACCTGGGAGATGATGGCGTAATTCTGGCTTTGGATTCAGCGCGTCCGACATACATAGGGAAACGTGTCAAGTATTGGGGCTGACAGCTTTTGATTTCTGTAGAGTATAATGATACAATACATCAAAATCTATTGTTACAAAGGTAGAATATATAAATTTTCTGATATTGCCAATCAACAATTTTCACACCTCAGGCCACATTTTGTTTTCTCTCCTTCCCCTTCCACCTTATAAATTGCCCCCCCTTCCCTCTTCCCTTCCCCTCCTTTGCCCTCCCCTCTCCTGTCTGTACTTACAATAGCTCATGCCTTCCAAAGACCCCTAAGCACTACACTTCGTCTGACCGTGATGGTACGTCCACCAGCTTGTACTGGATGGTGTTTTAGTGATAATATGATACGAGCTCCCGACTCGTTTGGTAAGTGCTGGTTTATAATATTGTAATAATATTTGTTTTTAACCGAAGTATTAACTATTAAGCTTAACTTTATTATTTGTTTATCTTTAATCGACATAAACGAACCTTTATGGTTGGAGGAGAAATAAAAGAATTGTTTAATGTACTAAATTACATTTTTAATAATCTGACGAGTGTACTAATGTAACATACTGTAATTTAACCTTTCAAACTGCATTATTTTCTTCATTTTTTTTTTTAGCCTGAGGATGGGGAAAATATGTCCCCGAAACTTTTGCGCAATCGAGTAATTGTAACATAGAGATGTAATAAAACTAAATTGAGAAGAGTTGTGTCTGTCTATAAATCATCTTGGGACTTCTTTCCTTCAATATCAAAATCTATTATTCACATGTGTTTTTCGCTATTTAAAAAAATCTAGAGGGTGGTGACGCAATTCTGGCTTCAACATACATAGAGAAACATGTGTCAAGTCTCTGGGCCTGACAACCTTTTTTTTATTTTGTGTGCCAGTGTTTTTTCGTGATTTCGGGCACGGCAACTGCCACGGTCTTAAGCCACTTAGAGGTAGTGCATGTTTTTTCCTCGGAAGGTGGCGGTGACCTTCCCCCCGTGGGATGGTGAGATCCGGCGCTGACCTACACTCGGCTAACGGGGTTTTCCCCGACCGGATATCTCATACCTGCGGGGCACTGTCCCATCCGGAACAAGTTCTGAGAAAAGGACAAGGAAGGGGAAGGAAAGGGCGTGGATTAGGACTGTGGCCCGTTTGTGAGAGAACCGTACCAGCATTCGGCTGGTGTTGATCGGAGAAACCACGGAAAACTACGCTTTTCTCCCACACACTTCCATGCGCTTCACTTCCAACATGTCGCGGGCTTAGTGTTTGGGCCGCGAGAGATGCCTGCTTGGGGAAAACCCGCAATCCGACGTGTAGGTCGGCGCCAGATCTCGTCATCCAATAGGGAAGATCATCGACACCTCCCGCAATAAAGAACACACACACGTGTAATAGTCTTAGCCGTTGACACATTCGGAAACATCAACCAAATGTATATTTGTGTTCAGTTCTATAATCCATTTGTTCATATACATTTATATTGGTCCAAAAAGTTATTATATTACAAATGGTGTCATTTTAGTAAATCTGGAGGTGTTTTTTTCCGTGGAGGGTGGACGATTTTGTTCTGGTGGGCCCCGCAATATCTAAATTCAGCTATGACTTCAGATTTACGCCGAATGAGTGGTGGGGGAAAAAAATTCTACCCAAATAAATACATTATGAAGGTAGTCTTTCCTATTATGAAACTGACCAGTCTTTTCCCCCGCTTAGGTGTTCCACATAGTTTCTGGCGGCGAGAAGCTGCTGACCGGGCGCGATCTCCGCTACTCCGACGCCGACATCGACACGCAGCCCAGCGACATCGTGTACACGCGTCGTGGGATCCCCAACGGCGGAATATACAAGGCCTCCGACCCAACAGTGCCTCTCTTCGAATTCTCGCAGGTAGGGACGACGAAAGGAAGCTCCTTTTGTCTACGATTTCCTCTATATTGAAATATTTCCGTGAGAATACTCTTCTCATTTCCTGTGTTCAATCTCTTTCATTAAGGTGCAGTTTTTTTTTTGTTTTTTTTTAATGTTTCATATAATATACGATTTAATATGTTTTAGATAGTTTAAGAAGTGAAGATAAGGGAGGAATAATGATGAAAGTCCCATTTTCAATTTTGTGATCTTCTCATAGAACTGCTCAAAAATGTGCTTTTGTGTTCTGTCTGTGGTTTTTTCAAGCAACTAAAACCCATTGAGTGACTTACAGCACACACAGAGGTGATCAATTGCTCATTCAATTCCTCTCAACAAGACAAATCAATTGGCACAATTCTTAGCCAGTTATCTTGAGGATATTCTTCAAGAAGTCTGTACAAACGTGTGTTTTAATGCACTTAGGTGAAAAGCCTAGAATTACAATACTCTCTTTTTGGCATTAACATGAATTGTTATGACTTGATTAAACAGATTGAAGACAATTAAATCTAATTTGAAATTGAATCAAAAAATTTAAAAAAGTATTTTAATTGATAATTTTTCATATAACTTCACATTTCAAAAAATGTAAGAGCCTGAGCACAGTAATTTGTTGTAATGTAAGAGCCTGACCCCAGTATGAAATTGCACAGCACAATATTTTTCTCATAAAAATTGATATTTGGCAAATGGCTTTATGGTAAGTTGATATAAAAGTAACATGCCATTTTTTAAATAAGATTTAGGGGTCTTATTTGGATCTTCACATTGGGGCCTCCGAGAAGTTCACTGTATCACTGAGGTCAACAAGGTTGTCATTTTCTTAATCCTTAATCATCTGGAATGGTTCCCAAAAGAAGACAGTCAATCATGATATGCCCATTCAGGATCAGGCTGTGATACTGCAACATCTCTTAGAATCTAGAGCTATTGATTCTTGTCTCACAAATTTCAGTTTTAGGGTATTCCTTAGGAGAAACTTCATATTTATGTTGTTTGAAGAAAATAGTATAAAAATAAAATTGAGTGAAATATTTTATTAGTTAATACAATATCCCTAAACTAGTTTGTTGTTTTCCTTTCCATAGGATGATCTGGACCACAATCGGGTGCTGTTCCGCCATGAGGGTGAAGAATATGGGAAAGTAGGTTTGTGGATCACAGATGGACAGTTCTATGCCAATGGCATTTTGGAGGTGAAAGCATCACCTCCTTTCGTGCAAGTGGCCAATAACACGGGGCTTGTGGTACAGCACGGAGGTGCAGCAATGCTCACGATTGCTAATCTAAGTGCTGACACTAATCTGAACATCTGGGATGACAAACTAGTCTATGAAGTTCTTGAGGGGCCTCATTATGGTCACCTTCAGTTGGAGCATGAGCCAGAGGCCTTGAGGCAATTCACGCAACTAGACTTAGAGAATGCACTGTTGACATATCATCATGAGGGAGGTGCTTTTTACAATGATGAGTTCCACTTTCGAGTTGGAGCTAGTGACACAACAGCTGATGGCAAGTTTGGAATTCGTGTATTCCCGTCCAGCTACTGGGAACCTCTTATTGTTGCCACAAATCGATCTCTGCATGTGGAAGAGTCAACAAGCGTTGCTGTTACTGCAGCTTCTCTTAAGGTGTGTTCAATTTGTTATTCTCTTTTTTTTCTTTAGTGATAGAGCCCATATCAAAAGCAAAGGTTCAAATATCAAAGCATTATCATTGATGACCAATTTATGAATCATGCTTTGCAAAAGTTAACAAATTATCTGGAATAATAAAACAAAGCAAAATGATTGACAATATGTAATTATCTAAAAGTACCGTATGTAACTGTTTGTCGTATAAGAGAAATATTCATGGAAATAATCTTACCTTCATTTTTTCGTAGGTGATGCATCCTCAGATCCCTGCTACAGACATCACTTACATCATAACAGAACCTCCTGTATTTGGCTATTTGGAAATAGAACCAGTGGGAGACATTCATTCAGATCAAACAGACACAGATGACTCTAGACCCAACATAGTGAATGTTTTTGAACAAGCATTACTGAATGAAGGTCGACTATACTACATTCAATCAACAGCCAATAAAACGCATGATCAATTTGTTGTAGATGTCACGAATGGCATCTCATGGCTGAGAAATCTGATAGTACGCTTTATTATTGTGCCTGAATGGATGTACATCAGTAATGGTGAACTCCAAGTAATAGAGGGGGGAACCATTACGTTGCCTGCCAATCTTTTGCCAGTGCTCACTGAATATTACCGAGGACGTGTGACAGAATTTCGAGTTTTGAAACTGCCAAAATCTGGAGTATTGCAGCTATCTAGAGAACCAGGACAACAGTTGCAGAAGTTTACAACTACACAATTGAAGAGTGGCTTGTTACAGGTAAGATAATGAAATTCTCATGCCATGTGGTGATATGTTTACAAAAAAAAATGTCATGAAAGAGACAAAAATGGAAGAAAACTGAGCAACATTGATGATTTTTTTTCTTTGAATCTGTTGAAATGTTATGCTTTTGTTGTTACTATTTACCCATTTATGTACAAAAACATTGAAATCACTTCATGTAAATATCATTATCATTATTCTTTCAGACTTTCTTTTGTGCTTGCAGTAGACGTAGATGAAATTGACACATTGCGTGTTCTTGCAAGTCTCATAATTATCCCATTATTTCTCTTGAATTTCATTAGTTTATTATCAATGTATTCCAATTCTTAAACAATTGTTTCACTGACAAGCAATGTTTCTATTTCTTCTATCTTTGTATTCTTGTCCAATTATGTTTTCTTTTTATTCTCCATTGACCCTTCTTGTTTACTATCTTCACTCTTCATTACTCTCTTCATTGGAATGTTCATTTCAAATTCCCTTGTTATTTTTTGCAGAACGGCTTCAAGTGCATTGTTAATCTATTATCAGTATCTGGTCATCTGCATACAAAATTGTGCTGATTTCATTGTTTCCATTTATTTGTATTCCTGGAGATTTTGTTTCTTTTCCTTTCTTTTTCAAGTTGTGGATGTATAACATATGTATTAAATTGAATAGACATGGGGAAAATGTGATCACAGTAGTTTGTTTGTTGGAGACCAGGAGTAGGTTGGGCAATTTTTAATTAACATTTTTTTGCAGAGTCAGTTTATTATTAATTATTTATTAACAATGTTATTGATTGTCTATGATAGGTTTCTATTAATCAGGTTTCGCTTTATTAGAGACAATTAGTTCATTTGAAATAAAATGAACAGTTCATAAACGTATTTCATTATTAATTAGTTTGAAATAAACACCATTCAAGTCTTCATAATGTCCCCTACTCATGAATATTTAAGAAAATGCCTCTCATTTTCTGTCACCATTTTTATGCCAAAAGTCTTCAACAAAGTAGTCCGATTATTCTTTGCTTTGGTTTCTGGAATAAATGGATTTAAGAGAAATACTGATTATTAGCCAATTCCTCCGAGTGTCCACTGAGGAGCTGCCATAATTCAGCCTGGACACTGGCCTAGATCGTTCGGATTACTTTACGAACATTAGCATGGGCATTTCCTTCCTATGCTAATCATCTGTTAATATGGTTATCCCGCCAATAATCCGTTGCCATTTCCTCATTTGTGTTAACAGGACCCACCCCAGGAAGGTGAGGTTGGCATTTGGTTGTGAGAGGCTTTAACTTGTGCATCAGCAACCCTTAGGCCCCCTCACCATTCTAAGTTTACAAAACCCAAGGGGAGCAAAATGTCCTATCTATCCTCATAGGCAGGGTGAGATTGGACACTTCAAAGGGGATAATTTGTGATAAAAAATAATGCTAATGTATCCACTGAAAGTATACTGTTTTTTAATTTTACTTTAGTTTGGCTTAAACATGTTTAAAATTTAATTTGTATACAATTTAAACTAATTTTAATATAAAGTTTAATTTAGTACATAATAAAAGTAATGTATTTGATAATAGGCCTATAGGAATTATAAGATAATTTAAAATTATTTTATACAAAATTATTTTCTTTCATTTTCTAAATAATGGTTTGTAAATTAAAAATAATTATATAGTAATAAAAATATTATTAAGTTTCCATTGGCAATTGTCGGCAGACTTGCTAAACGAGTTAATAATTATTAAAATCACTGTACAGTGAATCTGATAAACTCCCAATAGGCAAACAGACATTTTGCCATCAAGCAAATTTTTGGTATCAAGGACTCACAAAACATGGATTCTTACTACATGTGTTAGAGGAAGTAATTTATTACATTAAGGAATAAGTTTTAATCACTTTTATCATTACCAGGACCTGACAATAAAAATTCTTCTGTCAAAAATTCACCTTGTTTTGACACATGATTACAATATTTTCGCATCTCACAAAGTAAGGACAAGAATGTAAAAAAAAAAACATTTTCTCAAAAGCCACTCCAAATTTTTTCTTTAATTCGTTTTCTCATGCTTAGACCAAAGGACATTCAAAAAAATGGCACAGGTCTCATTTTCATTGAACTCTCTGAATTTTTGAAAATTCAGAAGAGTAGAAAGCGCAAGAAAGTATGTGCTGTTGTAACACTAACAGTTCTTCATGATTTCTGATACAGCTTTTCAGCTATCCTTATAAATAAAAAAAATTAAGTTTTTGTTCCAGTTCTTCTTTTTTACTTGTTAATACTCTCACATACCATGTTCCCATATTAATTACATATTTGTTTTGTGGAAATTCTATGACCATTTTTGTCTTGGTGTATTGGGCAATAACTGTTGTCTTGCTCCAATTGTTTGTCTATTTCTTTTTTTCAGTCTCTTTGTTGTGGAATTATTTTAACCCTTCAATGTGAAAAGCTGTCTTGAGATTCCATAGTTATTTCACTTCAGTTCATAGGTATTCATAACTAATCATAATGGGTTTTTCACTTGTGCTGTGGGATACCTTGTAGAGGCTGGAAGCCACCATAGAAGCTTACAGAGTTGGCTACCTGCTACACTGGAGGCATACTGAGGCTCCTTTCCTTCTATAACTAAAATTATAATTGTTTGTAATACATTTTCTTGATGAAATTTCCAAATCAGTTTTTAAAACAGTTTTTTCTTTTTGTTTTTTGAATCAGTAACATACATGTTTTTAAGAATAAATAATTACAATTTGTTCTTAAAAACATCTATGTTACTGTCTTAAAAAATAAAAACAAAATACTGATTGTCTTAAAATTAGATTTAGAAACTTTATCAAGAAAACTCCTTTACCTTCACCTACGTTGGAATACAATCACACTCATCCTAGGCTATGCATTGAAGGGGTTATCTCCTCTTCTAATATTACTTCAATTTCTTAAGGTTGGTTTACGTTTTGACTTGTGCTTGGGCTTTGTTCCTTCTTTGTCTTTGCTTTGCCCTCCTTCACTTTTCTCTGGTGTCTTAGGATGAATCTTGATAGTATTTTCATAATATGGTAAAATCAGTCTCAACCGAAATCTATTGGGACAAAAAAGTATTTTGGTTTAAGGAGGTTTCTGTTTCATGTAGGGTTTTCCATTTTATGACACTTATTATATTGATATTTCCATCCTGAAACTAGCAAATTACATGACTATTATAATTATAAAAATATATTAACATATAACATATTTATGGAAAAAAAACCATCAATAAAAGAATAATAAACATATTTCTGACAATTAAACGAAAAACTCCATAACTTGTGCCTTAAAATAATGTTATTTTTCCAACATTCATCTAGAGTTTTTTGCTTTTTTGTTTTTCCACTTACTAACACCTTTTCAATTAGTATGTTTTCTGAAGTATACAAATTTTATTATGGTTTTTTCCAATCGTTGTGAAACTCCTAAAAACACACCACCTCACTGCCTCGTGGCTGCACCCAGACTACTCACTCACTCTTTCAATGCAAAATACATCACAACTGGTTTATTTCTTCATGAAACTTCTCTACTATCATCAGGTGCTGAATTATTAGTTTCTCTATTTTTATTTACTTTGTGGAATGTCTTGATAGTCAGGTTTTTAAGCAAGATATTTAAAAAGTGTACATACATAATAATTGTGATTCATAGAAATACAAAATTTTAACAAACTATAAACAGTATTTCAACATATTTTTGAATACTTTTGTAAGTAAATATTAATTAAGGAAAAAAGTTGGAGCTAAATTTGAGGAAACATTTTCAAATGGTGAGGACATAAAGTTTGAGAAGATCATACCATTAAGTTTCTTCCTATGTTAATACTTCAGTCAGACTGAGGAGTCACAATTTGAAAGAGGATGTAAGCAGAATTCGAGTCCTAGAAGAAATTTAAGGGTGAGGTGGGATTTAGGGATCTGTACAATTAGATGAAAGAGACAATAACAAATTCTGAAGATATTCTTTGGGGGATCAGAAATTCCAAAGTACGTATTTCTATTCAAAATAATAACAACCTGCAATTAAACTTCTCTAAAATTATTTAAAAAATGAAAAGGTTATTATGAAAAATACATCTGACTAAATAGTGTAGGACAAAATAATTGTATTTCTAAAATATAAGTTTCTTGTAAGTTATCTATGATTTATGTACATTTGTATTTTAATTTAACATAAATGCTTGTACAACTTAATTTTGAGAGATAATCAGAATTTTCTTAAATTCCAGTATCAACATGATGGTAGTGAGACATTAGAAGATCAATTTGTTGTAATTGGCCTCGCAGGAGAAAAGAAAAGTGCACCTGCTACTGTAAAAATTATTGTGTCACCAGTAAATGACGAACCACCTTACATCATGAACAATACAGGAATGCGAATGTGGGAAGGAGCATTAAAAATTATCACCAATTTACATCTCGGTGAGCTTACCCTCAGTGCATGTACAAAGTATGGAATAATCAGTTTTTATCATGGCATTTCTTTCTCTTAGCTGCTGTGGATAAAGACACACCACCAGAAAATTTGACATTTGCTGTAGCATCTGTCCGTTCTGGATATTTGGCAACTGTGTCCAAACCTTCAATTTCAATACAGAAATTTACTCAAGAACAGATTGACAAAAAATTGATAGCTTTTGTGCATAAAGGTGAGGAGTTTTTGAAAAAAAGACACAATTGTTTTAATTCAAAAGGATTATCAAACTTACTAAAGCATTAAATGTTTAACTGTTTAAATTGTTTAAAACTGTGATTATATTATATGTTGTTCCAGGTGGCAAAGGGGCGGGCTTTAATATAACAGTGAGTGATGGGGAGAAAACTACCAGTCCACTACCATTTATGGTGACAGCTTGTAAAGTCTCCTTACAAATGGTGTCTTCATCTTTGTTACATGTTTTTCCTCTAAGAAGGCAATACCTCTCAAATACTCAAATTCTGTACCGTGCCTCAGACTATAATTTACCTACTGCTCGATCTGTGACGTACACAGTAACGTCCCCTCCAGCGCTTGGCCGACTCTGGTTGGAATCATCACCTCCAGGGAATCCCCAGGAGGCTGTCAACTTCACTCAACGAGATGTGAATAACAGTTTAGTCTACTATGAACACACACACCCATTTTTCGGATTATCAACAAATGACTCACTTGTATTTGATGTCAGAGCAGATTTTGCTGAACCACTTCTGGATCAGGTAATTTTTAGAATTTTTATTAATTTTCTATACGTTTAGGGGTCCTTCACAACAAGACAAGGGATTATAGTTCAAATGCAGTTTATTTCCATTTAAAATGTGATTTTAACACCTACCCATCATATCTAAACATGCAGAGACATAAGAAGATTTTTGTCTCTCTTGTCAAATTTTAAAATTTATAACTTTTGTACTTTAATTTATCAGTTAGACAAATGAAATGAGATGGTTATGATAGCACATGATGTATAGACATAATAGATCCACAAAGAATCATAATCTATAATGATTTAGAATCTTCAGAACCAAATTTTTTTGTCATAATTCTGTGTATTTCTATTTTTGCAAAAGATAATTAATTTATTTCCATGGAATTTTTTTCTTATTGCTATTTATTATTAATAATATGTAGATAAAGGAAAATCTAATGGTAAAAATGTATAAGTATGTGTGGGCATGTTATTTTTAGTGTGAAAATGAGAGACAAGTGAAAGGAAAAAGAGAGAAAATGAGAAAAAATAACTGGGAGGAAATATCTTCACAAACAAATTTGTGCTTAGTACCCTCTATTGCTGTAAGCAGAATATAGTAATTCATCGTTTAAAATACATTGACATTATAAAATTTTGGTTTGTCCTGTGTTTCAACTGACAACATTGTCTGAATGAATCTCTCAGTAGAAAAGCATTTCAAGTTCGTTCATTCACAGAGGCCTTCTTTCTTGTACTAACAATTATATGATAGTTGCTGATATTTCTTGAGTGTGGTCTTACTAAAAATGCTTAAATCTTCTGAAATAAATAACTAATGTAAAATTTCTTCCACATTTCAGAGCATGATAATTGATATTTCCATTGTGTCTGGAGGACTAGACCAATTTCTTGTGATGACTCCACTGGAAGTTGATGAAGGTGGCATTATTAAAATATATTTAAACACAACTCGAGTTCTGGAGTTCTTGGAAACCCAAGCAGATGTTGAATCACCCTCTTTACTGATGGTTCTCACAAGTCCTTTGCAGCATGGAGAATTGCATGTAGGAGACAACAACATCACAAGCTTCACACAGGCCCAAATGGACGCTGGAGAAGTAGAATATCACCATGACCATTCTGATACTCTGCAGGATGATCTTCAGTTGTCCTTGCTCCTGGAACCAGGAGATATTATGTTATGTAATGCCTCTCTTCCTATATACATAACTCCTATAAACGACCAACCTTTTCGATTAGTTACTCAAGCCCCTCATATTTCTGTAGTACAAGGTCAAATGAAGCCAATCACTAAAAGTGATCTTCTTACTGAAGATCCAGACACTCAACCTGAAGAGATCACCTACTTTGTGATAACTGGTCCTTCTCAAGGCCGTCTCACATACAGAAATAGCTCCACTAATGAATCTATAATGATTGTAAAGTTCACACAGGCAGACATTAATGCAGGAAATGTTGTTTATGAACATTCTGGGCGACTTCAACCCACAACGTTTTACTTCCGAGTGTGGGATGGTCATTTCAATCCTGAATATACAGTGTTTAACATTCATGTACTTCCTGTGATGTTAAATGTAACTGCAGGTGCTCCTATTAAATTACAACAAGGATCTAGTGTGGCTGTAATCACACAAGAACACCTTATCTCTGTAACAAATGTTCCTATAGAGGAAGTGCATTACAATGTATCGTATCTTCCTCGACATGGTTCAATATATGTAAACAATGCTGCTGCCACAGAGTTTACACAAGTTGATCTTGATAACAGAAGAGTTATTTATATGCAGACTGATATGACAACAGCCAGTGACACTTTTGAAGTATCTGCCTGGGTCCCTGGAGGAGGTATACCTGTCATGGGAATAGAAGTCAATGTGAGTGTGGAACCTTTTATGAAAATCGGAAACTTTAGTCCCATAGCTGGAACTAAAACCAGAATAACATTAGATGTCTTAGATGCAACACCTTTGGCAAAATTGACCAATAGTAATCCTAACTATCAAGTGCTTCGTCGACCACGTCATGGGAAAATCAAGAAAATAATCCGTAGTACTGGAGAGAAACGTACAGTGAGGGAACGTGATGTTATTCACTTTTCACATGAAGAAATAAAGAGTGGTGTCATTTATTATGTTGTGCGGCGATTACCAGACCAAGAGACTGATGGTGCAGATGACAGTTTCCCATTTCTCTTAGCTGCTTCTATTTTTCAGCCAGCTTTGGGAGAATTAAAGTTCAGGGTGAGACCAGAACATGCCAATGACATTTCTCCAATCCCTACAGTGTCTGCTGCGCACCCACCTCGCAATGCGGGTCCTCGGAGTCCGGAGGGGCATGAGGGCGGACTCACAGTGGCTAGTCCCAACATGAGCAATGACTATGTGATGATAGTGAGCATGGTTCTTGGTGTTGTTATATTAGCCATTCTTGTAATTGTTGTGGTAAAATGCAGATCAGTACATATGGGGCGTGAGGAAACAAGGACTTGTAAATCGGACCTGTCAGGTATGCCACCCGTCCCTTTGCCACGTCCTCCAGATGACCTGCAGGCCACGTCACCTCATCCGAAGAGGTTTGCTCCCCCAAACACTTCTCCAACTCCAGGGACCACACCCACGCCTACAGCCATGCTACAGTGCAAAGTGATCCCCCTGGAACCAGTGGAATCAGTGGCCAGTTCAGAACCAGATCTCAATTCCAGGTATCCCTATGGAGTCCCTGATGAGCCTACAGAAGACTGGAGCAGTTATGACACTTCAGAACTTGCTTACCCTCCAAGGACAACTAATCCAATGTTGAGACGTAATCAGTATTGGGTATGAACTGATGTGAAAATTAATCACACACAAGAAACGAATTTTTAAAAGTAACGTTAGTGTTGATAAAGACAATGAGTAATATGAAGAAACAATGCAATTTGTGCATCCTCAACAATGAGTAAAGTTAACTAATTGCCCAAATACATTAAATACTGTCACTTGAAGTGGATGGCCTAACTATGCTACCGTTTATTTTTAATATTCGCTAAGCAAAAATGACAACTTAGTTTAATTTTAATTACACTTTAAAAATGTTTTCATAAACTATATTATCATATCTATGTTAATGAAAACAAATTCATCATTATTTAGAAGTTCAGTTTTAATTAATTTCAAATTTATTATAAATTAAAATTTACTAAATTTATTTGAGACAATATTTTTAAATACAAGAGTATTTTGTCCTGTGACAGTACATGCTGCCAGTTAGGTTATTCACTGAACATCATTCAGAAATAAAATAACTCATTTAGTGGCTTGCAATCATTTCACAAATGAAATTGTGACACTTTTTTTTTTTTTTTTTTTTTTTTGCATTATTTTGAAACAATATTATTTATTGTGCATTATTATTCATTTGAATAATAAATGGCATTGAAAGAGTGTTTAGTGAAAAGATAAACAATACATTTGAAAAGTAAGCAAATGGTTTATAAAAAATGTTCTAAAAGGTTGAGTTGATTCATAGCATTTATTGCAATGTATTTCAGTTGGGAGAGAAAATGGTTTTCAAGTAGGACATTGTAGTACACAAAAGTTTAATTTCAGTGCAAAACTGAGGATGAGTATATGATGTGGAAGAATATTGAATGTTTGTATCTTCTAAATTTTTACAAAATGACACATCACTGATTAATAAGAAGAAAGCCCATTTTTATATAGATTGCTAACCTTATAATGCAGGCAATGACAAATCTGTCCATGAGCTGCGCTCAAGTTTTTGGTCAGAGTCGTTTCTTTTATAAACATTAGTTTTAAAGTGTACATATTCATACTCTGAGAAATATACAGTATTATCAGCTTAATCAGTTTTACAAGTGAAATATTTAATAATTGATAATTTCATAATGTGTATTTTTACAAAAGAGAAGAGGATAATCACCAAACATGACTCGAGTATGAAAGTGTATATTTTACTAGACAAATTATACAGAGAATTTTAAACATTCTCTCATGTTTCTTTTTATTTATTTAATGAGATTTGATTATGGTTTTGAGAAATGTTTTGATGTATGTGTACTTAAACTATTTGAGTATTAATGTGTGTATTGTTTACACTGCCTTGAATAAAAACTAGTGCTATTCTTCTTTTGTAGTGCATATGTCCATATTTGTACTGTTAAAAAAATAGTTTTCTAATTTTTGTTCATATATATAAGTACTGAACGGCTGCATATGTTTGATAATGAAATATTATTTAGTTAGTAGTAGTCTTCCAACTCAAACATATTGAGGTAAATCAAGTACGCACCAGCTTCAGTGTCTACATCTTCAATCAACATTTGTGCATATAGTGGTTGGAGAAATAATCCTAGTGTGTGAACAAGTGATTGAACAGGATTGCATATTTTTGTGTTGTATCTCAGGAAATGAATGACATTATTATGAACTTTGAATGGAGGAAATCCTGTCATTTCTACACTTAAAATTATATACTATGTACAATTTGCATAGGACGTGTGCAAAACATTCTGTGAACTAAACTGAAGTGAGATAAACAGTAATATGAAAGAGAGAGAAATAATTCTTAACATTACAGTATATTGCTGTTCTAATAATAAAAGAATGGCAATAACAATAATCCAACCAATAATATTTCACAAAGCTATTTTCACTGACTCAGCAGAATCAAGGGTTGCAACCTAAAAATAAAATTCAAATTACTGTACAGAATGCTAAGTTGTGATGTGATCCTGTTTGCTCAAATGCCAGTGAACATCTTAGAGGATTGTAGAAGTTTTTCAATTCCTCTAAAGATTCTTGTTAAGTGGACTCTGGTGTCAAAAAACACCAAAAATGGGTAATAAAATGACATAAAATTTGCATAAATTATTTTAATTTTCCATATTTTTTGGTTATATTATAAATCAGGAAGCAGATACTCATCTTTAGGTAAGGATTTCTTTTCTAAATTTAATATCAATTGAATTAAATTTAAAGGCAGTAGCCAAATAGGATTCAACTTCTTTAACTCAATTAAAATTTTTCACTTTGCCTACAGGTTCATGCATTGAAGCATAATATCAGTTAAATGTTACTAACTCTCTTTTTCTTTTTTCTCTCAAAAAATAAACCTCTTATTGTTTACAATTATGTATTTCACATTTTTTCAGTTAAATATTTCTTAACATTTCATCATAATTGCTTCTAATTAAATATTTCAAATAATGACATTATGGCAAAAAATGGCATTATAATTAAGACATTCCTTAGCTATTGTTACTTCTCTGGATTTGGGACCTAGGAATTTATAGTTGGTATGCTAGACCCATAGAGCAAGACCTCGGGTAGTATTGAGATGTTTCCTCAGATCTCGGAATATAGCCTCTAGAGCCCCCCTGCATTATGTACTTCTGGAACAACTATGACCCTATCTTTCCAGACTTTCCAGTTCCAGAGATCACAATGTTTCGTCATTTTTCGATCTCCTGAACCACTTTAGAATCAAGTGGAATGGATGTGATCTCCTTTTTACCAATTTTCCCCTATCAAACTGGCTGATATTGCGGCCCCATGAATTTTAAATCCATATTATAACTTTGGGGGTGCACTTTACATGATGCCCCTGGAACATTTTCAAAATTTAAAACAAAATGGGTCCAATTTTTTTTACATTAAATTTTGAAGTCTGATAGCGTAAAAGGTGCTTATGAAATAGGTATCATTTTCATTAAAATCCCTTATTTTTGGGAAATTGCATTGGTTCAGTTTTTTTCCTGCTACTTCCTACAACTAAAATATTGAATATACAATTTTTTTAAAACATTTTTGTTTTGTTATGTTTTTCAAAAACTGTTCCAAGTTTTTCTTTAAATTTTCTCTTTGCATGTATTAAAGAATGGTGCTAGTCTCATTTCCGGCAAACTCTCTGTATTTTCAAAAATGCAAAATTTTAACATTTAAAAATTTTGAAATTGAAGATAGGCATTTTTGCTTTAAACAAAATCTGTTCTAAAAGGTGATCATGTACTTTGTTTTGAAAAAAACAGGTAGTATTTGCTTAATTTGTGTTTGAAATTTACACAATTTCTTTAAAAAAATATTTAACGATATAGAGTCAAAACGCCTGTTGAGTGTTGCGGGTTGCATTTGACGTGACTATTTTGTTTTGTTCTTTGTTGATTTTTCGTGAATTTTCCCGATATTTTAAAAGTTATTCGAGGCGGAGATGAATCCAACAAATCAGAGATAATTAAAATTGGTCTAGCCGTTCTTCAGCTATAAGCGGTGAAACTAACCCAACTTTGTTTTATTAACTTAGATACCTTCACCCCGCGCTAGACGACCACTGAAACAGTTTCAATTAATTTACATTTCTGACAAATATTAATCCACCGAGATCATTAATTTATATTTTGGGGAGTGTTCGCGAAGCCGTCCCATACGGGTATTGGGATGTTTTCATCTGCAATAGGAGTCTGGCTCGACAGCTTCTTCCTTGACAGCTTTTCGCTTTCCTTGATAGTCACAAAAATATTACAAGAGCTTTTTACTCCCCAGAAAGCTACTTACAGTTCTCCATGTGAAAATATAGGATCGGGCAAGTATAGCTCTACTCTTCGAAATATGATATAAGATTATTACTGAACTGAGAGGTACACCCGTGCAATTTAATCGCCTAGAATATAAAGTAATTAGTTTAATTTCACATACAGTTGCAGATTCTGTAGGTTACTGATTCTGTGGATACTGTATATCACAAACTCGGCATCAATCAACTATTAATACTTCTAATTGTTGCTGCAAGGGCATTTAAGTTTATTTGCATAATCTTGAATTAATTATGATGCAAATAAACCTCATCAGTCGGCGCGAACCACGGTGCGCTAAGCATTCATACAAGATGGAAAAGTTGGAGAAAAAGCCTTCTAAGCGTGACGTCACAAACAAAGATCGCCGAGTAATAAAGTTGGTATTGGATAATATCGCGGATTGGATTGGATACATAAGCACCGGATCAGCAAAAATGTAATAGAATGCCCAAGAATATCGTATCCTATAGATTACGGTGTAAGAAACGTTTCTTTGAGGCATTTGGCCTCACAATTTCATATTTCAAGACCCTAAATGCTTCGTTTAGAAGTTATTTAACAATATACATTTTGACAATGCTACAGACAGGGGCGGATTAATATTTTTGCCGCCTGTAGGCACATCAAATTTGCCGCCCCCTGTTTAAAATTAATGTTACATTTCAAATTGTAACGTTTCAGTAACAATTCCTCATTAATTTAAACGTTTTAACTTTAAAAGTAACTTTAAATTTTGCACATTGTTTTCATAAATTAAATATTTTTTTTGGATTAGCTAATTTTGGATATAAACTGAATCTTTATAGCAAGTAACGTTCAACATTATTAACGTTTCAACACTGAAACGTTAACATTAAAAGGAAACTAAAACATGACAACTAGAATTGCAACATGTTTTCTTTCGTCAACGGGCCTTAGTTTCAGATTCATATACTTCTGAAATCGTAAGGTATACTCTAATGAAGTAGACAAATAAATAGCTTGTATTAAATATTAATATGATATTTTTAAAATAAAAATATGATTTATGCTGTTATAGTTTTTAGAGAACCTAAATTTGTTTTAGAAAATATCAAGAAAATTTTGCGCCTTTTAAAATTTGCCGCCCTTGAAAATTTGCCGCCGTAGGCACGTGCCTACTGTGCCTATGCGTAAATCCACCTCTGGCTACAGAGTGTAAGGGTTTTCCTTTGGCAGGAATATTTAGATGCGTTTTTTAAACAAATCTTCATGTTTTTAATGTCAAAATGCAATTCGTCACGTTTCCGTGAAATTATCTTTCTGTAGAGACCTCATTTATAAAGTTTGGTTGCCTGTGGGAGTCGCAAAAGGTATGTATCCTACTGAAATAATATAGGAGACAATTGCACTTCTTGCATGCAATATTGCGCGAAAACCACTACACGATACACAAAATGTACTTGACCTTAATGAAAGAACTATTCATGGGCAACAAATTTCATTTGAAGGGAAAATCTCCATCTTCAATTTTGTAGTTGCAGGAAGACTTCCAAAAAATCAAACTTTTACAATTTTCGAAAATCAGAGTTAACACAGAAAAACGGACCTATGTCATCTTTATAAGTGTATTTTACTGTATTCTTACAAGAAATTTAAAGATAAAATTGGAGCCATTTTTTGAGAATTTTTTGAAAATATTTTAGGAACGTTATATAAAGTATCCCCAAAAATTAATGATTTTTTTTTAAACGCAGGGCTTCCAGGGAGACCAGATGGACGGGTGTTAAGCGAGTTTGGAAAAAGACCCTACGTATGGTTTACATTAGTGATGCTCATAGATACCGGACGGACAGACAGATAGACGGACGGACGTTCTGAAAAAACAATTTTTTCGGTATTATGAGACCCCAACCGTGTATTTCCATTGAAATCTCGAAATCGATTTTCCACAGCAATACATAACATTCACTATACTACGTATATTGCTCTGTATATACGTACGTATACGATAAACTAACTAGTGGTGTACTGAAAGGCACACTCTTTCTTGCACTAGTTAGTTTTGTATGGTATGATAATTTCTTTGGAATGGACTAGCTCTTCGGACTTGTCCCATCATCTTGCCAGCAGCCTTCGGACTTGTCCCATCATCTATCGCCGCCCAAACTACACATTTTCAAAATTTCTTAAATTTTTCGGTTTCCGAATGGTAGAACCGAAATATTACTTTAAGAATATTAAAGAAGAGTAAAACGTCCTACAAAGCAATTTGTGTTGAAACTAATATGCACATAAAAAATCTCGTTAGCTTTATTCTCTAACAAGATCATTGTCAATTAGTACCGAAAACTCTGTCGTAAAATCTTCTACATTTTATTATTCCCCGGATTTGCTTAACACTTCCACCTTTTTGTCCCCTAATTTTTTAAGAGATTAATACTCTTCAAAGTCAGCATAATTGTGTGCACTTCTACATCTACAATTGCTCTATTTATCGTTTTCAAGGCAAATTTATATAAACATTAAAAGGTGACAGTTTTGTATGTTTATATGAATAAGGTGTTAGTTATGTTTTAATTAGAAGAAATTGTTACATTCATTTTAAAATCAGTATTTGCATGCTTAAGAATGAACATTTTTGAAGTCGAACGTAAGAAAGTAATTGTGCTTCTGTAGCATTACTCACAATTTGGTTTTCGCCGTATATACCTGACGTTCTTCAAGTTCAATAAGTTCCTAGGCAATACTATTCCTAGTTTTTTTACAAATGTATTTTTAAAAATACATTAATATGGATGCAAATTAAATGAAATCTGCAGCGCGGCGATTCACTTTTCGCATTCAACGTAACCTACATAGATCTATTTGGGTGGCGCTGGTTTAATTCCCAACATACTCAGTAAGATGACGGCGCTAAAACACGAACAAACATGTATTGGAAAATTTCATAGAAACTTCTGGCCGGATCCGAAAACAATTTATATAATTTCGCCACCAGGAGATCGAGACGCATCGAATGACGCCTCATTCGCTTCGACTGCTGCACGGGAAGCGGTTTAACCGTCAGTGACGGATCCTCACACAGGCACTCATGCACACTCACAGTTACTCAAATACTGTACAGGGATTTTTTCTCAAAATACAGAAAAAAGTAAATATTTTATAACATAAATTTGAAGATCTGCGAAATGAAATGTCTAAATATATAATTTTTTAAACTATCCCAACATTGAGGGAGGGGCGGGCCGTTGCCCCCCTCCCCCCAGAATCCCACCTCTGAAATTTGCTTTATTTAAATAATTTAAATTCAATATGCGAAATTCCCTTCGTAAATTTTTCATGTTTGACATCCTGAATTGGCAAGTCTGTCGACCTGTGTGCGTATATAATTTTTTCTATGAACCGCGAACGGTTCCGTTTCTGAAACTAACGGAAGCGAAATAAATAAATTAAGATAGTTAAAGAATTTATTAATATATATGTGTGTGTACGTTCATGTTAACTTGAAAATAGAAATCGATTATGACGTTGCCCTGAAGAAGATATTCTAAATGATAATAAATAACGTAGGATATTGTTGTGCTGCAGTAATTAGCATCAATTTTATGTTATTATTTTAGAAATAATTAAAATATTTTTCCATCGGTCCTAAATTCCCCGACTAAAGATTTATTCAGCCGAGATCGTAATGAGCGGTGAATTTTCTATCCCACTCATAGAGCACTCACTAGTTTAATTATGAACCCACTCAATTAATTTAAAAAATAAAACCCTGAGAAATATGAGCATTGTGAGTACGAGTTTTATAAGATTTTTTATAATAAAAACAGCCAGCCAAGAATAGAAATTAAAGAAGAAATAGAAAGAAGGTAGGAAAAGAAAGAATTAATATTTCATGTTAGGTGATAATGGTTGGTAGCAGTATTTTTTTGCGGTTGTCAGTTGTTTAGTAGAAAGAATTTTGCGAGGAACAATCGCGAACAGCTGGGGAACAGTTGAATGCGATAACAAGAGCGGGGGAAGTAGATTCACATGATTGTGGTCGGGCACTGTAAGAATCCGGTGAAAAATTATCAGTTAGGGGACATTTGCGGTGGCAAGTGGTGTCAAGCGCGTTGATTTTGTGGGTAATTATTTCTGCTATCGACACAAAAAAGAATATGGTGAACTTGGGTGATTTGTTCCCAAACTTTAAGGCCGAATCAACGATCGGCACAATTCAATTTCACGATTGGTTAGGAGATTCGTAAGTATTGTCTAGGCTTAGTGACGTTTACTCTTATTGAAGTTTCTAAACTCGTATTCGTTAAATATCTGAGATGTTGACAAACAACAGCTTCGTAGAATATCAACTTTACTGTCATATATTTTTCATTCGCTTGTGCCAGCAGTTTAAATTTTAAATGCGGCGTAAAATTAAAAAAATATATCAGGGCACCCGTTACCAACAAAAAACTATTCATAGTTTTGACGTTATCAATATAGGATTGTTTAATTTCAGATGGGGCATATTATTTTCTCACCCTGCAGACTTTACTCCTGTTTGCACAACAGAACTTAGCCGTGTTGCCGAATTAGTTGGAGAGTTTGAAAAACGGGGTGTGAAACCAATTGCTTTGTCTTGTGATTCAGTAAGCGCCCATGAGAAATGGATTGATGTATGTAATTTCGTATTTTAGTTTATATTGTATTGATGCCGTAAAATTATGGTTATGCGATATATTTTGTTGATTCTTTCAGGATATCAAGAGTTATGGAAATCAAGCCAAACCAGGATTTCCTTACCCAATTATTGCTGATGAAGGCAGGGAGTTGGCTGTGCAATTGGGAATGTTAGATCCTAATGAAAAAGATAAGGATGGTTTGCCTCTGACATGCCGAGCTGTATTTATAGTAGCACCTGACAAGAAGCTTCGCTTATCTATGTTGTATCCAGCTACAACCGGACGTAATTTTGAGTAGGGCGATTCCAATTACTTTGTTTTATGATTTGTTTAGTTTTAATTTAGAAATAACATTTGTGAAGAAATGTTTAAGTCGGTAATTGTAAAATAAAAAATAATGATACTGAAGTATAGAAATTCTTAACTAGGAAAGGTTATGAGGATAATGTTGTGTAAGCGAGAGTACTGTAATTTCTGATTAAAGTACAAATATTTTTATGAATTCAAGATGACCCCCCCTTCCCCCTCATGTTGTAGCACTACCAGTCATGATTTTGTTCTTCTTCCCATAGTAGATTTTTAACTACCATCCAAGACATTGTTACACAACATTTCTTAAAGTCTTTTACTATGGATGCATGTGCAAATGGTGTAGATCCATTGCACAATTAAGAAACATTGAAAGGTTTTTTTTATCTTCACAGAAGGGGTCAAGGCTTCGCCACCTTGAAGCAAGCAATTGCAGTACAGCTATTATAGATGTCTTATTCATTGTGACATCTAACACTTGCATCTTTGAATTTATTTCTTCTGAAAGGCCATGTTCAGTATTTTATTTCTGAATTTCTTCCTTTGTGATGAAGTGAGGTGCCCCTTGAAAGCATCACGGACCAACATTGCACATTTGTTTAGAAAAACACCTGGCCTCCAGCCCATGCATAGCCCATATATAAGCAGATGATTAATCATCGACACCAGAGCCGACTTGAAATTTGATGCTGTGTGGATTTTTTTGACATCATGTGAAATAGCTATTCCTTCTGTACGTCTTCAACAATTGCAACTATGCCTGTTTCAGTACAAAACATCCAATCTGTTGGCCACTGAAAGCTTTTCTTTTTGACTGAGCAGTTTGACATTCCATATCCTTCCACGACTTGTAATGTTACCTACACTGTTTTTTCCTTATTCCCATATTTGTGTCTTCCACATGCCAGTGACATTGATTTTGAAATTTGCATAATATTAATACTTGCACTCTCTCGCTAAGTTTGATGTTGAACCTCATTGTGTAACACTACAATCAATTATTATGAGTATCTAAAGCAAAATACAATTGAAATCATTGGTGAAAGGCAAGAAGTACTTTCCCTTATTTCAATTCAAAGGAAATATTTAGTACTGTAACAAAACCCAAGATTTCTGAAAATAACAACTGCACATAGCAACATTCTTTATTAAAATACAAGATGCAAATTGTTCTATAATTCAGAGTTAAATAAAATGATATTGAAAATATATATACATAACCAAGGATGTGATCATCAGGTCACGAAATGTCACAAGTGCTTGTAATTCATTAAAATTTTCCTTTTATGGAATAAATGATATTTGTCTGAAATTGAAGGATAGTCTTATCAAAATAATACACAGTCATTACATATATACTAGAAGAATATTGATGTGCATTAATTATGTACACATTTACTGATCCTAAGTTTTATGTGATGTAGATGGAGCAAAGAGATCATTTTCATGTTCTTTTGTGACTCAAATTTCAGCACATTTGTGTGTACTGCTCCTTAGATTGTTGTACACGAAGATCTTTTCAGATTTCTGGGAAAATTGTCCAGTATCAGCTTCATTATGCATAAAGGTCATAAGTTAAAATATTTTGATGTTTCGTAGCTTTAAAGATACACGTTTTTTAGAAATGACCTGCTTTACGAATGAGAAGTGAATTTTACACCGTTCGTTAGTGGATAATTCCATCCACAAGTAATATTTACACACTGTGTGTTGAAAAATCACTTCTGAAGTAGAACAGACAACTTTTAAAACTAGATTCTCTCAAATGGCATATTGCAAACTGGCTCACACTGCTAGTGGCTGGATTCTCTACGGTCAGGGGTTTGAGTACAAATCAGAAAAGTTACAGAGTGAGTAAAATTTAGAAATAGTTAGTATTCTAGTGTTAGGAAACAAACCTCTAAGTTCAATAATGAAGGTATAAATAAAAAAACAACCGTGACCTTTTGCAATTTTCAAAATTCCACTTGTTTTAATGAAAATCGTATCTATATTATATCATCCAGCAAACTTTTGTTTTATTGGAGTGAAAAAATTCGGAATTTGTTTGTGAAAAAATCCTGTTTTAATTTACTTGTTCTTGAGTGGAGAAAAATATGTAATTTAGAGAAAGTAGTGTAATGAAAATGCTGAAGATTAATGTCAAGATTTTTAGAAATACACAGGGCTTTGATGATTTAAATTGCATGATTCATGAACAAAAATTGATTTAAATCAAAAATATAATTTATCATTCAATTTCCCAAAAAATTGTTAAAAATTTGAACGTCAAATAAGAGGAAAATATATCCAGAAAACTAAAAAGAAAATATTAGTGAGAAGGTAAGGAATAGCAGAGAAGAATCTATATTTAAAAAACCTAAGTTTGTACCAGCCAAATTTGCATTGGCATTAACCCTTGCAAAAGAGAATAGTGTACATTCACGTCATTTTCAAATGATGAAAAAGATACTGTGATTTTGAGGTGTTAAACTGGAAAATTATAGTATTGAAAATTCATATTTATTCGGACTAATTAAGTTTTTTTCCTTGCAATAGAGTTATTTAAAGGACAGTACCAATGTTGTTGAAACTGAAAAATTGTTGTAAATCCCAAAAAAATTAATAAGATAGGTTTTTCTCATTAGTTGCAGAAAGTTGCCTTGATATGTATAAAGTAGTATTCCAGAAAGATGTTACTGATCCATGGTTTTTTAGTAGTTTTATGAAAGTTCTAGTAAAACCCTTTCTTTCTTTTTCTTTCTCTTTCTTTTTCTTTCTCTTTCTTTCTCTTTCTTTTTCTTTCTCTTTCTTTCTCTTTCTTTTTCTTTCTCTTTCTTTCTTTTTCTTTCTTTCTCTTTCTTTTTCTTTCTCTTTCTTTCTCTTTCTTTCTTTCTCTTTCTTTCTTTTCCTTTCTCTTTCTTTTCCTTTCTCTTTCTTTCATTTTCTTTCTTTTCCTTTTTCTTTCTCTTTATTTTCCTTTTTCTTTCTCTTTATTTTCTTTTTCTTTCTCTTTATTTTCTTTTCTCTTTCTTTTACTTTTACTTTTCTTTTCTCTTTCTTTTACTTTTACTTTTCTTTTCTCTTTCTTTTACTTTTCTTTTCTTCTCTTTTTCTTCTTTTCTTTTCTTTATTTCCCTTAGTGACATCAGGTTTTTCAATTTTTTTAAGATTGGCTTTAAATAGAGACATTTATGTATTGGTATTTAAAATCCAATTTTTATATGATTGTGCAAAGAACATATTTTTTCTTTGTTTTAGTGAAATATTACGAGCCATAGATTCTCTTCAACTCACAGACAATAAGAAAGTGGCCACACCAGCTGATTGGAAGGTTTGATTTACTTTTTATTCTTACAAAATATATCTTTTAGTAAATGCAAAGTCCTTATTTCCAAATTATATCTTGAAAATGATTCTTAACAAATGAACGAGGTCAACATAAGATATAAGAAATATTATGCCTCATAGGGCCAAGTGTCTTAGCAATCAGTGCCCTCCTATTAACTACCATCAACATTAGTCTGTCACCTTTCCCAGAATAAATAGTCAAATTTTAAAAAAATTATAGTACATAAAATTTTTCCAAAGTGGGTAAAATGTATGATATTCATAACTTCATGTCCTTCTGCAATAGTCTGTTAGAAGGTGTAGAAAAGTGTGTTACTATACATATTCATTATTACTTCAGAAATGTATTTTAATGGCAGATATTTTGCTTGCTTTTCAGAGTGGAAGTGATTGTATGGTCCTTCCCACAGTCCAAGATGAAGAGGCTATTTCTCTTTTTCCCAAAGGGATCACAGTAATGCCTATGCCTTCAGGAAAAGCCTATTTGAGGATCACTCCGTATCCTGATTCTTAAGTGTCTACGCTAAATGCTTGTGATATAGATCTGAACGTGTTAACCTTAATTTAATTTTAATTAGTACTTAAAATTCCATTTCAGTATTTGTTTCATTTGTCACTATTGAATAATGATTTCAATATTGTAATATCATTTGCAAACTATGAAGTACTTACATATTGTTGAAAAATAATATAAATATACTAAAATTTCAGTTCCATGAGCTTCATTAAATGGTATTGTAAGTATTTTAAAAGCAGTGACTGAGATATAGTTACGTCAGTCACAGATTTTTATGTGACTATTACACGAAATTTTTATGTGAAAATTTCTTGTATTTAATTTACTTAATAAAAGACATCTTCATACAAGTAGTTAATTGAAGAAAGTTCTTTCTTCAAATTCTGTCTCCATTAAGATTTGTTCATTATATCCTTACTTTTGGTTTGAAAGTTAAGTTGCAGATAAAGCCCACTGGGATGGGATCTATGATTTTACTCTCCTTTTTTGTTTAAAGAAACTCTAATGATTGTGTAACATAAACTATAGTTAAGAGCCCTTGCAAGCCCAAGCTTATTAAAAAAAATTTCATTTTCTGATTGCAATCCAATTAATTTTTTCTTTACTACCTGCATTATGCATCACAGTGTGCACCCCTTCAAATTTAGCAAATTCAGAATTCGATCCACAGTGTCAGAACAACAATGTAACAATTTTATAGCAATATCAATTTCAACATAAGCTTTAAAGTGGTAGGAAGATTTATTGGCATATTTCAAACAAATTATGCAAAAACTTCTTACTTGTACAGAAAATCGTACATGACTCTTTTTAACTCTTTGTATCCTATGAATGTATATATGTCATCTTCATTTTACTGCTGTTTTTTATGAATGTCTGATTTCTTTGTTCTTGGATAGGTTTATATTCTTGCCAGCTGCCATCTATGACTACAAAGTGCATCTTTTTTCGAAAATTTCTCAATTTTTTGGTTTCCTAATACTAGAACTGTAGCATTACCTAAAGGAAATTAAAGTAATATTTCCTGTATGGAAATTTTCGTTCAAAAACATTGGAGACGCTTTTAAGAAAATGACATTTAAGCATTCCTGTAACTGGGAAATTTGAAAATATTTTTCACAGAAATACTTTGTTTTTGAAGTTCATTGGAAGTTATTTAAAGCACTTCAGTGTGCAATAATGTATACTAATCGCTGGAAATGTGCATACTAAAAGTGTCAGAGATATTTAAAGAAAACAAAAAAAAACTGAATACAGCAAAATTAATTTTATGCCATCTTAAACATTGCAAGTAGCACTATCCGTCCAAAAAGTTTGAAGAAAAAATTTGGAGCCATTGTTTGAGAGAATGGCTTAGGAATGTTTCTGAAAATGCAGAATATTGAGCTCATTTTCACAAAAAAGTTTTGAGTTTTTGAGAAACGTTATGAGACATAATTTAAAGCACATGAACTTATAAATGTAATAATGTGAAGAAATCACTGATAATGTAAATATTATGACTTGTAATGCTAGTCAAAAAAATGTGTCATGTGGATGAATAGTAGCGTCGTAAAGTGAAATTTGGAAAAACATTTTGCCCCCCCCCCCCCTCCTTCGTTCACCCATTGCGTCATTCACCCGTTGACGGCCCTCTTTCGGCACGGCCAGCCGCGGCGGCGTTCGAACAGCCCCGGGAGACACCAAACATGCGGAACAGGCAAGCCAAGCAGTCGGTTTATGCTCTCGTCACTTTGCATCTCAATATATTTTTCCCCCACATACCAAACTAGTGATGCTGTAACAAAGGCAAATGGTTTCGTATCATCTGTAATAATAGTATAAAACTATTTATATTATTCACATATTTCCGTCTTCTTTCGAATACCGTCATAAAATTGTTTGAGGCATTACTTAAATTATCGATTCAGATTTGGAACAGTTTTCAAAAAAGAAAATTGAACCAATTGTGTAAATATCACCAATATTCCATTGTATCACATGTTAATTTACGTCTAAGATCTTCAGTTATTTCACTACCAAAAAAATGAGAAGATACGCGCTTTTATCCTACGACTTGATTTTTTATCAAAAAACAGCCTTTCTCTCCTTGATAGAATTCACTTTGTGATTTTCTTTTCTCAAGTAAAATAGCTGAAGCTAATTTTAAAAATGTTTCGTACTTTCGGACAAATTTGAAAAAGTGGTAAAATAGCGCGTTGTTATTGTCGAATCAAATTATTCCTCTCGAGATGGACTTTGGGCGTTGTTTTAATTTTGAATGTTAAAATTTTGAAATTAAATTTATATGATGTTTGCTTTTACAATCCTTGTGCCGGTATCAACAGCTCACCACAAAAAATCCACACAAAATACATGTACATTATTTTACAACACTTTACCTGATGACATTAATCGATTAAATTCGATACAAAAGTTTAAGACCCCAAGTAAAATATCTTCTACTTCACAAATATTTCTATGCAATTAAACTATAACGAGCATACAAACGGAAAGTAATATACATTTTAAGAGTGACATGTAATGTGATATTTACCATTTGGGCTGGATAATTTTAAAGAACACGTAACAATTATTGTACTTCAGCTTCTGCGCAATGACCCCCAACTCGATCAGGTTTTCGTCTAGTTTCCCTGATACTTGAGCAAATGCTGAGATGGTCCCTTGTTTTACTTCTGGACATACATGTAACTCCAAATTGAGTCCTGCAAGTTTGGCCTTCTCCTCGTAGCGCGTCACAAACAGTTTTTGACGTAAATAAAAAAATAAATGGCTTTGCTACCCTTCTAGTCCGAATCTAGGAGAGGGCGCGATGATAATTCTGCGAGTATTTTTCAAACAATGGAAGTATGCACACGTGTAATACTGGTATGCACACGGGTAACCAACATTTTTTTGAACGTAGGGCTAGGCTTTTCGGAGCAATGACGTCTATTTGTTGGCGCCCGTCCCAGTAAAGCAACGGCTGTGAGAATCACTTCTTAGCATCTGCAAGCCCCAATCCTTCGCAGCGGCTGGAGGCGCAGAGAAATTGAATGCATGAAAGGAACGCAATTAAAGGGCTCCGTTGTAAAAATATGCACGACGTATTGGAGAGAAACGTAAGTAAAATGTATATGCTCGTCCATGAAACTGTTATCGTCACTTCAAAAACTTCCAATTCTCTTAGAATTATAACAATTGTGAATCTTCATCTTTTATGTGAGGCCAAAAAAATCTTCATTTATTCTGCGCGTCTGATTCTGTCCACCACGGTTGTCAAACCACGGTGTAAGTTGTTGCTCCGTGGTTCCTATATGCGACGGACCTTCCCTATTGCTTCACCGTCACCCGCCTTAAAGATGGCAAATTTCGCATTTCCGGTGTTTTAGTGAAATTTCGCAGTTACAGTATTAGGTAGTATCTGAAAAGTAACAAAATTAATTTTCGGGGACTACTGAGCAACAAAAAAGCGAGAAATTCCCATGTAATTATTTTTTATTTATTTTTGTAATTTCTTGGTTTTCTGGTACTTGCGGTGCTAACATGATGTTCAGTTAGCCGATTCTTTATAGCAGAGTCAAATGAAGAACGACAATTGTTTTGCGTAACAAATTAGCAACAAAACAGCGACACATTTTGAGTTTAATTCAATTTTTTTTAACTTTGCTATGCTAATTTTACGGACCTCGTGAGGAGAAGGTTCGGGAATTCCAAAACCTATGCGGCACTGGAACTGTGGTTCGCAAATAGACAACTTTGTTGCAAATAGACAAGTTCACTAATACTGATTTGCTCGCTGCCCTTTTTGGGTTTATATTTCCCGTTCCATCTCCGCTATCGCTGCTACTAATCATTCTTGAGCCACCAAGTCACCTCATTGTCCGAAGGATGACCAAGGTAAAAATTGGAATTATTTGGAAACACACAATTTTTCAAGATACATTCAGTTGTATACTTCGGTTATAGAGGATACGAGAACATCTGCCCCAATTATAGCACCAGTATTGTGATTTGTGAAATAAAATAAACTAGTGATGCTACAGAATGGCAGACTTTCTCGAACTAGTTCGTTTCCTTATTTCTTTGCTCTGTGCGACTTTCTTTTCGGTTTTACTCCACCCTCTTCCCCATGAGAACCACTCCGCCCATCCATTGCCCCCTAAAAATATTTTTTTCTCATTGTTTTCAATTTTTCGTATCCCTAATGATAGAACCGGAACATAACTATAAGAATGCCACAAAAATATAAAACCTCGTCATACATGTACATTTTTGTTGAAAAACTTTAAGAAACTAACGTTTGAGTGTCTGAAAATACAGAACTGCGAGTTTAATTTCTCAGAATACTTTTCAGTTTTCGAGGAACTTTATGAGTAGAGACAGGATTTTTATGCAATTACATATTTTTTGTCTTTCTACTTACCGATCTAAAAAATTTAATTTTGGCGAATCGTCGCCGTCCTAACACAATATCAAAATTTTTCGTTACATATTTGTATATTTAGTATATTTGTTATGTATATTTAGTACTATATTACATATTTTGCAATTTTCACAAAATATTTTTTTTATTATATCAATTTTCATCAATTTTATGACTCATTTGTATGAAAAGAAGTATTAAATAAAACTTTTTTATTTCCTCCATCGTTACTGCGTACTGTCTACTCAAGGTTAGCTACATGAAGACGCGGTAGGATGTTGTCACAGTCCTGCTCGTCTGCATCAGTTACTCAGTTGCCCGGAGTGCGTGTCAGTAACAGAGATCAGTTTCATCTTCGGGTGCCAAAAGAATCACAGATGCCGCGTCTCGTGAACTTTAATCTTAATTTCCGAGTAACTTTGCCGGTTGTCGACGTGCAACTCTTTGCTGAGAATGCTGCACGCTGCAGTGATTGTTTGCTGGTCGTAGATATCGCCTGTTCGTAGGATGGTTTCTATTGCGTCCAGTCTGGCTGCTAAACAACCGTACTGAAAAGTAGTAGATGAAGGTTTTAGACGTAACGGGAAAGTTGAATGGTACAAAGCACGGATCAATTTGTATTCTTCAAATTATTTTTAAAACGTTTGTAAACTTTTAAAATGTATGTCGTATTTTTTAGAATTGTAATTTCGTATTATGTAAATGTTTCTTTGATAATTGTGTATTTTAATACGACATATTTTATCCTATTTTACTTATTCATTACATATTCTTACTGTTTTCATTACATATTTAGACGTTCATTTCATATTTAGACCATATTTTGACGTTTCATAATACATATTATTCCAGTTTCAATTTATGAGACATTAATTAAACAAACGCAATAATGTATACACGTCATAATGTGAATATTAAGGACGTGTATGACCCCTTTTTAGTGAGTCTTCAAGTGGTGATTTTGATGAAGCACGCTCCCAAAGAATAGAGTATCGCGGGCGCAACGTCGCCAAGCAAATGATCGAACATTTAGAAGCCCTTGCAAAAGATGATCAATTTCTTCTGAAGCATCCGGTTTCCCTCCTCATGCGGAAGGAAGATGAAATTGTTTTTCAACATTCCGACTCGTCTCACATCTGCAAGAGGCCTTTTCTTCCAAGTACTATTCGTGTTAGGGACCACGACCTTTTCACGGGTCGTTTTCGTGGAGCAGCGCATCAACATTGCAATGTCAACTTCCGGGCTCCAAAACACATTCCCGTCTTGATGCATAACGGATGCGGGTTACGACTGGCATTTTCTCCTGCAAGCCTGGACAGATAGGAGCTATGATGAATTGAATGCAATTCCACATAATCGGGAGATATTCGTGACTTTCTCAGAGGGTCGGAAAAGTGGAATTGCGATTTTTGGATTCTTTTGCATTCTTAGGAGCAGGACTCGATAGTTTAAGTCAATCTCTTTCTTCCCAAAATTTGAAATTCACTCGGTCAGCGTTAACTGACGATGCGCTCTTTGGCTTGGCACGCAAGAAGGACGTCTTCCCCTACGACATTCATGTCGAAACTGGATGAAACGTCACGAAACGACCGACACGAAAAGCAGGCAAGTCAAATTGTTTGCGACGCTGTTGCCCAAGCGACACTAAGTCATTCACATTCGAAATTTAATTCAGGCACTTGAGTTGGTAGTACAACTCGCCAAAATCCAACGCATTCTCTCTTTCGACCAGAGTGCTTGGCGTGCCACTTACATGGGTTGTTGAACCCATGGCGGCAGCGCGCGTTCTCCGATTTTGAAGATACATTTTTTAAACTTATGAATAACTCTGATTACGCGATGTCGATGGAGGACAATACCGCCGCATCTATCTCGTGAACAGGTGGTGGGGGAGGTGCGGAGAGCGGCATCATCGCAGACCCCGCTTTCGTGCGAAGTCACCACGTGCGCAACCATCTCACGACCATCGAGTTGCTGAAAACGGGAGCGAAGCTCGCGAAGCCTATTTATTAAGGTTTCTGAGGTTTCTGTATTTTAGAAATTTCAAAATTTAGAATGTGTGAGTTCTTTTATAAGTATTACAAAGAGGAGCTTCGCGATCTTCATCTTGTGTACATGGACACCGATTCATTCGTTTTCTCTAACTCAACGAACGTGTACGCTGAGATGAAACTGTTTGTAGAATGGTTCGACACGTCCTGTTTTGCTCCCCATAATTCTTTTAATATCACACCACGCAATAAAAAGGTCCTGGGACTATTTAAGGACGAATGCGGAAGTGTTCCATGGTTCAATTTGTAGGTTTGCGGCCAAATATGTACTCCTTCCTCACCTGCTCTCAGGCGACCGTTTCTCGAGCAAAAGGAGTACAACATTCGATCGTTCTAAAATATAAATTTGAAAATTACTGGGACTGTTTGTTTCAAAATCGCCCTACAATTAACAAACAATGTTGCGTACGCTCCAAAAATCATCATAATTATTCATTTGTTCAAAACAAGCGTTCCGTGTGTGTGTACGCGTCATGTGTACGCGTCCGTCCGTTCCGTCAGGTACACGTTCATCCCTGCAGGCCGGGGTTGTAGAGTATGCTCTCTCTATTTAAGTATTTATTTTTATCTATAGTATTTATTCTTTTAATTTCATTTTCTCTAATAAAGAATGAGGTGGGGAGAAATAAGTATTTATATTAACTATATTATTTATTCTTTCATATTTAGTTTCCTTTTTATAATGACTAAGAAAGAAAGGTAGCTTCACAGAGAGAGAGAGAGAGAGAGAGAGAGAAGGGTGGCGAGAAAGAATAGTAGTGGTAGGGAGATCATTTGCAATTCATTCAGACTGCGACCGTCATCATGGCAAGACGTGAATCGAACATCACCGTCGCGAGGGTCGCCGATGAAGACGTCCTCGGCGGTGGCACCGGATGGGAGAGCGTGGCATCGAAGATGTAGAAAAATCTCGAAAACGTCGCCGTTGACCTCGTTGTCGCTTCCTCTGAGGAAAAGGAAGAGTGTGAAAAAATCGTGAAGATGTGGAAAGGCATCTACGACATGGCGACTGGCGTTGCCATCTACGCGCGGCGTCTTCACGACGAGCAGACTTCAAAAGACTACAGAGAAAATGACAAGATATGATCATGATATTGTTGTTTTCATGCGTGCTGAAGTACTAGCAATCGTGGAAACTGTCAGTCATCTTTTTTTAAAGATCCGGCTCAGAGGATGTCCCTGCAGCAGCGCCTTGTTCTCATTCGACAAGTGATTCAGTCTCTCCCCACCCCAAACGAAAACACTCCTCCCCCTATGAACCGGCAGAGTGTTCTTTGTAAAGAGAAATGTTATGCTTCTCACTCTTCGACGAGCACTGAAGACTCTCATCCCGTTCCGGAAACATGTCATGGAAAGAAAAGGAAGAGGACGGAGCCGTGGAAAGGAAACAAGAGGGAGATTCATGACAGTTGTTATGATTTCATGTGTAATAAACATTTTTCTGAAATACATGTTCTGATCTCCAGAAATCACTTTCTTCTTATTTACCCCTACGTCACCGCCAGGCAGGGACTCCTCCCCCTGCTCCTTCTCTGTTGTTGTCCGATTTATTTATTTTATTTCATTTGTTTTAATTTCATTCTATAGTGTAGAGCGCGCAAAGCAGGACTCTCCATTCATAATAAATAAAAAATAATAAAATGCTATATTTTGAAGTATCATCAACCTATTCTTATTACCCCTACGTCATCAGACACGGGATTTTTTTCTTAGCTTGGTTGAATGGGCGGGGGAGGAAACTGACCATCAGCAGCGTGAGAGTAAGGCAACAGCTGATGCGACGCCAATGACCTTGTGACGTCACATGGACGGCCTTGTGTCGACCAATGGAGGAGGGCCTTGTTTTCCTCGTGCGTTCTTTTTTCTCCATCTCAGGAGTCGTCGTTCGTCGTTGGTCGATCGTCGTTTGTCGTTTGTTTAAATTATTCGACTATTAATATTTTTCGAATTTTTATATTTCTCCAATTTTTACATTTTTCGAATTTTTATCTTTCATTTTTTCGAACTTTTTAGATTTTTTCTTTTTCCCACTTTTTGTGTTTCTGGTCTTTCGTCGTTCGTCTTTCGCCGTTCGTCGATCGTCATTCGTCTTTCGATGTTCATCGTTCGTATCTCGTCGTTCATCTTACGTCTTTCGTCGTTGGTCGTTTGCGGTATGTCGTTCAGCGTTCGTCGTTCGACGTTCGCTTTCGTTGTCCGTCGTCCATCGTTCGTCGTTCCCCCCTTCTCTTATCGCCTTTCGACTTTCGTCGACCGTCGTTCATCGTTCGACGTTCGTCGTTATCGTTCGTCGTTCCCAGTTCGCTTTTCGCCTTCGTCTTTCCCCTTCCGTCGCTCGTCGTTCGTCGTTCGTTTGTGTCCCTCGTCTTTTCTCGTTCGTCGTTCGTTTAATTTTTTCTAATTTTTATATTATTCGAATAGGTATATTTATTATTTTTATATTTTTATTTTTTGATTTATCTTTTTCAAATTTTTATAATTTTCAATTTTTAATATTTTTCGTTTTTTCAAGTATTAATATTTTTCTTTTTTCCATTTTTGTGTTTCTGTTTTTTCGTCGTTTGTCTTTCGACTTTCGTCTTTCGTCGCTCTTCATTCGTCGTTTGTTTAGATTTTTGAATTGCAATATTTTTCGATTTTTTATACTTTTCGAATTTGTATATTTTTTGTTTTCCGAATTTTTGGATTTTTCTTTTTTTTCTTTTTTGTGTTTCTGGCTAATCGTTCTTCGTTTTTCGTCATTGGTCGTTGGTCGTTGATAGTTCGTCTTTTGTCGTTCGTCGTTCCTCGCTCGTCGTTCGTCGTTTGTCGTTCGTCATTTTATTCGTCGTTCCTCGTTTGCCTTTGCTTTTCGCCCTTCGCCTTTCACCTTTCGTCGTTAGTCGCTTGTCGCTCGTCGTTTCTCGTTCGTCATTCGTCGTTTGTTTTTCCACTTTCGTCATTCGTCTTTCCTATTTCGCCTTTTGTCTTTCGTCGTTCGTCGTTATTCGTTCGTCCGTCTCGCTTGTCGATTGACGTTCGTCGATCGTTTAAATTTTTCCAATTTTTATATTTTTAAAGTTTAATACTTATTGTTTTATAATTTATCGAAATTTTATATTTTCCAAGTTTTATTTCTTTTGAATTTTTATATTTTTCGATTTTTAATATTTTTCGTTTTTTCAAATACATATATTTTTGTTTTTCCCACTTTTTGTGTTTCTTTTCCTTCGTCGTTCGCCTTTCGTCCTTCGTCTTTCCTCTTTTCTTATTCGTCGGTTGTTGTTCGTCGCTCGTAACTCATTGCTATTCGCTCGTCGTTTGTGGTTCGTCGTTCGTTTCAATTTTTATACTATTCGAATTTTTGTATTTATTGATTTTTCGTATTTTTAGATTTTTTGTTTTTTTTTACTTTCTGTGTTTCTTTCCTTTCGTCGTTCGTCTTTCGACATTCGTTGTTCGTCGTCCGTTGATCGTCTCTCGTCGTTCGTCGCAACTTTTCGGCGTTCGTTTCTTGTCATTCATCGTTTGTTCCTCGATGTTCCTCTTTTGTCGTTCGTTTAAATTTTTCCAATTTTTATTTTTTTGGATTTTTTTATAATTTCTATATTTATCGAATTTTTATATTTGAAAATATTAATATCTTTTGCATTTTTCTATTTTTCGAAGTTCTATATTATTCGAGTTTTTATATTTTTTGAATTTTGATATTTTTCGTTTTTTTAATTATTTAGATTTTTTGTTCGTAGATCGTCTTGTATTTCGACATTCGTCTTTCATCGTTAGTTGTTTGTCGTTCGTCGCTCGTCATTTGTCGTTGATCGTTTCTCGTTCGTCGTTTATCGTTCGTGGTTCATCGTTCGACCTTCTCGTTCGTCGTCAATCGTTAATCGTTCCATTTTCGCTCATCGCCTTTTGCCTTTGGTCGTTAGTTGTTCGTCGTTCTTCGTTCCTAATTCGCCTTACCCCTTTCGTCGCTCGTCGCTTGTCGGTCGTGGCTCGTCGTACATCGTTCGTCTTATGTCGTTCGTCGTTCGTTTAATTTTTTTTTAATTTTTATATTTTTCAAAATTTTATATTTTTTGAATATTCATATTTTGCGAATTTTTATATTTTTGAATTCTTATCATTTTGTATATTTTAAATTTTTTGTTTTTTAATATTTTTTTTTTTCCACTTTTCGTGTTTCTGTTCTTTCGTCGTTCGTTTTCGACTTTCCCTTGTATTGTTCGTTTTTCGTCGTTCGTCTTTTCTTATTCGTGGTTCGTCGCTCGTCGCTCGTTACTCGTCGCTCGTTGTTGTCGTTCATTATTCGTTTAAATTTTAATGTTTTTTTGAATTTTTATATTTTTCGTTTTTTCGAATTTATAGATTTTTCATTTGTTCCCATTTTTGTGTTCCTGTATTTTGTCGTTCGTCTTTCGTTGTTCATCGTTCTTCATTCGTCGAACGTTTTTCCTCGTTCGTCGTTCATCGTTCGCCGCTCGTCGTTTGTCGTTCGTCCTTCGTCATTCGATTAAATTTTTCCAATTTCTATATTTTTGCATTTAATTTTTTTTGAAATACTGCATATTTTCTAATTATTATATTTTTTAATTTTTTTATAATTTCTATTTTTTTATTTTTTCGCATTTATATATTTTTTGACTCTCATATTTTTGGTTTTTTGAATTTCCTAGATTTTTCGTTTTTCCCACTTTTGTGTTTCTGGCCTTTCATCGAACTTCTTTCGTATTTCGACTTTCGCCTTTTATCGTTCGTCGTTTGTCGCTCGTGGTTCGTAATTCGTCGTTCGTCATTCGTCTGTCGGCGTACGTCTTTCGTCTTTTGACTTTCTTCCTTTGTCCTTCGTCTTTCATTTTTCGTCTTTGGTTATTCGTCGTTCGTCTTTCGTCGGACGTCACTCGTCGCTTGTTTTTTGTCGTTCGTTTATTTTTTCCGAATATTTCTATTTTTCGTTTTCTTACTTTTTGTGTTTCTGGTCTTTCGTCGTTCATCTTTCGACTTTTGTCGGTCGCCGTTCGTCGATCGTCTTGCGTTGTTTCTCTTTCGGCTATCGCCGTTCGTCGTTTGTGGTTCGTCGCTCGTCGTTCGATGTTCTCGTTCGTCGTCCTACGTCCGTCGTTCGTCTTTTCGTCTTTCGGCATTTTTTCTTTGTCCATCACCTTTCGTTGTTCGACGTTTTTTCATTCGTCATTCACCTTTCGCCAGTCGACTTTAGCCGTACGTCGTTCGTTCCTCGTCGCTCGTCGTTTGCCGTTCGTCATTCGTTTAAAATTTCTCAATTTTTATTTTTTGAATTTTTATATTTTTTGAATTTAAATTTTGGTATTTTTATTTTCAAATTTTTATATTTTTGTTTTTTAATTTATTTAAACATTGTTGAATTTTTATATTTTTCGTTTTTTACAATAATTTACATTTTTCGTTTTCCACTTTTAGCGTTTCTGACCTTTCGTCGTACTTCTTTCGTATTTCGACTTTCGCCTTCCATCGCTCGACGTTCATCTTTCTACTTTCTCGTTCGATGTTCTCGTTCGTCGTTCGTCCCTCTTTTCGCCTTTCGGCATTTTTTCATTGTCTATCGCCATTCGTCGTTCGACGTTTGTCATTCGTTCTTCACCTTTCGCCTTTCGACATTCGCCTTTCGTCGTTCGTAGTTGTCCCTCGTCGCTCGTCGTTCGTCAATGGTTTTATCTTTGTCAATTTTTATTTTCTTGGAATTTCATTTTTGCGAATTTTCATATTTTTCGAAATTTTATATTTTTGAATTATAATTTTTTAAATTTTTATTTTCGAATTTTTATATTTTTAGTTTCTTTAATTTATTTCAACCTTTTTGAATTTTTATATTTTTTGTATATTCCGCTTTTTTGTTTTCCACATTTTTTATATTTTTCGTTTTCCACATTTTTTATATTTTTTGTTTTCCACATTTTAAGTTTCTGGACATTCGTCGTTCAAGTTTCCTCTTTCATCGTTCGTTGCTCGTCCTTCATCGTTCGTTGTTCCATGTTCGTCGTTCATAGTTTCCCTTTCGCCCTTCATCTTTTCGCCTTTCGTCATCTGTTCCTCGTCGCTGGTCGTTCGTCAATCTCCACTCGTCGTTCGTCGATTGTCTTTCATTCGTTGTTTGTCACTCGTTTATCATCTTTCGTTCCTTGTCGCTTGTCCATTGTCTCTCGTCTTGTCTTTCGCTTGTCTTTCGTCGTTCGTATAAGTTTTCCAATTTTTATATATTTCGATTTTATTTCGAATTTTTATACTATTCGAATTTTTAAAATTGTCGATAATATATATTTATCGTTTTTTTATATTTTTCGATTTTTTGAAGATCTATTTTTCGAATATTTAAATATTTCCAATTAGTACATTTTTCTCATTTTTAAATTTTTCTAATTTTTAAGTTTTTGTTTTTTCAATTATTTAGATATTTTGTTTTTTCAACTATTTGTGTTTGTGATCTTTCGTCGTTCGCGTTTCGTCGTTCATTGTTCAACGTTCGTGGTTCCGCGTTCCCCTTTTGCCTTTTGCATTTCGAATTTCGTCGTCTCTCGTCTGTCGTCGAACGTCTGTCGTCGGTCGTCGGTCGTCGGATATCGGTCGTCGATCGTCGGCCGTCGGTCGTCTGTCGCCTGTCGTCGGTCGTCTGTCGTCGTTCGTCTTGCGTCTTTCGTCGTTCGTAGTCCACCGTCGGTCGTTCCTCGTTCGTCTCTGGTCTCGCTCCTCTCGCCTTTCGTCTTTCGTCGTCTTTCGTCGCCCGTCATCTTCGTCCGTCGTCCTCCGACGTCGTCCTCGTAGTCCGTCGTCATCCGCCGTCGTCCGCAGTCGTCCACAGACTTCCGCCGTCGTCCGCAGTCGTTTGCCGTCGTTCGCCGATCGTCGATCGTCATTCGTCGTTCGTAGTTCCTCATTCGCCTTTCATCTTTCGTCGTTCGCCGTTCGCCGCTCGTCGTTCGTCTTTCGACTTTCGTCATTCGTCTTTCACCGTTCGTCGTTCATCTTTCGTCGTTCCTCGTTCGTCGTTCATTCTTCGTCGTCCGTTGATCGTCTCTCGTCGTACGTCGCAACTTTTCGGCGTTCGTTTCTTGTCGTTCATCGTTCGTTCCTCGCTGTTCCTCTGTTGTCGTTCGATTAAATTTTTTTAATTTCTATTTTTTTGGATTTTTTATTTTTGTAATTTCTATATTTATCGAATATTTATATTATTAATTTTTTTATATTTGAGAATTTTAATACCTTTTGCATTTTTCTATTTTTCGAAGTTCTATATTATTCGAGTTTTTATATTTTCGAATTTTTCTATTTTTAGTTTTTTTCAATTATTTAGATTTCTTGTTCGTCGCTCGTCTCGTATTTCGACATTCGTCATTCATCGTTAGTTGTTTGTCGGTCGTCGCTCGTCATTCGTCTGTCGTCTCTCGTCGTTCGCCGCTCGTCGCTCGACGTTCGTTAGTTCCTCTTTCGTCTTACTCTTTCGTCTTTCGTCTTCCCACGTTCGTCGATTGTCGTTCGTCGTACGTCCTTCCTCGTTCGTCTATCGTCGTTCATCATTCCACGTTCGTCGTTTGTCGTTCGTCTTCCGTCTTTCGTCGTTCGTCGTTCATCGTTCGTCGACCGTTGATCGTCTATCGTCGTTCGTCGCTCCTTTTCCGACGTTCGTTTTTCGCCGTTCATCGTTCGTTCCTCGTAGTACCTGTTTTGTCGTTCGTAAATCGTTTATTTTCAGTTTTTAACTTTTTGGATTTTTTTATTTTTAAAATGTCTATATTTATTGAATTTTTACATTATTCAATTTTTCATATTTCCGAAATTTAATATCTTTCGTATTCTTATGTTTTCAAAATATATTATTCGAAATTTTATATTTTGCAATTTTTATATTTTTCCTTTTTTCCAATTATTTATATTTTTAGTTCGTAGTTCAACTTTCGAATTTTCACATTCTTCTTTCGCGTTCTTTTCCGTCGCTCGTCATTCGTCTTTCATCCTTCGTTCTTCGTCCTTCGTCATTCGCCGTTTGTCGTTCGTCGTTCGACGTTCGTCTTTCGTCGTTCGTCATACGTTGTTCGTCGTACGACGTTCGTCTTCCGTCTTCTGTCTTTCGTCGTTCGTCTTCCGTCTTTCGTCGTTCGTCTTCCGTCTGTCGTCGTTCGTCTTTCGACGAGACGAGACGAGACGTGACGTGACGTGACGAGACGAGACGAGACAAGACTTTTTATATTTTTTGATTTTTTATATTTTTTGATTTTTTATATTTTTCGAAATTTATATTTTTCGAATTTTTATATTTTATTATTTTTAATATTTTTTGATTTTTCATATTTTTATAATTCTTAGACGAGACGAGACGAGGCGAGGCGAGACAAGACGAGACGAGACGAGACTACACGAAACGTGACGTGACGTGACGAGACGAGACGAGACGTGACGTGACGTGACGAGACGAGACTATTTATATTTTTTGATTTTTTATATTTTTTGATTTTTTATATTTTTTGATTTTTTATATTTTTTGATTTTTATATTTTTTGATTTTTTATATTTTTTGATTTTTTATATTTTTTGATTTTTTATATTTTTTGATTTTTTATATTTTTCGAAATTTATATTTTATGAATATTTATTTTTTTTTTGATTTTTAATATATTTTGATTTTTAATATTTTTATAATTCTTAGACGAGACGAGACGAGACGTGACGTGAAGAGACGAGACGAGACGAGACTTTTGATATTTTTTGATTTTTTATATTTTTTGATTTTTTATATTTTTCAAAATATATATTTTTCGAATTTTTATATTTTATTATTTTTAATATTTTTTGATTTTTAATATTTTTATAATTTTTAGACGAGACGAGGCGAGGCGAGGTGAGGCGAAACGAGACGAAACGTGACGAGACGTGACATGACGAGACGAGACGAGACGAGACGAGACAAGACAAGACGAGACGCGACAGGACGAGACGAGACTTGACGTGACGTGACGAGAAGGGACGAGACGAGACGAGATGAGACGGAACTTTTTATATTTTTTGATATTTATATATTTTGTGATTTTTTATATTTTTGAATTTTTATATTTTTTGATTTTTTATATTTTTTGATTTTTTTATATTTTTTGATTTTTTGTTTTGGTTTATTTATTTTTCAAAATGTATATTTCTCGAATTTTTATATTTTTTGGTTTTTAATAATTTTTGATTTTTAATATTTTTATAATTTTTAGACGAGACGAGGCGAGGCGAGGCGAGGCGAGACGAGACAAGACTACACGAGACGAAACGTGACGAGACGTGACGTGACGAGACGAGACGTGACGTGACGAGACGAGACGAGTCGAGACGATACAAGACTTTTTATATTTTTTGATTTTTTATTATTTTTGAATTTTTATATTTTTTGATTTTTTATATTTTTTATTTTTTATATTTTTTTATTTTTTATATTTTTTGATTTTTATACATTTTGATTTTTATATTTTTTGAAATTTATATTTTTCGAATATTTCTATTTTTTGGTTTTTAATATTTTTTGATTTTTAATATTTTTATAATTCTTAGACGAGACGAGACGTGACGTGACGAGACGAGACGAGACGAAACGAGACTTTTGATATTTTTATTTTTTTACATTTTTTAATTTTTTATATTTTTCGAAATGTATATTTTTCGAATTTTTATATATTATTATTTTTAATATTTTTTGATTTTTAATATTTTTATAATTCTTAGACGAGACGAGACGAGGCGAGGCGAGAAGAGACGAGACAAGACGAGACAACACGAGACGTGACGTGACGTGACGTGACGAGACGAGACAAGACGCGACGAGACGAGACGTGACGTGACGAGACGGGACGAGAAGACACGAGACGAGACTTTTTATATTTTTTGATTTTTTATATTTTTTGAATTTTTATATTTTTGATTTTTTATATTTTTTTATTTTTTTATATTTTTTGATTTTTTGTTTTGGTTTATTTATTTTTCAAAATGTATATTTCTCGAATTTCTATATTTTTTGATTTTTAATAATTTTTTGATTTTTAATATTTTTATAATTTTTAGACGAAACGAGGCGAAACGAGGCGAGGCGAGACGAGACGAGACTACACGAGACAAAACGTGACGAGACGTGACGTGACGAGACGTGAGGAGACGAGTCGAGACGATACAAGACTTTTTATAATTTTTGATTTTTTATATTTTTTGATTTTTTATATTTTTCGAAATGTATATTTTTCGAATTTTTATATATTATGATTTTTAATATTTTTTGATTCTTAATATTTTTATAATTCTTAGACGAGAAGAGACGAGGCGAGGCAAGACGAGACGAGACGAGACTACACGAGACGTGACGTGACGTGACGAGACGAGACGTGACGTGACGTGACGAGACGAGACGGAACGAGACGAGACGGAACGTGACGAGACGTGACGTAACGAGACGAGACGAGACGAGACAAAACAAGACGAGACGCGACAGGACGAGACGAGACTTGACGTGACGTGACGAGAAGGGACGAGACGAGATGAGACGAGACTTTTTAAATTTATTTTTTTTTGAATTTTTATATTTTTTGATTTTTATATTTTTTGATTATTTTATATTTTTTGATTTTTTGTTTTGGTTTATTTATTTTTCAAAATGTATATTTCTTGAATTTTTATACTTTTTGGTTTTTAATATTTTTTTGATTTTTAATATTTTTATAATTTTTAGACGAGACGAGGCGAGGCGAGGCGAGACGAGACGAGACTACACGAGACGAAACGTGACGTGACGTGACGTGACGAGACGAGACGTGACGTGACGAGACGAGTCAAGACGATACAAGACTTTTTATATTTTTTGATTTTTTATTATTTTTTAATTTTTATATTTTTTGATTTTTTATATTTTTTGATTTTTTATATTTTTATAATTCTTAGACGAGGCGAGACGTGACGTGACGAGACGAGACGAGACGAAACGAGACTTTTGATATTTTTTGATTTTTTTATATTTTTTGATTTTTTATATTTTTCGAAATGTATATTTTTCGAATTTTTATATTTTATGATTTTTAATATTTTTTGATTTTTAATATTTTTATAATTCTTAGACGAGACGAGACGAGGCGAAGCGAGACGAGACGAGACGAGACTACACGAGACGTGACGTGACGTGACGAGACGAGACGTGACGTGACGTGACGTGACGAGACGAGACGAGACGGAACGAGACGAGACGAGACGAGACGGAACGAGACTAAACGAGAAGACACGAGACGAGACGAGAGAAGAATTTATATTTTTTGATTTTTTATATTTTTGGTTTTTTATATTTTTTGATTTTTATATTATTCGAAATGTATATTTTTCGAATATTTATATTTTTTGATTTTTAATATTTTCTGATTTTTAATACTTTTATAATTCTTAGACGAGACAAGACGAGACGAGGCGAGGCGAGACGAGACGAGACGAGGCGAGACAAGACAAGACGAGACGAGACGAGACTTTTTATATTTTTTGATTTTTTATATTTTTTTGTTTTTTATATTTTTTGAATTTTTATTTTTTTGATTTTTTATATTTTTTGATTTTTTATATTTTATGATTTTTTATATTTTTTGATTTTTTATATTTTTCGAAATTTATATTTTTCGAATTTTTATATTTTTTGAATTTTTTATTTTTAATATTTTTATAATTCTTAGACGAAACGAGACGAGACGAGACGAGACGGAACGAGACGAGACGAACTTTTTATATTTTTTAATTTTTTATTTTTTATATATTTTGAATTTTTATATTTTTGTTTTTTTATATTTTTTTATTTTTAATATTTTTTAATTTTTAATATTTTTATAATTCTTAGACGAGACGAGACGCGACGTGACGAAACGAGAAGAGACGAGACTTTTTATATTTTTTTTGATTTTTTATATTTTTCGAAATGTATATTTTTCGAATTTTTATATTTCATGATTTTTAATATTTTTTGGTTTTTAATATTTTTATAATTCTTAGACGAGACGAGACGAGACGAGGCGAGGCGAGACGAGACTACACGAGACATGATGTGACGTGACGAGACGAGACGAGATGTGACGTGACATGACGGGACGAGACGAGACGAGGCGAGAAGAGACGAGTCGAGACGAGACGAGACGGAACGAGACGAGACGAGGCGAGACGAGACGAGACGAAACGGAACGAGACGAGACGAGACGAGAGGAGACTTTTTATATTTTTTGATTTTTTATTATTTTTGAATTTTTATATTTTTTGATTTTTTATATTTTTTGATTTTTTCTATTTTTTGATTTTTTATATTTTTTGATTTTTTATGTATTTTAATTTTTTTTATTTTTTGAAAAATAAAATTTTCCGAGTATTTATATTTTTTGATTTTTAATATTTTTATAATTCTTAGACGAGACGAGACGAAACTTTTTATGTTTTTTGATTTTTTATATTTTTTGATTTTTTATGTTTTTTGATTTTTTATATTTTTCGAAATTTATATTTTTCGAATTTTCGAATTTTTATATTTTTTATTTTTAATATTTTTTTATTTTTAATAAAGTTATAATTCTTAGACGAGACGAGACGAGGCGAGACGAGACGAGACGAGACGAGACGTGACGTGACGAGACGAGACGAGACGTGACGAGACGAGACGTGACGTGACGTGACGTGACGTGACGAGACGAGACTTTTTATATTTTTTGATTTTTTATATTTTTTGATTTTTTATATTTTTTGAATTTTATTATTTTTTGATTTATAATATTTTTATAATTCTTAGACGAAACGAGACGAGACGAGACGGAACGAGACGAGACGAAACATTTTATATTTTTTGATTTTTTAATTTTTTTGATTTTTTATATTTTTTTAATTTTTATATTTTTGATTTTGATATTTTATGATTTTTAATATTTTTTTATTTTTAATATTTTTATAATTCTTAGACGAGACGAGACGTGACGTGACGAGACGAGACGAGACTTTTTAAATTTTTTGATTTTTTATATTTTTTGAAATGTATATTTTTCGAATTTTTATATTTCATGATTTTTAATATTTTTTGATTTTTAATATTTTTATAATTCTTAGACGAGACGAGACGAGGCGAGGCGAGACAAGACGAGACGAGACTGCACGAGACGTGGCGTGACGTGACGAGACGAGATGTGACGTGACCTGACGACGAGACGAGACGAGACGAGGCGAGACGAGACGAGACGGAACGAGACGAGACGAGACGAGACGATGCGAGACAAGACGAGACGAAACGGAACGAGACGAGACGAGAGGAGACTTTTTATATTTTTTGATTTTTTATATTTTTTGGTTTTTATATTTTTTGAATTTTTAATTTTTTAATTTTTTATATTTATTGATTTTTTTTGATTTTTTATATTTTTTGATTTTTTATATTTTTATAATTCTTGGACGAGACGAGACGAGACAAGGCGAGGCGAGACAAGACGAGACGAGACTGCACGAGACGTGGCGTGACGTGACGAGACGAGATGTGACGTGACGTGACATGACGAGACGAGACGAGGCGAGACGAGACGAGACGAGACGGAACGATACGAGACGAGACGAGACGAGGCGAGACGAGACGAGACGAAACGGAACGAGACGAGACGAGAGGAGACTTTTTATATTTTTTGATTTTTTATATTTTTTGGTTTTAATATTTTTTGAATTTTTAATTTTTTAATTTTTTATATTCATTGATTTTTTATATTTTCTGATTTTTTATATTTTTTGATTTTTTATATTTTCGAAATTTATATTATTCGAATTTTTATATTTTTTGAATTTTAATATTTTTTGATTTTTAATATTTTTATAATTTTAAGACGAGGCGAGTCAAGACGAGACCAGACGGAACAAGACGAGACGAGACGAGACTTTTTATATTTTTTTAATTTTTATATTTTTTGATTTTTTATATTTTTCGAAATGTGTATTTTTCGAATTTTTATATTTTATGATTTTTAATATTTTTTGATTTCTAATATTTTTATAATTCTTAGACGAGACGAGACGAGGCGAGGCGAGACGAGACGAGACTACACGAGACGTGACGTGACGAGACGAGACGTGACGTGACGTGACGAGACGAGACGAGACGAGACGGAACGAGACGAGACGAGACGGAACGTGACGAGACGTGACGTGACGAGACGAGACGAGACAAGACAAGACGAGACGCGACAGGACGAGACGAGACTTGACGTGACGTGACGAGAAGTGACGAGACGAGACGAGATGAGACGGGACTTTTTATTTTTTTATTTTTTATATTTTTGATTTTTTATATTTTTTGAATTTTTATATTTTTTGATTTTTTATATTTTTTGATTTTTTTATATTTTTTGATTTTTTGTTTTAATTTACTTATTTTTCAAAATGTATATTTCTCGAATTTTTATATTTTTTGGTTTTTAATAGTTTTTTGAATTTTAATATTATTATAATTATTAGACGAGACGAGGCGAGGCGAGGCGAGACGAGACTACACGAGACGAAACGTAACGTGACGTGACGTGACGAGACGAGACGTGACGTGACGAGTCGAGACGATACAAGACTTTTTATATTTTTTTGATTTTTTATTATTTTTGAATTTTTAAATTTATTGATTTTTTATATTTTTTGATTTTTTATATTTTTTGATTTTTTATATTTTTTTGCTTTTTATATATTTTGATTTTTATATTTTTTGAAATTTATATTTTTCGAATATTTATATTTTTTGATTTTTAATATTTTTTGATTTTTGATGTTTTTATAATTCTTAGACGAGACGAGACGTGACGTGACGAGACGAAACGAGACGAAACGAGACTTTTAATATTTTTTTATTTTTTATATTTTTTGATTTTTTATATTTTTCGAAATGTATATTTTTCGAATTTTTATATTTTATGATTTTTAATATTTTTTGATTTTTAATATTTTTATAATTCTTAGACGAGACGTGACGAGGCGAGACGAGACGAGACGAGACTACACGAGACGTGACGTGACGTGACGTGACGAGACGAGACGACACGGAACGAGACGAGACGAGACGAGACGGAACGAGACGAGATGAGACGACACGAGACGAGACGAGAGGAGACTTTTTATATTTTTTGATTTTTTATATTTTTTGGTTTTTATATATTTTGAATTTTTAATATTTTTAAATTTTTTATATTTTTTGATTTTTTATATTTTTTGATTTTTTATATTTTTTGATTTTTGATATTTTTCGAAATTTATATTTTTCGAATTTTTATATATTTTGATTTTTAATATTTTTTTGATTTTTAATATTTTTATAATTCTAGACGAGACGAGGCGAGGCGAGGCGAGGCGAGACGAGACGAGACGAGACGAGACGAGACCAGACGAGACGAGACGAGACGAGGCGAGGCGACGCGAGGCGAGGCGAGGCGAGGCGATGCGAGAGGAGACGAGACGGGACGAGACTTTATATTTTTTGATTTTTGTTTTTTTATTTTTTATATTTTTTGATTTTTTATATTGTTCGAAATGTATATTTTTCGAATTTTTATATTTTATGATTTTTAATATTTTTTTATTTTTAATATTTTTATAATTCCTAGACGAGACGAGGCGAGGCGAGGCGATACGAGACTAGACGAGACTTTTTATATTTTTTATATTTTTCGAAATGTATATTTTTCGAATTTTTATATTTCATGATTTTTAATATTTTTGGATTTTTAATATTTTTATAATTTTTAGACGAGACGAGACAAGACGAGGCGAGGTGAGGCGAGGCGAGACGAGACGAGACTACACGAGACGTGACGTGACGTGACGAGACGAGACGAGATGTGACGTGACATGACGAGACGAGACGAGACGAAACGAGGCGAGACGAGACGAGACGAGACGAGACCAGACGAGACGAGACAAAACGTGACGAGACGAGACGAGGCGAGGAGACGCGAGGCGAGGCGAGGCGATGCGAGGCGAGGCGAGACGAGACGAGACGAGACGAGACGTGACGAGACTTTATATTTTTTGTTTTTTTTGTTTTTTATATTTTTTGTTTTTTTATATTTTTCGAAATTTATATTTTTCCAATTTTTATATTTTTTTATTTTTAATATTTCTTATTTTTAATATTTTTATAATTCTTAGACGAGACGAGGCGAGGCGAGGCGAGACGAGACGTGACGTGACGTGACATGACGAGACGAGACGAGACGTGACGTGACGTGACGTGACGTGAAGAGACGACACGAGACGAGACGAAACGAGACGAGGCGAGACGAGACGAGACGAAGCGAGAAGACGAGACGAGACGAGTTGAGACGAGACGAGTTGAGACGAGACGAGACTTTTTATATTTTTGATTTTTTATAATTTTTGATGTTTTATATTTTTCGAAATTTATATTTTTCCAATTTTTATATTTTTTTATTTTTAATATTTCTTATTTTTAATATTTTTATAATTCTTAGACGAGACGAGGCGAGGCGAGGGGAGACGGGACGGGACGGGACGGGACGAGACGTGACGTGACGTGACGTGACGAGGCGAGACGAGACGAGACGAGACCAGACGAGACGAGACGAGACCAGACGAGACGAGACGAGACGAGACGAGACCCTTTATATTTTTTTGATTCTTTGTATTTTTTGATTTTTTATATTTTTGGAAATTATAATTTTTCAAATTTTTTAATTTTTTTATTTTTAATATTTTTTGATTTTTATTATTTTTAAAATTCTTGACGAGACGTGACAAGACGAGACGAGACGGGACGAGACGAGACGAGACGAGACGAGATTTTTATTTTTTTTAATCGATGAAAAATAAAAATTCAAAAAATATAAAAAATCAAAAAATATAAAAAATCAAAAATATAAAAAGTCTCGTCTCGTCTCGTCTCAACTCGTCTCGTCTTCTCGCTTCGTCTCGTCTCGTCTCGCCTCGTCTCGCCTCGTCTCGTTTCGTCTCGTCTCGTCTCTTCACGTCACGTCACGTCTCGTCTCTTCTTGTCTCGTCACGTCACGTCACGTCTCGTCTCGTCTCGCCTCACCTCGCCTCGTCTCGTCTAAGAATTATAAAAATATTAAAAATAAGAAATATTATAAATAAAAAAATATAAAAATTGGAAAAATATAAATTTCGAAAAATATAAAAAATCAAAAAATATAAAAAATCAAAAAAAACAAAAATCAAAAAATATAAAGTCTCGTCCCATCTCGTCTCGTCGTTTCTCGTCTCGTCTCGTCTCGTCTCGTCTCGCCTCGCCTCGCCTCGCGTCGCCTCGTCTCGTCTCGTATCGTCTCGTCACGTCTCGTCTCGTCTCGTCTCGTCTCGTCTCGTCTCGTCTGGTCTCGTCTCGTCTCGTCTCGTCTCTCGCCTCGCCTCGCCTCGCCTCGTCTCGTCTAGAATTATAAAAATATTAAAAATCAAAATATTTAAATATCAAAAAATATAAATGTCTCGTCTAGTCTCGTCTCGTCTTGTTCCGGCTGGTCTCGTCTCGTCTCGTCTCGCCTCGTCTAAAAATTATAAAAATATTAAAAATCAAAAAATATTAAAAATCAAAAAATATAAAAATTCGAAAAATATAAATTTCGAAAAATATCAAAAATCAAAAAATATAAAAAATCAAAAAATATAAAAAATCAAAAAATATAAAAAGTCTCGTCTCGTCTCGTTCCGTCTCGTCTCGTCTCGTTCCGTCTCGTCTCGTCTTGTCTCACCTCTAAGAAATATAAAAATATTAAAAATCAAAAAATATTCAAAATCAAAAAATATAATAATTCGAAAAATATAAATTTCGAAAAATATAAAAAATCTAAGAATATAAAAAATCAAAAAAATAAAAATTAAAAAAATATAAAAAATCAAAAAATATAAAAAATCAAAAAATATAAAAAGTCTCGTCTCGTCTCGTCTCAACTCGTCTCGTCTCGTCTTCTCGTCTCGTCTCGTATCGTCTCGTCTAGCCTCGCCTAGCCTCGCCTCGCCTCGCCTCGTCTCGTCTCGTCACGTCTCGTCTCGTCTTGCCTCGCCTCGTCTCGTCTCGTCTAGAATTATAAAAATATAAAAAATCAAAAATTTAAAATTCAAAAAATATAAAAATTCGAAAAATATAAATTACGAAAATTATAAAAAATCAAAAATTATAAAATGTCAAAAATATAAAAAATAAAAAATTTACAAAATTAAAATATAAAAATTCAAAAAATATTAAAATTAAAAAATATAAAAAATCAGAAAATATAAAATGTCTCGTCTCGTCTCGTCTCGTTTTGTCTCGTCTCGTCTCGTCTCGTCTCTTCACGTCACGTCACGTCTCGTCTCGTCTCGTCTCGTCACGTCACGTCACGTCACGTCTCGTCTCGTATCGTCTCGTCTCGCCTCGCCTCGTCTCGTCTAAGAATTATAAAAATATTAAAAATAAGAAATATTAAAAATAAAAAAATATAAAAGTTGGAAAAATATAAATTTCGAAAAATATAAAAATAAAAAAATATAAAAATAAAAAAAACAAAATCAAAAAATATAAAGTCTCGTCCCGTTTCGTCTCGTATCGTCTCGTCTCGTCTCGTCCCGCCTCGCCTCGCCTCGCGTCGCCTCGTCTCGTCTCGTAACCTCTCGTCTCGTCTCGTCACGTCTGGTCTCGTCTCGTCTCGTCTCGCCACGCCTCGCCTCGTCTCGTCTAGAATTATAAAAATATTAAAAATCAAAAAATAATAAAAATCAAAAAATATAAAAAGTCTCGTCTAGTCTCGTCTCGTCTTGTTCCGTCTCGTGTCGTCTCGCCCCGTCTAAAAATTATAAAAATATTAAAAATCAAAACATATTAAAAATCATGAAATATAAAAATTCGAAAAATATACATTTCGAAAAATATAAAAAATCAAAAAATATAAAAAGTCTCGTCTCGTCTCGTCACGTCACGTCTCAACTCGTATAAGCATTATAAAAATATTAAATATCAAAAAATATAAAAAATCAAAAATATAAAAATTCAAAAAATATAAAAAAAATCAAAAAAATTAAAAAAACAAAAAATATAAAAAGGTTCGTCTCGTCTCGTTCGGTCTCGTCTCGTCTCGTCTCGTCTAGAATAATAAAAATATTAAAAATCAATAAAAATATTAAAAATCAAAAAATATAAAAATTAAAAAATTTAAAAAATTAAAAAATAAAAATTAAAAAATATAAAAAATAAAAAAATAAAAAAAATATAAAAAATAAAAAATATTAAAAATCAAAATATATAAAAATTCGAAAATTATAAATTTCGAAAAATATAAAAAATCAAAAATTATAAAAAATCAAAAAATAAAAATTAAAAAAATTTAAAAAAACAAAAAAATATAAAAAATCAAAAAATATAAAAAGTCTCGTCTCGTCTCGTCTCAACTCGTCTCGTCTCGTATCGTATCGTCTCGCCTCTCCTCGCCTCGCCTCGTCTCGTCTCGTATCGTCTCGTCACGTCACGTCTCGTCTCGTCTTGCCTCGCCTCGTCTCGTCTCGAATTATAAAAATATTTAAAATCAAAAAATATTAAAATTCAAAAAATTTAAAAATTCGAAATATATAAATTTCGAAAAATATAAAAAATCAAAAAAATAAAAAGTACAAAATATAAATAATAAAGAATTTAAAAAAATTAAAATATAAAAATTCAAAAAATATAAAAATAAAAATATATAAAAAATCAAAAAATATGAAAAGTCTCGTCTCGTCTCGTTTCGTCACGTCTCGTCTCGTCACGTCACGACACGTCACGTCTCGTAACGTCTCGTCTCGTCTCGTCTCGTCTTGTCTCGTCACGTCACGTCACGTCTCGTCTCGTCTCGTCTCGCCTCGCCTCGCCTCGCGTCGCCTCGCGTCGCCTCGTCTCGTCACGTCTCGTCTTGTCTCGTCTCGTCTGGTCTCGTCTCGTCTCGTCTCGTCTCGCCTCGCTTCGCCTCGTCTAGAATTATAAAAATATTAAAAATCAAAAAATATTAAAAATCAAAATATATATAAAAATTCGAAAAATATAAATTTAGAAAAATATTAAACAATCAAAAAATTAAAAAAATCAAAAATAAAAATTCAAAAAATATAAAAAATCAAAAAATATAAAAAATCAAACATATAAAAAATCAAAAAATATAAAAAATCAAAAAAATAAAAATTCAAAAATATAAAAAATCAAAAAATATAAAAAATCAAAAAATATGAAAAGTCTCGTCTCGTCTCGTCTCGTTCCGTCTCGTCTCGTCTCGCCTCGTCTAAGAATTATAAAAATATTAAAAATCAAAAAATATTTAAAATCAAAAAATATAAAAATTCGAAAAATATAAATTTCGAAAAATATAAAAATTCAAAAATTATAAAAAATCAAAAAAATAAAAATTACAAAAATATAAAAAATCAAAAAATATAAAAAATCAAAAATATAAAAAGTCTCGTCTCGTCTCGTCTCAACTCGTCTCGTCTCGTCTTCTCGCTTCGTCTCGTCTCGTCTCGCCTCGTCTCGTTTCGTCTCGTCTCGTCTCTTCACGTCACGTCACGTCACGTCTCGTCACTTCTTGTCTCGTCACGCACGTCTCGTCTCGTCTCGTCTCGCCTCACCTCGCCTCGTCTCGTCTAAGAATTATAAAAATATTAAAAATAAGAAATAATAAAAATAAAAAAATTATAAAAATTGGAAAAATATAAATTTCGAAAAATATAAAAAATCAAAAAATATAAAAAATCAAAAAAAAACAAAAATCAAAAAATATAAAGTCTCGGTCCCATCTCGTCTCGTATCGTCTCGTCGTTTCTCGTCTCGTCTCGTCTCGTCTCGCCTCGCCTCGCCTCGCGTCGCCTCGTCTCGTCTCGTATCGTCACGTCACGTCTCGTCTTGTCTCGTCTCGTCTCGTCTCGTCTGGTTTCGTCTCGTCTCGTCTCGCCTCGCCTCGCCTCGCCTCGCCTCGTCTCGTCTAGAATTATAAAAATATTAAAAATCAAAATATATTAAATATCAAAAAAAAAAATGTCTCGTCTAGTCTCGTCTCGTCTTGTTCCGGCTGGTCTCGTCTCGTCTCGTCTCGCCTCGTCTAAAAATTATAAAAATATTAAAAATCAAAAAATATTAAAAATCAAAAAATATAAAAATTCGAAAAATATAAATTTCGAAAAATATCAAAAATCAAAAAATATAAAAAATCAAAAAATATAAAAAATCAAAAAATATAAAAAGTCTCGTCTCGTCTCGTTCCGTCTCGTCTCGTCTCGTTCCGTCTCGTCTCGTCTTGTCTCACCTCTAAGAACTATAAAAATATTAAAAATCAAAAAATATTCAAAATCAAAAAATATAATAATTCGAAAAATATAAATTTCGAAAAATATAAAAAATCTAAGAATATAAAAAATCAAAAAAATAAAAATTAAAAAAAAATAAAAAATCAAAAAATATAAAAAATCAAAAAATATAAAAAGTCTCGTCTCGTCTCGTCTCAACTCGTCTCGTCTCGTCTTCTCGTCTCGTCTCGTATCGTCTCGTCTAGCCCTCGCCTAGCCTCGCCTCGCCTCGCCTCGTCTCGTCTCGTCTCGTCACGTCTCGTCTCGTCTCGTCTTGCCTCGCCTCGTCTCGTCTCGTTTAGAATTATAAAAATATAAAAAATCAAAAAAATATTAAAATTCAAAAAATATAAAAATTCGAAAAATATAAATTACGAAAATTATAAAAAATCAAAAAATATAAAATGTCAAAAATATAAAAAATAAAAAATTTACAAAATTAAAATATAAAAATTCAAAAAATATTAAAATTAAAAAATATAAAAAATCAGAAAATATAAAAAGTCTCGTCTCGTCTCGTCTCGTTTCGTCTCGTCTCGTCTCGTCTCGTCTCTTCACGTCACGTCACGTCTCGTCTCGTCACGTCACGTCACGTCTCGTCTCGTATCGTCTCGTCTCGCCTCGCCTCGTCTAAGAATTATAAAAATATTAAAAATAAGAAATATTAAAAATAAAAAAATATAAAAGTTGGAAAAATATAAATTTCGAAAAATATAAAAATCAAAAAATATAAAAATAAAAAAAACAAATCAAAAAATATAAAGTCTCGTCCCGTTTCGTCTCGTATCGTCTCGTCTCGTCCCGCCTCGCCTCGCCTCGCGTCGCCTCGTCTCGTCTCGTAACCTCTCGTCTCGTCTCGTCACGTCTGGTCTCGTCTCGTCACGCCACGCCTCGCCTCGTCTCGTTTAGAATTATAAAAATATTAAAAATCAAAAAATATAAAAAACCAAAAATATAAAAAATCAAAAAATATAAAAAATTTTAAAAAATTAAAAATTCATAAATATAAAAACCAAAAAATATAAAAAATCAAAAAATATTAAAAGTCTCCTCTCGTCTCGTCTCGTCTCGTTCCGTTTCGTCTCGTCTCGTCTCGCCTCGTCTTGTCTCGTTCCGTCTCGTCTCGTCTCGTCTCGTCTCGTCATGTCACGTCACATCTCGTCTCGTCTCGTCACGTCACGTCACGTCTCGTGTAGTCTCGTCTCGTCTCGCCTCGCCTCGCCCCGTCTTGTCTCGTCTCGTCTAAGAATTATAAAAATATTAAAAGTCAAAAAATATTAAAAATCATGAAATATAAAAATTCGAAAAATATACATTTCGAAAAATATAAAAAATCAAAAAATATAAAAAGTATCGTCTCGTCTCGTCACGTCTCGTGTAGTCTCGTCTCGTCTCGCCTCGCCTCGCCTCGTCTTGTCTCGTCTCGTCTAAGAATTATAAAAATATAAAAAATCAAAAAATATTAAAAATCATGAAATATAAAAATTCGAAAAATATACATTTCGAAAAATATAAAAAATCAAAAAATATAAAAAGTCTCGTCTCGTCTCGTCACGTCACGTCTCGTCTCGTATAAGCATTATAAAAATATTAAAATCAAAAAATATAAAAAATATCAAAAAATTAAAAAAACAAAAAATATACAAAGTTTCGTCTCGTCTCGTTCGGTCTCGTCTCGTCTCGTCTCGTCTCGTCTAGAATTATAAAAATATTAAAAATCAATAAAAATATTAAAAATCAAAAAATATAAAAATTAAAAAATTTAAGAAATCAAAAAATAAAAATTAAAAATAATAAAAAATCAAAAAATAAAAATTAAAAAATATTAAAAATCAAAAATATTAAAAATCAAAAAATATAAAAAGTCTCGTCTCGTCTCAACTCGTCTCGTCTCGTCTTTTCGTCTCGTCTCGTATCGTCTCGCCTCGCCCCGCCTCGTCTCGTCTCGTCTCGTCTCGTCACGTCACGTCTCGTCTCGTCTTGCCTCGCCTCGTCTCGTCTCGAATTATAAAAATATTTAAAATCAAAAAATATTAAAATTCAAAAAATATAAAAATTCGAAATATATAAATTTCGAAAAATATAAAAAATCAAAAAAATAAAAAGTACAAAATATAAATAATAAAGAATTTAAAAAATTAAAATATAAAAATTCAAAAAATATAAAAATAAAAATATATAAAAAATCAAAAAATATGAAAAGTCTCGTCTCGTCTCGTCTCGTCTCGTTTCGTCACGTCTCGTCTCGTCACGTCACGTCACGACACGTCACGTCTCGTGACGTCTCGTCTCGTCTCGTCTTGTCTCGTCACGTCACGTCACGTCTCGTCTCGTCTCGTCTCGCCTCGCCTCGCCTCGCGTCGCCTCGCGTCGCCTCGTCTCGTCACGTCTCGTCTTGTCTCGTCTCGTCTGGTCTCGTCTCGTCTCGTCTCGTCTCGCCTCGCTTCGCCTCGTCTAGAATTATAAAAATATTAAAAATCAAAAAATATTAAAATCAAAATATATATAAAAATTCGAAAAATATAAATTTAGAAAAATATTAAACAATCAAAAAATTAAAAAAATCAAAAATAAAAATTCAAAAAATATAAAAAAATCAAAAAATATAAAAAATCAAACATAAAAAATCAAAAATATAAAAAAATCAAAAAAATAAAAATTCAAAAATATAAAAAATCAAAAAATATAAAAAATCAAAAAATATGAAAAGTCTCGTCTCGTCTCGTCTCGTTCCGTCTCGTCTCGTCTCGCCTCGTCTAAGAATTATAAAAATATTAAAAATCAAAAAATATTTAAAATCAAAAAATATAAAAATTCGAAAAATATAAATTTCGAAAATATAAAAAATCAAAAATTATAAAAAATCAAAAAATAAAAATTACAAAAATATAAAAAATCAAAAAATATAAAAAATCAAAAATATAAAAAGTTCGTCTCGTCTCGTCTCAACTCGTCTCGTCTCGTCTTCTCGCTTCGTCTCGTCTCGTCTCGCCTCGTCTCGTTTCGTCTCGTCTCGTCTCGTCTCTTCACGTCACGTCACGTCACGTCTCGTCTCTTCTTGTCTCGTCACGTCACGTCACGTCTCGTCTCGTCTCGTCTCGCCTCACCTCGCCTCGTCTCGTCTAAGAATTATAAAAATATTAAAAATAAGAAATATTAAAAATAAAAAAATATAAAAATTGGAAAAATATAAATTTCGAAAAATATAAAAAATCAAAAAATATAAAAAGTCAAAAAAAAAATCAAAAATATAAAGTCTCGTCCCATCTCGTCTCGTATCGTCTCGTCGTTTCTCGTCTCGTCTCGTCTCGTCTCGCCTCGCCTCGCCTCGCCTCGCGTCGCCTCGTCTCGTCTCGTATCGTCTCGTCACGTCTCGTCTTGTCTCGTCTCGTCTCGTCTCGTCTGGTTTCGTCTCGTCTCGTCTCGCCTCGCCTCGCCTCGCCTCGCCTTGTCTCGTCTAGAATTATAAAAATATTAAAAATCAAAATATATTAAATATCAAAAAATATAAATGTCTCGTCTAGTCTCGTCTCGTCTTGTTCCGGCTGGTCTCGTCTCGTCTCGTCTCGCCTCGTCTAAAAATTATAAAAATATTAAAAATCAAAAAATATTAAAATCAAAAAATATAAAAATTCGAAAAATATAAATTTCGAAAAATATCAAAAATCAAAAAATATAAAAAATCAAAAAATATAAAAAATCAAAAATATAAAAAATCAAAAAATATAAAAAATCAAAAAATACAAAAAGTCTCGTCTCATCTCGTTCCGTCTCGTCTCGTCTCGTTCCGTCTCGTCTCGTCTTGTGTCACCTCTAAGAAATATAAAAATATTAAAAATCAAAAAATATTCAAAATCAAAAAATATAATAATTCGAAAAATATAAATTTCGAAAAATATAAAAATCTAAGAATATAAAAAATCAAAAAAATAAAAATTAAAAAAAATAAAAAATCAAAAAATATAAAAAATCAAAAAATATAAAAAGTCTCGTCTCGTCTCGTCTCAACTCGTCTCGTCTCGTCTTCTCGTCTCGTCTCGTATCGTCTCGTCTAGCCTCGCCTAGCCTCGCCTCGCCTCGCCTCGCCTCGTCTCGTCTCGTCACGTCTCGTCTCGTCTCGTCTTGCCTCGCCTCGTCTCGTCTCGTCTAGAATTATAAAAATATAAAAAATCAAAAAATATTAAAATTCAAAAAATATAAAAATTCGAAAAATATAAATTACGAAAATTATAAAAAATCAAAAAATATAAAATGTCAAAAATATAAAAAATAAAAAATTTACAAAATTAAAATATAAAAATTCAAAAAATATTAAAATTAAAAAATATAAAAAATCAGAAAATATAAAAAGTCTCGTCTCGTCTCGTCACGTTTCGTCTCGTCTCGTCTCGTCTCGTCTCTTCACGTCACGTCACGTCTCGTCTCGTCACGTCACGTCACGTCTCGTCTCGTATCGTCTCGTCTCGCCTCGCCTCGTCTAAGAATTATAAAAATATTAAAAATAAGAAATATTAAAAATAAAAAAATATAAAAGTTGGAAAAATATAAATTTCGAAAAATATAAAAATCAAAAAATATAAAAATAAAAAAACAAAATCAAAAAATATAAAGTCTCGTCCCGTTTCGTCTCGTATCGTCTCGTCTCGTCCTCGTCCCGCCTCGCCTCGCCTCGCGTCGCCTCGTCTCGTCTCGTAACCTCTCGTCTCGTCTCGTCACGTCTGGTCTCGTCTCGTCACGCCACGCCTCGCCTCGTCTCGTCTAGAATTATAAAAATATTAAAAATCAAAAAATATAAAAAATACGAAAAATATAAATTCGAAAAATATCAAAAATCAAAAAATATAAAAAATCAAAAAATATAAAAAACCAAAAAATATAAAAAAAACAAAAAATATAAAAAATTTTAAAAAATTAAAAATTTATAAATAAAAAAACCAAAAAATATAAAAAATCAAAAAATATTAAAAGTCTCCTCTCGTCTCGTCTCGTCTCGTCTCGTTCCGTTTCGTCTCGTCTCGTCTCGCCTCGTCTCGTCTCGTTCCGTCTCGTCTCGTCTCGTCATGTCACGTCCACATCTCGTCTCGTCTCGTCACGTCACGTCTCGTGTAGTCTCGTCTCGTCTCGCCCTCGCCTCGCCTCGTCTTGTCTCGTCTCGTCTAAGAATTATAAAAATATTAAAAATCAAAAAATATTAAAAATCATGAAATATAAAAATTCGAAAAATATTAAAATTAAAAAATATAAAAAATCAGAAAATATAAAAAGTCTCGTCTCGTCTCGTCTCGTCTCGTCATGTCACGTCACATCTCGTCTCGTCTCGTCACGTCACGTCACGTCTCGTGTAGTCTCGTCTCGTCTCGCCTCGCCTCGCCTCGTCTTGTCTCGTCTCGTCTAAGAATTATAAAAATATTAAAAGTCAAAAAATATTAAAAATCATGAAATATAAAAATTCGAAAAATATACATTTCGAAAAATATAAAAAATCAAAAAATATAAAAAGTATCGTCTCGTCTCGTCACGTCACGTCTCGTGTAGTCTCGTCTCGTCTCGCCTCGCCTCGCCTCGTCTTGTCTCGTCTCGTCTAAGAATTATAAAAATATAAAAAATCAAAAAAATTAAAAATCATGAAATATAAAAATTCGAAAAATATACATTTCGAAAAATATAAAAAATCAAAAAATATAAAAAGTCTCGTCTCGTCTCGTCACGTCACGTCTCGTCTCGTATAAGCATTATAAAAATATTAAAAATCAAAAAATATAAAAAAATCAAAAAATTAAAAAAACAAAAAATATACAAAGTTTCGTCTC